>CM066215.1:9992120-10583659 GCA_033675125.1 Athetis lepigone
CCAAAAAAAAAAAAAGTTTGTCCTGGGTGGAAATCGAACCCACGACCTCCGGCATAGCAGTCAGGGTCACTAACCACTAGACCAACAGGCCCGTCAAATAAACTGCTTTGCTTGCGAGAATAGATGAGATTTGTGAGGCTGAGGACGTTAGCATTTCTCGAAATTGGTTTGGTTTAGGCATATAAGATCTTCGTCCTTGTTATTAAACGTCTTGCTACCGTAACTTAAATTAATCGGTATTTCGATTAATTTAAGTTACGGTAGCAAGACGTTTCATAGCTCTTCCCTTATTATTCATTTCTAACTTAATATATACCATCGATTTTTCATGCCAGTATAATGCTTTGTAATAACATAGGACTTTTTTCCTGCAGCAGAATCAGCAGGCTTGGTAGAGAACTTATCCCGCCGGGTGCCCTCGCGGTCGAATAACAGCACCAATCGCTCGCATGTTGCCACAGCTAGCTTTACGTTGTTGGGGGACCAGCAGATGTCCGCTATAGGACTCTCGGTGTCCTGGAATTTATTTATTTATTGATTAAGTCTGTACATCAATACTATTTACTTCCACACCAATATAATTATTATAACCCGGAGTTTTCCGTGAAAGCAGAGAGATAAGAGAACTATGAATTGGTGGACGTCTTACGCAAATTTCCGTTTACCTGTGCTTCCAAAAGCGTTTTAGAATATTTCAGCCGCATAGTTGTGTAAAATTACGCAGTATTATTCACACACAATCGGTTGTTATGTTTATTGTTGCCTAGCAACATTCAAATATAGCGCCCTTCATCTGTAAAGACCACAAACAAAACAGAAGTAATCAGAGACAAAAAAATAAACTTTTATTAAATAGTGCTGTCCAGGGCTTGAAAACGTTACCAATTCACATTAAAAATAACGTTAAGTATCGTTATTTCCATAGAGATACTTGCATATCGGTATGATTTGGTAGCGTTATTTAGTAACATAACATTAAAAGAACGTTAAAAATAGCGTTAAAAATTACCGGTATTTTTAATGTTATTGTGAAAATAGCGGTAATAAGTTAACGGTATATTTTGGTTATTTTATGCGACGTTGCCCTTTTTTCCAAGGCCGCGCGGGCGCGGCACGGTGAGTAGTGGCGGCGTCGCGCCGCGCCGGTAACAAAACTGACTCATAACGATAAAATTAACGTTATCGTACATTATAACGTTACGTATGTTTAACGGTAATATGTGCCAGATATAACGTTAAATTTAGTAACGTTATTTAATAGATAACGATATCTGCATCAAAGGGCTGTAACGATACCATATTTTTAACGGTATTTCAAGCCCTGGTGCTGTCCATGGAGTCCTAGACAAATTGATCCCTCAACCGAACCGAACCGCAGATTTATAATAAATATAAAAATTAGGCGATACGATGCTACTCTGTTTTTGTTTGATTCTCTTCTAGGGTTTTTTTAAGTTAGTATCCGTGTATTTATAATCTACACAAGCAAAAGACAATTTTTTTTAATGGTAACCCTGACACATTTAAGTCAACTTGACATGACAAACGGAAACTCTTTTCGTGAAAACAGTGTTTATCGTACAGACGTTGTAAGGTTAGAATACTTTTATCCGTTTTGATCCAAGCGAATTCTAAGTTTTTATCAATTCAAAACAATGTCGGGTCTTCGTTACCTCACGTTAATTCAGTTTTACAATATATTTTCGCCCACTTTCGCTTTATTACAAACAGTGATAATCGGCAAGTGACGGCATTGTCATGTAGTTGAGTGAAATTAACCTACAATCGTCTGTTTCCAGGACGTCATGCCTTTCGCACGGTTTGTAGAACCAGGGCGCGTTGCCCTGGTAGCCGACGGACCCTTGAAGGGAAAGTTAGTAAGCGTGGTGGATATTATTGACCAGACCCGCGCTCTTGTCGACGGACCTTGCAGCGGCGTCTCACGTCAACAGCTCCGCCTTAACCAGCTGCATCTCACCAAGTTCCGCCTGAAGTACCCATTCACAGCGCCCACACGCGTCGTGAGGAAAGCATGGACAGATGCTAAGCTGACTGAGAAGTGGACAGACAGCCAATGGGCTACCAAGCTGGCCAACAAAGAAAAACGTGCACAGATGACAGACTACGACCGCTTCAAGCTAACGTCAGCGCGTGTGAAGAGGAACCGCGCCAGGACGGCGGTGTTCAAGAGCTTGAAGGTGAAGGCGGCGCGCGCGGGTACCTTCGGCAAGAAGTCCGTGCCCAAGGCGGCCGCGAAGAAGGTGCGCACCAAGAAACCCAGCGGCAAGAAACCGGCGAAGAAGTAATTCTTTAGTGCCTCAGCAGGTTATTGTGTGACTATCAAGGGACAGAAATAAAAAGAATTACTCTAAGCCAATTTTTTGTGTTATTGTTTCTCATTAACAGCCCTATGGCTTGCTATAGGTGAGTTTAGTTGATATTATAGAACATGTGGTGTTTTTTCTTTACTCAAAATGTTTTATGTTGCAGTTGCGGCTAGCCACTAAGTGCAGTAAATAAGTTGAGGTTGGTTGATTGCTTTTACACCTTTACATTTTGCATTAGTAGAATAATTTTAAATGATGAATTCAATTTTATAGTCTCGTTCGTATGAAAATCAATGATTTCAAAAACACCACTTTGCTGAATTAAAACTTTCACCAATATGATAAAATGTTGTGATAATGTTATACTAAACAGATGTCTATTCTTTCCAGAATAAAAATTGACCACATGGCCTTTTACAGTACTCAATGTAAGTTATGACTTTTAAATTCTATAACCTCAAACCTTAAACTACTAGATTAACTGTACATGATGAATTGAAATTTTATAGTCTCGTTCGTATGAAACTCATGATTTCAAACTTACCACCTTACTGATACCATATAGTGAATTCTTTAATTATTTTCAGTGTATTACTCAGATATTATAAAGTAATCCTCTTCTTCCAGGTACCAAGGAGTTGAAAACGATACTGTTGCAACCAGCAGCTACGAATTCAGGTATATATAATTTTATTTCTAGAATTATTTAAGATCCCTATGATCAATATCAAATGAGACCCTACCAAAGCCGATGTGTGCACTGTCGAGTGGTGCATGCTTGACTCTGGATAGGAACATTAGCACGCTCTGTGTAAGACATCCAGTTGTCATAGTTGTATGTCCAAGGGTTGAGTGTGACAAACCAACTACCTAATTATGACTGCAACCACTACAATAATTGATAAATTCAGTAATTTTATTGTTTCCATTGTTCTCAGATGGTATGGAAAGGACAATGAGATGAGAGGACAAGCCTACATGTCAAATATGGTACAAAAGCTTAAAGGTCTTGCCAAAATGAAGCCACTCTTTTCAGGTAATTTTTACACAATTACTTTTAAACCTTATCATACAACAAGTATTAAATATTTTAGACTCGCCAGCTAAAGAGTTGATCAACAAATCATAGATTTATTACAAGTTGAAATTTATTTAAAATATTTCCAAGTTATACTCAGTAGGGTGGTACTTCCTTATGAACGTCCACATTTGTGCAGAGAAGTACCCTACCAAAGCCGATGTATGCGCTGTCTAGTGGTGCATGCTTGACTCTGGATAGGAACATTAGCACACTCTGTGTAAGACATCCAGTTGTCATAGTTGTATGTCCAAGGGTTGAGTGTGACAAACAAACTATGTATGGCTGCAAACATTACAATATTTAATCATACCACTAAACTTTATATCTTTTGTTCACAGATATTAAGGACAATGAAATTAGTTTTATAACAAAGCTAAGTACAGACATCAGACACTAAACTTTGCACTGCTAATCATGCAATAAACCATGTGTCAGAAATGGAAACAAACTGAAGAGGTTATCTTGCCACATTATAGCTGCTCCCATCACATACACATATATCAGGTAGATATTTTAGACCATATTAATGTAAAGAAACTCACAATAAGATCTTTAAACTCTTGACTGACCAGCTTTAGAGAAAGCACCATACAATAGATTTATAATTAAGGGGCAGAGTTAGACATCAACAGGACCCTACCAAAGCCGATGTGTGTGCTGTCGAGTGGTGTATGCTTGACTCTGGATAGGAACATTAGTACACTCTGTGTAAGACATCCAGTTGTCATAGTTGTATGTCCAAGGGTTGAGTGTGACACACATACTGGTTAAGATATAAAGTAATTGCATTTTGCAATTCAATTTATTAATATCATGATTTCCGTTATTGTTTCAGGGTCAGCCACAAAAGACTAAACTGGAAGTCAGTGATTCAGTACTGCTTAACTGTTGCTACTAACTACAAGGTATGCATATTTATATTAATCTTCTCAAAATCAGATTTTTTTTTTTATATTCTAATCAATTCTAATGTATGAAGTTGATGATATTATATTTCAACTGTGATATTACGACAAAATGCGAAAACCAAACCTCCCAGATAGGTCCATAAAGCAGAAGATCATATGTTTTTGTAACTGAAATGATGACTTTTAGTATCGCCCCTATCTGATTTCTGATGATTGATAGTTTCTGAAAAATTAATACATTTACACTAATACAGAGATATCTTTTAATTCGTTTAGTTAATTTTATTTCTGCTTGTTACAGAAGACTATCACATACTACAATCTTAGCAAAATACTACAGTAATTCTAAACATCTGTAGGTAAGTGTAGAAAATAATTTTGTATTTTTAACAGTGTTATTATAGCAGTTACATTTTACTCATAACAAACCTCCAATGATGATTTTTTATCGCCCCAGTCTGAACAAATGTGTTGAGTCGATCTACTGAGAATATAAAACTATTAATGACAAGCTAATATAAATGTATACCTTTTAAATTGATTGTTTAATTTTATTTCTGTTTGTTACAGATGGAACAATTACATTCTAGAATCTTACTTCAGTGAAATACTACAGTACTTCTAAATATGTATCAGTATAGGTGAGTGTGGGCCTTAATTTTTTAATATTATTATTATCGCTACAGTTATATTTCAATCTAAACAAACTTTTAATGATGATTTTTTATCGCCCCAGTCTGAACAAATGTGTTGAATCGATCTTCTGAGAATATAAAGTTATTAAATGACAAGCTCAATACAAATGTTTATGTATGAGACTAAGAAAGCTTCTTCTTGTTTCAGATTATATCAAATTGACTAGAAAATTGCTAGAGGCTAATAGATATACCGCTGACATCTCTAACAAAGGTAAGCCTTCTGTAAAGTTTCTATTGTTATATCTTTATAAATCTAAAATGATGATACTTATATCGCCCCAGTCTGAATAAATGTGTTGAGTGATTTTCTGATAATGTTCAACAGAACGTCTTACACTGTTGTTGTAAACTCAAAATACTTACCTCACCAAAACTCTTTCTTTTTGTTTTAGATACAACAAAATTACAGCAGGTGCTAACTCCCAGCTTACAAGATCTCATTGCAAAGAAAAGTAAGCCATTAATGTTTTGCATTTAATTTATTTCTCTTTTCACAGTGATTGCAGTGCACCCACAATCAATATATCAGAATGTCATTGCATTTAGCATTTGTTTTCTACAAAATTTTTAATTCTCAATCACAATATTTAGGGCTATTCAAGTTACATAACTTATTATGGAAAGGTTCATATCTGACGGAACATGCGTCGCGTATGTGTAGACAAATGTATTGAAAAACACTTGACCGTTCACACTCGACCGATGATACGTTAGTTAATGCAAATAGACGCGATGATGATACGCTCGACGCATTTTACGTCAGATATGAACTATCATAAGAACTATTTATGTAGATTTGTAATTGAAATGATGGTATCAAGCATATATCATAAACCTTTGATGAAAATATTAAAAACTGATCAATTCTAGAAACACATACTTAAAGTAGCATTATGTTTTGCACATCTGTTTACAATGTTATTTTTATTGTTTTAGATATAAAGTTGACTACTGAGTTGAAGAACTGATAACCATTGACTACTAATAAGAGCAGCTGAAGAAACAAGTAAGATTATTTATAAAATAAAATGATTATGCATAGCTATTACATTAAATGATGAATATCTTAGTTATCCCTGTCTCACAAAGCCATGGGGAAAGATAATGGTATGGTAACAACTGAATGTTTGTTTACCAAACCCTACAGAATAAATTAAAGACTACCTGTGTTAACAAGTACTTCTTTTTTCAGATGATACATTCTCTGACTTGGCTGATCAAAAGAATATGTTTGCGTACTCCAATCAAATGTGGTAAGGATAAAGTTTTGTATTTTCTATATTATAGCTGAAGATATTTTTTTGTCTTTAAATGGATCTGTGGAACAGTCAGATTGGAAAATATTCTAATTATCATACATTTTGTATAACATGTTATGATTGTCATAAGTTTGTTTGTATAAGATGTCACCCTTCACCTAAAAAAAAGTGAAGTAACAAATATGACGCGGGTTATAAATCACATTTAGGACCACAGAAAGAATCTCAACATAAAATGATGAATATCTTAGTTATCCCTGTCTCACAAAATCGTGGGGAAAAATATGGTATGGTAACATCTGAACTATAAGGTCACCAAAACAATATTTTTTGTGTAAATTCTTAAGTGTATAACCTCGATTTTTTCTTTTCAGAAACCTGTACCTAGAGATTTGTTAGGAATGCAGAAGAAATCAAATCAAGCTAATGAAATGGTAAGAGTAAGACACTAGTATCCTCTATTTTGTATACCATTCATAGAAAAACGTAGTTATTTTAATTTGAAATGATGAATATCTGTTATCCCTGTCTCACTAAATCGTGGGGAAAAATAATGGTATGGTAACAACTGAAATATGTAGCTTAGTTATTACATTAACCTACAAGCTATAAACAATTTTATTATAGAGTAAATATTTTTTCCAGGGTGAAATTACTATCCAGTAAGGAATGGCAAAAGAAAAAGAAAATGTGTATTGACTCAATTGGAAGACTCAAATCTGTATAAGGTAATTTTCTAGTGTTTGCTTATTTGAGGTAAAAACATACTTCTTGTCGTAAATATTATAATAATGATGAATAATTTTTAGACAAGCATATATCTCGAAATCTTTGAAGATACCTATATTCTGATAACTTCTAAATCTGAATATTGGCAAAGTACAACAGAAAGCATTCTTAATACAGTTTTTTTATATCTTCCACAGGTATTCCCGAGGCGATTCGTATAACATCGAAAGGTCCTTAATTTTAAAAAATATTTGTTACAAATTACAACGAATAAATAACTATTATATGAAAACACGCCGTATCATTTTAAAACCACATCCTCAGGAAAGTGATAGTTACTGATAGCTGTTAGTATAAATTCTAGAAAACCATTACAATAGGTCACAGTTGGTCGTAAACATTTAATTCTAAAACATGTATTATATTCTTGTTACTGAATTGGAGACTATTAGCTTCACGTCCTGTAAATTGCAGGTAAATATCTGTGTCACTCTCTGGCTTGACCACCATCACGGATTTTAATTTTGATAACACAAAAACAAATAGTCGAAATTAGCCAAATAGAAATAGTCGTTCACTAGTTCATAAGTTATAAAGAGTTTATTTTTATAGGTGGCCGAGCTGGAGAGTCCCCAGCTTGGCCACAATCTCGAAAATTATAGGGCACCTAGAGATCTGTTTTTTTTTTACAAAAAAATAGTCTAAATCAATTGCCAAGTCACAGATTTAGGAGTTCAATTTTTAAAGTAAAAGAGCTAGACAGAAAAGTACAAAAGAAAGACTTTTTTGTCTAGCTCTTGGACTATAAACTTATAACTTTTGAACTAGTGTGAACGACTATTTCTGATATTTGGCGACTAATTTCGACTATTTTTTTGTTATTAAAAGCCCTGATGGTGGTCAAGCCAGAGAGAGTGACACTAAATATCTTGCTGTAACCCGGGTTCTGTTGGTACCGATAGTATAGATTACTGCTCCGCTCCTGTAATTCACAGCGTGATGATTCTCATTAGAGCCGGGACCCGTCCGTGCTAGCTAGGTACGCAATTTATATTACACCGAATGTATGGGACGGGGCGGGCGGGACCGTGCAAAAAACGTGGTATTGAAGTGTGTCGAGCGGGCCCAGACGAGACACGGTTATATGTACTGCGGTGTAGTATCTATTGATTCATTCAAAATATATGTAACAGATTAATTAAAACCGTGCCCCGGCCCGAGCACGGTCCGCTCTAATGAGAATCATCCCCTATGGTGAACGCAGACTTGGCCGCACCGCACGCGCCGCAGTCTTCGCATTCGAATTCTTTATATAAAGTTCTATGCCACCTCGCACACCTACCCGCGTCGCAGTTGCCGCAGACCCTGAAACGACAACAAAGAAAATGCGGGGACTGCGGTGCGGCCAAGTCTGCGTTCACCTTTATTCTGATACTATAGCTACATAAGGCCCGGCGCTCATTATCGGTATCGGCAAGGAAAGGTATCTTCGGCATCTCTACAAGCAAGCACAAGCTGTCGGAAACTATGCATTGGCGTGCTGCAACGTTTTTAATGATGACGGAGACTTCCAAGCATGGCCGCACTGTCCTGAAACTTGCCGACTCAATATCGTACCTATTTCTTTTCAAAACAGTCTCAGAATTGTTAAAAGCTAGTTGTCCGAGTTGTGTTAGCAGCTCTTGCTGAAAAATAAGAGGAATCTATAATCAAATAAGGACAAGCAGGGCAAGCTACCCTCATACGAAGATAAAACATAAAAACGGTTTCTCTTGCATACCTAAATTATGTAATAATACTTATTCCAAATAACGCTAGATTTATTTCGATTACCCTATAAAATTATTATACTCTTTGATTTCGATTCAATCTTGGCCAGTTTTTTTTACGTCTTTTATGGCGGTTCCACATTAGTGCCGTGAAACTCCGTAAACAGGTGTGAACGTGAGTGAGTGTGGACGGTATTCGCGGGATTCACGCGCGTTCACGCCTGTTCCCCGATCGCAGTCGGTATTTTGTCCCGCGACAAAGGGTTCGCGCGGCGTTCACGGGTACACATCCACATTCACGTATGTTGCCACAGCAAATCAAGTTATTGCAGCAGCAGCTTCTACGTCCATTTCGCGGCGAATTTCACGAACGTTTGAGAGTATCCCGAGAGTGTGGAGGGCACGACTTGTGCCGTGGATTCATGGCGTGAATTAGCGCGTGAATTCACGGCACTAATGTGGAGCCGTTTGTAATAGTTGTTACAGACTGGTAACACAATAGGTATGACGTGACGTCTGGTGTTTTATGCCTTTACTACACAGGTGCGTTACTATCGGCCGATTACGTGTATTACCCAAAGTTATGTACTTCGCGTAATGTAGTTCTGTGCTATAATTATCACACGATAAAAAATGGTTGCCTGTAAAGTCGGTTTTACGGGCGAAGATTTTACGTGACAACGTCTTTTACCGATCATAGTTGAGTGGGAGAGAGACGCAAGGCATTCGGCGGGCCTCTCTCTCGTTCGGTGACTCATCGTAACGTTACCGAGCGTTACACTTTTTCATAAGTGACTCCCAGCCGCAACCTAATTTAAGACGTTGTCACGTCAAAAACGCTGTTTCTTACCAGAAATCAGGACGCATTATCGCAAAAACGCATTGCAATATCATCGACCTATAATAACGCAAAAGGTAGAAGCGCAAGGTAGCCCGCTAAATTCAATTTTTCTTATGTGCTTTTGCTATTTCGAAAATCAATAACATCCATACAACCCTCACAGTAGTCACAGTGCATACAATCAATCGAGTTATATGCAGTTCCAGGGCTGTTTTGACGATGATAATTCTGTTATTCTGTAACTAAATACCTATTACAGTCGCGAATCCTACTCAACATACCCAGATACTGAGCGGCAAATTACAAAAACGCGTAAGAAAATTTGACTTTCACCGGCATCTTGAGCTTCCACCATTTGAATGGCTTGACCTTGCTAAGTCACAGACTTATACCCTTAATACCCTTTAAATGTATGTGGGTTAACCTATTCATTTTAAACGACCTGAACGTGCAATCGCCAAATTTAAATCATGACCCACGATTAGCTTAATTTTTACAGACGTAGATCGTTAACATCTATTAAAAGCGCCTTTTGTTACGTCTTGACATTTTGACAGTTTCAAACGATTTATTGTCGAAGTGGGTCATGATTTTAATTTGTGGATTGTACATAATAAAGTCAGTGTTGCTGCATAATTTGTAAAATCCTTTAATATTACAGGGGTTGAAGCCGCATGAGATAGACAGCCTTGAAAAAAAATTCACAGACTTAAATTTACTGAACAGCAAACAAGAACACTTCTTTGAAGTCGACACTCAAGGAGTTCGTATTCTAAATATCTTGTGTGGTGATGAATATAAGTGAGTATTTAAATTCGAGCTGAATAGCCGTATATTGTAGATCTGTGAAATTAATCCAAATCATTTAACAGTTACAGAATTACAAGTCAATCCATGGCGATGGAGAAATCCAACATAGGCGGTAGAACTATTCAAGTACAAAAACTGGTATGGACATTAAGCAAAACATGAAGTGTAACAAATAAATTTATTAAATAAATTCTACAAAATTGACTCAATTTGCATTTTGAGCAGATAATTCACTTTGACAGTCACTGGGTACTCTGTCTGTGAAGAGTTCTGGTACCTGGAAAATATTCGCATTAGTTTGTTTGAAATCCACTAATTGCACACAATAAAAGATTATATTAGTTACCTGAGGTGTATAAGCCTCCACTCTGTCTAGCAAAGAGTCCGAATAACCCGGAGTATAATATCTGTAAAAAATATGCATATAATCCATACTAATATTATAAATGGGAAAGTGTGTCTGTCTGTCTGTTTTTCTTTCTTTCACGACAAAACGGAGCGACGGATTGACGTGATTTTTTAAGTGGAGATAGTTGAAGGGATGGAGAGTAACATAGGCTACTTTTTGTCTCTTTCTAACGCGAGCGAAGCCGCGGGCATAAGCTAGTATTAAACCTAAAAACGGTTCGCATCTAGCATAAAAGATATTATAACTACCTCACGATTTCTTCAGGGAAGCAACTATTTATAATATTTATATATTCTTTAAGTGACGATCCAGGAACTGAATCTATTTCTTGAACTCGTTTCAATGCTCCGGTGGTCACAAATAATCTTCGGGCTCTTGCATCGTTCGGCAAAATCTAAAAATGTATAACATCATCCATAAGAAACAAGGTAACAAAAACAAACTACTATCATAAAGTAAATTGTAAAAAGTCCCTGCCCCCAAAGTTATTTAGTTTGCAGCTTCCACCATAAAAGAGTAGAACTACAAAACGCCTGATCCGATTTTAATGAAACATGTCTATGAGCCATCGCTTAATTTAAAAAAAACCGCATCCAAATCAGTTTAGCCGTTTACGAGCTACAGTAGTGTCACAGACAGACACACACAACAGTCAAAGTTATAAGTTTTAACACAACTCCTTTTTTTGCGTTGAAGGATATTTATGTGTGCATTTGCAAATACACACTATTATAAATGTAACAATAAAGAGCTAGTTAGTTAATTTATAGAAAGTTCCACACGGAAAGGATAGAAAATCTAAAACAGATTTGTAAAGCCGGATTAACACGTCTGAAATATTAATATTGTAAAAATCACATAACTACAATAAAAAAAAATCGAACAAATGTCAAAAACACATGTTATTGACATTGACATAACCTGTCATGTCAATTCACTGAATTCGCCGGGTGTTGCATTGCAGTGCACAATAATCAATCACTATCCTGTTTTCTGAATTGAATTGCAATGGCAGGCAGAGGAAGAGGCCGCGGCGGTAGTGGCTTATCACTCACACATGATCAATTGCAAGCACTGGGTATAGCAAGAGGAGATAACACTCCACAAACTTTAGCACCACCTCCGCTGTTTCCGAAACTCGAAGCAAAGCCTCTTCCTTTAGTCAGCGACGCCACCACTGATTACATGTTAATCGTTAAAGATCAGTTTATTGAGTATTTACACGAGTCGCCAGCGTTTGTGAAGCTAAAGACACATACAGATGGCGTCGAGCGGTACTCTGATAAGTACAAAATGCTCGCTCTTGATGCTAAGAAAGGGAAAGTATTGGATTGTGTGTGGGCAAATATGCCGACAGAGTTGAGGCCACAAGCGAGCCGAGTGCGCGCTACAGCTCGCAAGCGGAAGCTCGACGACCCGGCCGCGATCGCTAAGAGGCTGCAGACATTGGAGAAGAAAGAAACACAAGACGACGACGACGAGACCATGAAAACAAACGAAAATGATGAGCCCGTAAAGAATCAGGAAGTCAATGATGATGAGGAGCTCGAAGACGAACATGAGGAAGAGTTTGAAATTGATGACGGCACAGACTATGCAAACAACTACTTTGACAATGGTGAAGATTATGATGAAGAAGATGACAACCTCGATGATGGACCTGTGTACTGAATAACCTATAACAAGACTGGGTCTAAGACTAATATACAGTGTATAAGTACTACAAAATATGTTGTAGTCAAATATTTTTACAAAAAATCTCGTCTAAGCTATATGAGTGGACTGTGATATTACAAACATAAAAATAACCTTTTGTGTTAATAAAATGAAACATAATATACACTAATCTATTATTCTACTGTGAACTAAACAAGTTACACTCACCTTAGCATACTGTGCTAGAACATATTTGAGTACGCAAGCAGGAGCAGAATGCAATAATGGTTCTAAGGCCGGTCGGTGTAAGCAGCACTGTAGTGTCTGCTTCAGGGCACACAATGTTCTTGCACGGACCTCTGCCGAAGACTTGGGGCTGGTGTACAGCTGCGTGACATATGAAATAAAATATCATCAATACTTACTATTACTAGTTGCTTTCTGCTAAAATGCTTACACCAAATGTTTATTTGTATAAAACTAAGTACTTGTCTCTTGTAAAACTGTATTTACTACAAAATCATTTTACATCTGGTGTTGAATTAGGAGTTATATATCAGCAACATGTCAGTGAGAAGCAGAGTAGCGCTTATTCAGGCACATGTTTCTGATATGTTTTTTTTTCACATGGCAGATTGTTGGGGTTGTGTCGTCGACATTTCGGCGGCCTTGGTGTGTGCTTTCCAAACTTCCCTCATCCTTTGAGCACAAGTAAAAATGGGTACTTCCCGTTCGTCCACACCCCGTCGTCCACACTGCGGACGACTGGGAATGTTGCATTCTGTTCGTCTACACTGTAGACAAACAGAACGCAACATTCCCAGTCGACCGCACCCCGTCATCTCACGTCTAGTCTAAGAGTTAGTAACGAAAATATGATACTTAATAGTATTTCCTTTATATAACAAACATACTTTAAAAATATTATGCACCTAGCCTTATTACTTTAGTAAGGCAAATACTTTAAAAGTACATACCAAGTAAATGTAAAGCTTTTTTGCGTATTTTATACATAAGAATTTTTGCATAAGAATGTTTCACATTTGAATTTAAGGTTTAAAACTTAAGAGAACAAAAGTACTAGGCGCGCAGTAACGTGAAGTAGGCATGTGCGAAAATTTAAAATTCACAGTAATTTTTAGGATCACGTTTTCCATTTACCACTTCACGTTACTGCTCACCTAGTACTTTTGATTGAATTAAGTAGTCAAGTGCGAAAATTAAACATTACTGTGAATTTTGAGTTTTCGCAGATGACTACTTCACGTTACTGCGCGCCTAGTACTTTTGTTCTCATAAGTTTTCAATCTTTAATTATTATTGAAGGTGATTCTTATTTATACTCGTAAAACCGTAAGTTTTTTAAGGTTTGTAAAGTTGTACTATGATGATTTTTGATAAAAAAAAAAAAGACGGGTTGCACTCCGGGAGTGCCGGCAGAAGTGAAAACTTGATTATTAACAGCGTGCCACGCGCATCCATGGATGGTGACAGCTGTCTACTATCCATCCGTCCTACGCTTTTTCGATCAGGTCACGTGTCCTGACGCGAGTTTAAGATTTTATACCCATTACAGAAAAAGTGCTCAACGCCGCTAAAGAAGTTTTCACTTCAAAAAAACTTAATGAAGTCATTTATTCAATTTAAAATTTCTTTACACTGACTCTTAAACTAGACATAAAACCAGGTGCGGTCGACTGGGAATATTGCGTTCTGTTCATCTACACTGTGAACGAACAGAACGCAACATTCCCAGTCGTCCGCAGTGTGGACGACGGGGTGTGGACGAACGGGAAGTACCCGTAAAAATCAACACTGAATAAAAAATTATGTATTTTGTCTGAAAGGTGTTAAACAGCCTCTCTTACCTGCAGCAACCTAGGCAAGGCATTAGCAACAGCTATGGCAAGGCTGTGTTGAGGAGAGTGCTTCGCGATATGACCAAGCGTCCATGCTGCGCCGCAAATCTCGGCGTCGTCTGCTAGAGGGCTCTGAAGTATTTCAACAAGTGGTGGAACAGCCTAAAAAATACATACATTATAATTGAGGCAGAAAATAAACCACAGTCCTATTAACAAACAAAGTACCTATTTGTTTAAGTAATTGCACCAGGCCACCAGCAATGCCTTTACATGAGGACCATTGTTGTGATTGCCTGGTCTAGCAGCCCTTCTAAGCTCTGAATTTAAACTAAGGAAAGTCAATGATCGTAACAAAATAAGACGGTTCGAATGACTAATTTTCCGTATAACTATAGTGCAGTATCCCTGCTACAACCACATTGGTGTTAAGCTTACTTTGGATTCAATAACAGCCATAGCAAGCTGATCCGACTGGCCTGCGATGAAGCCCAGCGCCATACAAGCGGGCACGCTGGCGCCCCCTGCCGGCTCTCCGAGAAGCTCCACTAGAGGACCACATCCTCCTGTGTTCACTACCAATTGCGCTAACTGAAAATAAGATCTAAATCATTCGGATCGGTTCTACTGATATGGCTAGATTGTGATTATAAATAAACCAAACTTCGGCCGAATTTTCGTTCAATTTCCTCCGTTCGCTATCATGAGGTACCTATCATTTAACTCAGCCATTTTGAAGAGAACCAAATCATCCAATGCATGGGACACCAACACCATCAGTGCGTCATTTGACTGTTAAGCCATGTACGGTCAGCAAAGTAGATAAGTATCCAGGGCCGTCATATACAATTAAGGTTTTCTTGAATACCAATGAATGTATTCAAATAAAATTTAACCTAATTGAAGAACTAGTCATTTTCCACTATAGTTTAAATTTTTATTAGAAAATATCCGTGGGTTTTTGAAAAAATTAAACTGTATCTGACGGCCCTGGATACTTATCTACTGTACACCACGTACACACCAACTTTGCAAAGAAGATAGAAAAGACCTTACATCAACGGAGTGCTTGACGATGTCCCGCAGCAGACACGCGGCGGCGCGGCGCACGGGCGCGGAGTCGTGGCCCGCGTGCAGGAGAGCTGGCGGCAGCGCTCCGCCCGCCACCACCGACTCGGCCAGCTCCGTGCGCGCACCCGCCACTGCGCCCAGCGCGCACAGTGTGCTACGCTGAACGATAACGATAGGCGAGGCTTTAGTAACTTATCATAATACTAGACTAGGTACTGTCCTACTATTATATAAGTATTATTTGAAACATAACTTCATATACACACAACTATAAGCAGACAACAGGGTAAATACATTTCATGGTAGTCTCTCTACCTGTTACTTTCTCGAAATTCTAAACCGTATTTATTTATTTTTTTGTTAGTTAGCATGTACAGTCAACAGCAAAAGTAGATAATGAAAATCAGAAATTAAATACTAATGATCGTAGTTTGCGAGTTAAAACTAATCACGAATATATGGCAGCTGTACTAGTAGTAAATGTTTGGTATAATTTACAATCATAATTATACTTTTGAATCACTTCGACGCTACACAGTTCTGACGCGAATTCCCTTCATTAATACCTACTGAAATTCTGATTTTGATCATCTACTTTTCTGTTGACTGTACTTTGGCTTAGCTATTCTCCGTATCTAGCTTGTCATCATAGTGTCATGAAAATAATGAATAAATAACCTTCAGTTTAGGGTCTTGATTTTCCAATCCGTGTACTAAGTGACAGATAGCTCCAGCATCCACTACGGCTTCAGGTTTATGCTGGGCCAAGTCCACGAGAGCACCAGCGGAAATCTAAAGTAAGAGAACATGGCTTGAATCATATTCCAACATAATTGTAGCTGCAACTGCAAGTCTGGGCAAGACTTTCCTTCTCACAAGCAGGTACTCGATTCCTTCATGCGTTTCAAAAGTTTAAACGCGACTATTACGAACAGAATGATCTAAACAGATATTGCGGGCAGAAACCTAGACACACCAAGTAGCCCTATTTTTTGCTTCGTTGTAGTCGGATAATAAAAAAACTTTTATTGTTCCTGCTCGAGACTGCTGGATTAGGAATACGGAACTACTTACCTGCTTCAAACTCATTTCAGGTTCTTGGAAGGCCAATACCAGTAAAGGTAGAGTGCCAGCGTCTACTACCAATCCCGCTAATTGTTCGCTGTGTTTACCGATGTACCCCAAGGCCCATGCAGCATTTTCTTTCACCTAAAATATGAACATTAATAGATCATTTCGTTAGAACATAATCTTTATCGCCAAAACAATGAGAAAACTTGTTCTAAAACTGCTGCTTCAGCCAGTTACCATCTTAAAGCCGTCCGTTGGCGTAAACTTCATTTATAAATGCCATACATATTTTGTCTAGTATCGATAAACTCCTATAATAAAATTCATAACAACATTTTAACTTTAGCACCGATGTTAATACAAGTTTCTCGTAGCAGTAATGCGGTATAGTCATAGGTAAAATATACACACTTGTGTATCAAAATCTTCTAGACACGAAACAATATGCTCTAAAGCACCAAGCCTTATTATCGCACCAGCAAGTTCTTCATTATGTCTGCAAATAATAAACCAGATTTAGTTTATTCGTTTTTTTTCTTAATTTTGTAGCCTGAACGTTTATTCAACGACCTAGCGACCGCCGGCTGTCGGCTACTATTGTCTGTCTATTGTGTCTCGAATCACGTGTGTTCGAAAGGTTTAACCAATGGGTATCGTGTCGCCCAGTAAGTACTGGGTTGTGGAGGTCTGGATAGGCACTAGGCAGTCGCTTCACGTAAAACATTGCTATTCAGCAACATTCCGATCAAATTGGAAGGCGCCGGATATAATAATATAATATATAATTATAATGGGAAAAGGTTAGAGAGATTATGATGACTTGAACGTTAACTTACTTAGCAACGGCTCGCATTAGATACAGCGCGGACCTTTTGTAATACACCTGCAGAAATAAGTTCACGGAATTAGGAGCGAGGCCTTTCATTTTCATGATATGTGTACCAAGTAGGTACAGGCATTATTAGTCTAGTCACAGATTACTAAATAGTTACTTCGTGTGTTCTGTCGTGGTCTAGTCATCTAGTGTCTAGGTAGTACCTATACCTACTTTATACTATACATATTACATAGGTACTATATACAAGCTTGCTGAGAGTAGGGATAGATTTCAGAGTTTAATCTGTGAAAATAGCACTTATCGAATTAGATTAAATGATTAAGGTGATCGAAAAGCAAATAACAAACCACCCCAAACCCTTGAAAAAACTTAATTGACATTGACAAGACTTTTAGTTAAGACTTGGTCAAACAATGTTATAGGGTAGGTTTAGCCAGTGTTCAAGAAACTTTACTTTGCTGGCTGTACATACTTATCATAATGCTAATGTTGACATAAACAGCAACTCACATTGTATTTATTAAGATTTTCAAGAGTGATGATGACCACTCCTCCGTTGAGCAGCTGCCTGGCCACTCCTTCGTCGTGTTCTGCTAGTCGAGCGGCCGCGACCACGGCGCACTGGCGGACCGTACTGCATGCGTCCGAGAGTAAAGGTCTCAATAAATCTGTGAGAATTAAAACCGCTGAGCATGTCTTTACATCTTGATACTAAGGTATCCTGTCTCCCAGTCAGAATAGAGCTGACAAAAAGAAAATGACAACTATCTATCCAAGTCCTCAATCTAATATAAGGTAGATAGAGTAGATACTCGTTGCACCACCTTGCCCGGTCTGGGAATCGAAGCCCGTTAGGAAAAAACCGAAACGAACATACTTAAACATAATGGGTAGCTATATTACCATAAAATTGACTGCTTAGAATTTACTTACATGGTGTTCTACAGGGTGGAAAGTTTTAATGGGCCCTGGAAGAAAACTACCTTAATTCGTCGCGTCGATATAATTTGTTTTACTAAAAGGAAACATTACTTTATTTTTAAAGGAAACAAAACTGCATTCAAAGATTTTCGAAAATTCGCTTACCACTCCCGGGAATCGAACCGACTAAAATCCAAAAAAGTAACACTTTCTATTTGTATGGTGTCAAACATTAGGGTTATTCATAAGGACAAAATCTCTCTCTCTAACAAACATGGTTATTTAAATTAAAAGAAAACCATAAATCTTAAGAATTTTATTTTAATTGAACGAAAATTTCGACCGCAAAATTCGTCCTTTGGTTTCAAAAGGTAAAATTTCATGGTTTTCCTCTAATTTAATTAATCATATTTGATTGAAGCATTTAATCCTTATGAATGACCCTATTAATTGACGTCATAAAAGTACAGTTTGTGGTTTTTTTCGGTTCAGCCCGTTCGATACCCGGGAGTGACACATTTTCGAAGTGACCAGTTTTTATGGGCCCTGGATGAAAACTACTTTAAACCGTTACGATAGATTATTTTACTTAAAGGTAACATTTCTTTATTTTTTAAAAGAAATAAAACTGGATTCATAGATTTTCGGAAATTAGCTTGTCACTGTCTGAACTCTGAACTGACTTAAAATGGAAAAAAACAACATACTGTACTTTTATGACGTTAATCGATAGGGTCATTTATAAGGATCAACTCTTTCTCACAAACATGGTAAATTAAATTAGAGGAAAACCATGAAATTTAAACTTTTCAAATCAACGGACGACTTATTGTCGACATTTTCGTTCAATTAACCATGTTTGTTAGAGAGATTTTGTCCTTATGAATGGCCCTAACGTTTGACACCATAAAAACAGAAAGTGTTACTTTTTCGGATTTTAGTCGGTTCGATTCCCGGGAGTGGTAAGCGAATTTTCGAAAATCTTTGAATGTCAATTCTGAGACGCTCTCAAATTTATGGCTGTCCTTATTTTTCCCTTTAGAATGACAAGGACAGCAAGAGACTTGAGAGCGTCTCAGAATTGAGTGACGTCTAATAATACGGGCCTAAATGTAGATTCAATTTACATGTAAATTAATCATATTAACCGAGTACACCTGCGCTCTCCAAGCACTTCACATTAGTTGATCTAGTCGCCAGCTCAGCCATAGTTTGGACAAACACCAGTCGAGCTTTTTGGTAGGTCTCGAATACTAGGACAGGACACATAAAACAAATTAGAAAGGCACACAGATAAAAATGGTTTGTTGGTTGTCTTTTTTGTTCTTATCCGAAATAGTTCGTAAGTGAAGACAACTTCGTTTTTTGTTAACGCTACTAAGAACCTGATTGCCCTTTTTTTTACGTCCTTATGTGAGTGGTTTTATGACAAAATGTACCTAGTACTTATATAGAAATATATTTTAACATATTGCTAATGAATATTATTTATAATATACAAATACAGTAGGTAGATACTAAGGTGTAAATAATAAGCGGATTTCTGCATACGTCTAATAAGTAGCTACCTTGCATGCACCTATCTTGTATGTTTACCAGAGATTTTGATGTTTACAATTTCTTTCAATGAACATGTAACCAACGCTATTTGTAAATACAAATTGTCAACCTTTCTATAGCTACCTAATTGTATATTCCTTGGACTGCTCATAGAATGGCTCATGATTAAATAATAAGTATGTAAATATCGGTCGAATATAATTATGAACACAAACTTTTACTAATGAAAGGACGTCAGCATCGTCATGACAACCAGATTTACATTTGTTTCATAATAATAAAATACATTTTCACCAGTCATTTCTAATAGGTTGCATTAAACCCGATTTCCAAGAAATTACTTATATTCAATTTTACAGATAATAGGCGTTAATTTCAACTAAACTTATATCTGTTAAGTTAATGGTTAATGGTGTGTAAAAGTTGTCACACTTATTAACTTATCTACCATAATTTAATAGTGTTTGATCAAGTGCGCGTGCGCGAGCGCAAGCCGCCGGTCGAGCGCGGCACGCGGGGCGTGTCAGTGCGTTCGCGCAGAGCAAGCATGTGCATCGGATTGAGAGCCCAAATTTTAAATCTTCTCAAAAGAAAATAAGATTTACAGGCCATTTAGTTAAAATTTAGTAAAACTTAGGGCAATATGCCATGAATTTCTTAAACGTGAAATAAAGTTTTTATGGTGAAATAACTAGGGCTCTCAATCCAGATGCCTGCATAAAGTGGCATAGCCTGAATCTCAGAAAGTACTGCCTTTGGGCTCATAATTTTTATTTAAGGATTTAGTTAAGAATTTCTTACAACTTTTAAGAAATTCCCAAATATGTAGAATACTATATTACAGAGTTATAGCGGTATATCTAGGGCCCTCAGTTCATAAATGTTTGTACTGAGGAATCATCAAACTAATGGATTTATTCAAAGAAATACTTAAATGCGACCGTTATATATTTTACTTAAACGCGTCTGTAAATTAGTTAAAAAGAAATAATGACAAAAAAGTTAATAGTTACACTGTAAATGGAGATTCAATTTTCCTAAAACGTCTGAACTGAGGGCCCAATATTTTTGGCAGTATTGACTAGGATAAGCCTTCTACACTATCTCACATAAGGGTGAGTATTTTAACTAATTCTTAATTAAAATCTAGCAAAGCGTCTATTACTCTAAATTTCATACTTTTAGAGATAATTGAATAATATTTTTTTACAGGAGAAAATTCTGTAGGGTAGATATAGTTTTGTTACTATTTGAGACTAATCAGCATGTACCCTCACACAAGAAGCTGTTTCTTAAACAAATAGTTGTTGCTTGAACTGTCGGAAGCGATTACAGGAGATAAATATGTTACCAGGGTCATAAGATATAATTAAGGTTTTCTTGAACACAGATTGATGAATCCAAATGAAATTTAAATGGATTAAAGAACAAACTACTTTTTACAACATTTGAAATTTTAATGATTTTATTATATTTTTTTTAAATTTTGTTTTGGCTGTTACTAATTTTGAGGAATAAAAATTCTGGTAGGGCTATCGCCTTTTTTCGTATTGTTAGTATGATCATGTGTTATTTGGGTAATTATTTGTGTTGTTTACCTAAGTAAATTTTCTTTTTATCATAAGCATCACAGACTAGTTATAAATTACGTGTCGTTTTAGTTTAGGTACAAAATAGGTAAATTTAACATCATTAAAATTTGTTTGTTGATTACGGTTTCTCTGATGGTACCTACCGATAGTCCATACTACATAACATATTACATGCTACTGGCCTATTGCTTTGTTTAATTTTAGGTATATAAAGCCTATTGAAGCTAATATTGTTAAATATATTAATTACTAATATTTTTGTTAATTCAATTACCTACGTCTAACATTTCATTGGTTATTGATACGTTTTTTATTTTATTGTTTCACGATATGTAGGTGCTGGCACAGCAAAACTAGTCGTATATAATTATAATTCTCCATCTGCGTATTACAAGATACTATAAGAACATGCCGCCGAACACTTGTTTATACTTACATGGAACATTATGGTCACCCTACAGAATTTTCTCCTATAAAAAATATTATTCAATTATCTCTAAAAGTATGAAATTTAGAGTAATAGACGCTTTGCTAGATTTTAATTAAGAATTAGTTAAAATACTCACCCTTATGTGAGATATTGTAGAAGGCTTATCCTAGTCAATACTGCCAAAAATATTGGGCCCTCAGTTCAGACGTTTTAGGAAAATTCTATCTCCATTTACAGTGTAACTATTAACTTTTTTGTCATTATTTCTTTTTTACTAATTTACAGACGCGTTTAAGTAAAATACATAACGGTCGCATTTAAGTATTTCTTTGAATAAATCCATTAGTTTGATGATTCCTCGGTACAAACATTACTGAACTAAGGGCCCTAGATATACCGCTATAACTCTGTAATATAGTATTCTACATATTTAAGAATTTCTTAAAAGTTGTAAGAAATTCTTAACTAAATCCTTAAATAAAAATTATGAGCCCAGAGGCAGTACTTTCTGAGATTCAGGCTATGCCACTTTATGCAGGCGTCTGGATTGAGAGCCCTAGTTATTTCATCATAAAAGCTTTATTTTACGTTTAAGAAATTCATGGCATATTGCCCTGAGTTTTACTAAATTTTAACTAAATGCCCTGTAAATCTTATTTTCTTTTGAGAAGATTTAAAATTTGGGCTCTCAATCCAGATGCACATAGAGCAAGCACCCGTGAAGGTCACTCAGTTCGACGCTCAGACGTCACGTCTCGAACAACTACATCGCCATTAGCGTGCACACAGTAACCTACGTAGAACTGCCATGATTGTACACCACACATGCAGGTAGTGCTTATCTGATGGAGTGTACACACACATGTGACATAAGCACACGAGCGGTCGCGGTTACAAAAGGCTGTGCGGCCGCGTGGTTACTTACTAACAAGTTCATAGTTTTTTGTGTTTTTACTTGTGTTCAATTAAAATGATACACAATATACGTAATTTGCCAGTGATTATTTGTAAGAAATAAAATAGCCATATTATAATCATTGTTCTTGTGAAGTGTAAGTTGTAAACAAGCTACGATGCCGTATGTTATGGTTATGGGGAGTTTGAGCGCTCCTCATCTATCTGATGACGGAGCCACTGTGTACGGACTCAAGAGTGAAGAACGTTCTTCATTAGTGAGGGTAATATTTAGTGATAATTTATTTTCCCCAAGATTTTTTTATGACCTTATTCCTATTTAGTATTAGGATATTTATTCAATAAACGTTTCAACGATTTATTCCTCAATATTTCCACCAAGTACCTGATGCACCACTTACTGAACTATTGTATAACTTAATTATGTAAAAACAAAGTAATACTTGCAGCCTCACTACTATAATTTCCATGAATTGTAGCAGGGAAAGTCAAAAAACCTCCATGAATAACTGTCTAATAGTGAAAACGACCAGGAGTTTTTGAATTTATCGCGAACAGATAGACAGACCGTGCGCTTCGACCATCCGTACTAATATTATAAATGCGAAAGTAACTCTGTCTGTCTGTCTGTCTCTTCTTCACGCTTAAACCACTGAACCGATTTGAATGAAATTTGGTACAGATATAGTCTGGGACCGCGAGGATGGACATAGGATAGTTTTCATCCCGGAAATCCCCCGGGAACGGAAACTATTAAATCACGCGGACCAAGCCGCGGGCAAAAGCTAATTAACAATAAATTATTATTGCTGAATGTTATCTTCGTAAATCATATGAAGTTGTCTACTGTATCTTTAAACAAAATAGCATAGCACATGACTACATAGCATGGGTACCTACCTATGTAGTCATCTCTTTCCTTGTTTCCGATATCTATAACCACCAATAGAGGTGGTGGTTCTAGAGTCTAGCTATATGGATATAATAGTGATGATAAACTTATCTTTTACAGGAGTTAAATTCGTCGTTCGGCATGCAGGTCGCAAATGCATCAGAACCGGGCCGAACTGTACGAATAACGCAGAAAGGATTAACGCTAGTTGTGGTGAACCGTATTCATGCGTTATTTGGATACGATGTCGTCTCACACGCCATGGCAATGACCAACGCTAACCGAGAGCTAATTTCCTTCACCATGTACAAGAAAAGTAGTTCAGGGTCACAAGGACATAGCCAAGGACATAGCCACAGTCAGGGTCATGGTCACAGTCAAGGCCACGGTCACAGCCAAGGACATAGTCACAGTCAGGGTCAGGGTCACAGCCATGGTCATTCGCACAGAAGCTCACCCAAGGGTCAGGGCAGTGTTGTCACGCTGTGATTTTAAGTAACATTACTATTCATCGAGCGTGCACTGGCGTTGTATACCTGTAAAATCAAAATTGAATCTCATAAAAAAATCCGTCCTATAATGTAATAAGTTGTATATTTATTTTCACTACAATAATAAATTTATTGGATTAAGTATTATTTTAATATCAGGGTATAAAATAAACATATTTGTAAATTATTACTGTTATTTATTTATTTAAATAAATTTGTATCCTTTACAAATACAGTGCATTGGAAACGCATATTGAATAATATAAAACCTATATTCAGTCTTAAGTCTATACCTGAGGGTTCTTGTTTAGTGGTACTGGAATGAATATAAAAGTAGAAAATGAACTACTTATAACTTGAGGACTAGATAAACTATACATGTGATGAGAGTTCAATCAAAATAGACATACGAAAAAATTGTGATCTTGGAATAATTCGAAAAGCTGAAAAAGAGGTGAGAAAGATACTGTAAGAAATACAAATTAACCTCTCGTATGATGCCGTAACAATTAAAAAGTATTGTTTTCGCGTAGATCTGCGCTCCTGGCTGTCCAGGGGTTAATTAAACATCAACAATCCTAACCAAGTTTCTGCAAGGAAATATTGAAGGTCTGCGCGAGGTTGATACGGCAATGACCGCCAAAGCTAGCACCGGCTAACGGTGGCCTAAGCACTGTTACGGAAACCTCTGTGACATCGAAGTTACACTGAAATCGTGATCACTTTATTAACTCCCGAGATGAGGATGAGCACTTAACGCGCTTGCCAGCAAAGTGGGTCCCTAATAAAATAAGGAATCTCCCTTAAAAGAATAAGTAGTGAGTGAGAGAGTTTCTCCAAGAGATAAGCTAGCAGAGCTGCAGAGTGAGTCTACACAGAACACGCGCGAGTGGAACAAGACTACAATAAATTTTCTACTGGATTGGCTCAATGTTTTTTACTAATAACTTAATTTTTAAGGAGTCATTTTTTTTCTATGAACTCCGAAATTTTTTCTTTTCGTTTCATTCTTTTCCTTCGTTTCAACGGTTGAGTTAGCAACCTCAGATAATTTTAGGAAAAGTAATAGGTTTGTCAAGTTTTTGGAACAAAATTCAAGAATAAAGAAAATAGCAACCATCTTTGCTCTGCCCTGTTACTTCTAGAAACTTACCTTACACAAAAATGTTGAGACTAAATCTGTAGAAAATTTAATGTTGTCAATTGGGTAAGCAGTAATTGTGTTAATATACACATTCACACACGTGATTTGGGACACAACAGTAAGACAATAGCCGATAAAGTCCGATAGCCGGCTGTCGCTTGGTCGTTTAAAGGTCTTTGAAATATGAGGAAAGAATAAAAAACCTTTTACTCTCCCCCCACGGACTCACCACTCAATCTCGAGGACTTTTAGTATATTCCGTAGGTTACCATAGATCATTTTTTAATTAAGGTTAATACAAATTTCAGCTCTGCAATTATTCCAAGATTACGTTTTTATGTGTTTTTGATCGAACTCCTTATTATAGTATAAAATATGATGAGACAAATGCCTTCGTAAATATTAGGAGCTATGGTTGGCTGGTCAACTATGGCTCTCTGCGCCTATCCTCTGCCTCTTTTCTCCTAGTTTCTTCAGAGCTGCCGCATACTGCCTCTGAACGTCCATTAGCCTAGAGTATTCGTTATAGAGATCATTTTTCTGTTCCTTTTCACTTTTGAATTTCTCCTCGACTTTTTTGACGGTGTGATTTACCCATTCCACTATGGACTCAAACTGGGTCATAAACTCTTCTCTCTTTCTCACCGAAGACATAGCCCTGCAAAAAAGGACGAAATATTTTTTTTTAAGTGTATTAACTACAAATCTCGAAACGACCATTAGTGTGCTGTAGGTATTTCACATGTTTTACGTTAGTAAATATGTAAGTAGCTGAATATATAAAATTCACGATAATGCATGAATCATAAGTATTTCATTTTTCTTTTCCGTGTTATTAAACAAACATCGATGCGTAATCGAGAACTGAAACATTTGAATATGGAATAAGGAACCTAATACATATTTTAATACTTTCCAACTTATATTTTTCTTGGTCTTATTAAATTTGATTCAAGATGGAACAGATATGCCTGAGTCTTTCGTGATAGTTATGTCAAAATAAATAAATAAATTGAAAAACTAAAGAACTTACTCATCATAGTTATCCAGAATAGAATTGAGTAGACTCAACTCCTTTGAGGTGTATAGTTTTACTTCTAGCAGTGTGTTGTAGAATATGTAATACTGTTTCGTTTCCTTATGCTTGGATGCAACTGTATAAAAAAAATTGATGTCTATATGGTGGACAAGGAGGAAGGTTATTTCCTAAATAGCCATGAAATATTCCTAAAATGTTATACAGAATTTCAGGTATAATAACCAAGAGTTATGTTATCTTGATTCGACACGCAAAAATTATTTTTGTCGCTGACAGTATATACGAAAAGTTACTCAATGTTTGTGCAATTGGGTATTCGACAACGTTTACAAAAAAATTCAAGACATGATTGTCTCGAAATTGCGTTTTGACTACTCATAAAAATAATGCCAATCTACCGGCATTTTTTTTACGCCGGTATTAAATACCTAAACCCGATTTTTGCACATTGTAGTTATAAGACGCGAAATATAATTCGTACATAGGTCCTAATACTGCGCATGATTTTAGACAAGTAACAAAAAAGTGTAAAATACCTTGATTATAGAGTTCAATGAACCTCTTTTCATACTGCAACAGCTCAGCAGTTCCGGGCACCTCATCAATGGCGGTAGAATATCGTAACACCTCCCTATTTAATTTGGCAAGTTCAAGTCTCATACTTGTAATAAAAACTTTTAATTTTTCTTGTCTTTCATTAAATTCCTTCAATTCTGCAGGTGTCAATGGCTGTTCTTCAATTTTGGTGTCAGGATCTTTTGCTTCTCTGTTAATTTCAAAACAGGTTTCATTTTTTGGAAGGGCCTTGGCCTTGCTTAATCAAAAAACTATGGAATGTCAGTTGGAGTCATGTTGAACATATAATTCTTGTTTTAATTACAAAAAAATATATTTACAGTAAAAAAAAACCAATAAGTATGTGTTACAAACGGCCAAGTATACGAGTTAAATAGGCAATGAATACAAATAACGCGAACATTTGAACAAATACGCTTTTAAGTATCAAAAATGCAAAAGAAAATTACCTCAGCTTCTCTTCCAATTTACTGCGTTCCTTATTTCTATGTTGGATTATTTGCAACAGTTCATTTCTCTCTCTTGCCAACTCTTTGAGTGACTTATAAAACTGCTTGACATCTTTATCACTGAAATATAATTGACTTGTTAAATAATAAATACACAATACGAAAAATCGGAACATTTGGAACTTGTATGTATATGCTATGCTTGTGCTTGTTCACTAGCGTATGTTCATACATTTACCGGCAATTACATAAAATCCTTTTAGCTATTTAGTTATTAACCAATTCAGTGCGATTGTAGTTTTTTCAAACTATAGCGCCTGGCGGCGAACAAATTTTTCATAAAGTGCAACTTATCGCTTTTTCGTCGGATTCCACTTGTTATTGTTGTCATCGCAACCCAACCGCGAACGTGAGTGGTTTTAAAAGTTCGTTTCAAGTGTTTACATGCGACTACATACGTGTATACCGAAATGGAATGTAGGTAAGTGACTTAATTAATCAGGTGTCGTAAACCTTTTGGTATATGTTTGGATCGATTGACTGATCCATTATTTTGGTTTATTAAAGATATATTACCATGCTAGTCGTGTAAAACGCAAATATTTTATTTATATTATTTTATAGTATTTCATAAAAAAATAAACATTGTATTAATTATAGATTTTAAATAAAATGTCTGTTTCGAACAAATGAAAAATAAACTACAGGTATTTAATTGAATTGCAATGCAATTATTTATTACGTTAGTCAACGTTAGTTATTTGTAAATGTATTTTTTTACATAAAAATAATTCGGTTTCCATATCATAATAAATGATTTTAACATTGAAAAGGTTTACAACTCCTGAAGTATACGTTTTCATGCAATATCCCGAAGCTAACACTGAAATCGTAATCTGCGTGACAAATAAGGACACTTTCGTTTACGGATAACCACTAAAAAAATTGTTTTAACCGAGTTTTACAGGTATACATTTTGGTTCCTCTTGGGCGCCACACGCCATTCATAGAAAATACACATGGCGCCTCTGCGGCGCCATCCGCACGGAATCGGTTAATGACATGTTGCTCCATTTAGCAACATTACCACAGTTTTACGATCCATACAGTTGTAAAACGAATGTACTTGCATAGAGCAACGGCGGGGATCTCGAGGGGAAGTGGGCGGCGCGGATCGCTGCCCACGAGTGCGCGTAGTTGGGGGGCCAAACTCTGGGGCTAACGCATCCGTGTAAATCGCGAGCGAGTTTTCAAGAATCATTGAATAAACTTATTATAATAGCGGGCCATCCACTAACGTTCATTCCTGCCGGAATGTACAATCCTTACAGAATGAACGCCAGTGGATTTGCAACAACGAGAAAGAATGACGGTATTAAAATCCCACCATCCATCCCGTCGCGACAATCCTTACGGAATGAAAACCAGTGGATTTGCAAGAGCAAGAAAGAATGACGGTATTAAAATCCCGCCACCCGTACCGTCGCAACAATCCTTACGGAATGAACACCAGTGGATTTGCAAGAGCAAGAAAGAACGACGGTATAAAACCTCGCTACCAGTCCTGTCGCTACTGGCGCGACGCGCGCTGTGATCAAGTTAGTGTCTGTTTATAAATATAAATATGTTCTGCCTAAGTGTAGGGCCTGAGTGCCCGCTCAAATCGAGCGTCTAGCAGGGCGGGGCGTGCGGCGTCCATATCAAACAGATGCATTTACACGTAGGTGTCCTGAGTGGCGACCTAGTGGCGCGAGAACAACTTGCACGCAACGCTGCACGCTCCGCTCAACGCTCCGCTGAACGCTCTTCACTCAGTACACTAAGGCATTTTGATGCAGGGTGATGCAGAGACAAATCATGGTAGATGCAAAATGCAAAGGTACAAAAATAATACCAAAATTAAATATATATATTTACATAATATAGTAGTATATATATAAATACATATAGGTACACTCACATAAACATAAAGATAAATATAAACATAATTGTTGCAAAATGAAAATAATCCATAAAGATTATTCAAAATGACGAGCATTCCTTTCAAATGACAACAATCTTCATAAAATAGGAGGACTGTCACCATCCACACACGCGCAATTCCTCGGTATGGCTGACAAGATGCAAAGTGACAGGAATGTACACAAACGTGTGGATGGTCACTGAAGGATTGTTTTTCCTGCCGGACTGGCGTGTCGTGATAAAGCCAGGGGAAAGAACGAAGGATTGTGGTTTAGTTAATGGCTTCAACGGTTTTATTTTATCCCGTCGCATTTCTGTACGGATTGAACGACGGGACAAGCCTGAAGGAATGAACGTTAGTGGATGGCCCGCTAATGGTGCACACTTCTTGTTCTGTGTACGGATGTACCTCGACAACGAGACACAATAAGGATTTAAGATTTCATAGATTTCCCCGTGACGCGAGGTAAGTTTATTCTTATAAATTCGTTTTAAACAGGTGGGTATCTACTAATATTTATTTTGTATAAACTCGTCGTGTTTATAGTTACGTATATAATAATTATAGTAGGTACGAGTAAAGTTAAGTTATACACGTATTCGTATACGTTATACCTATTATTACAATCGGAAAAACATTTCAATCGGCATCATTTATATTTCGTATTGTAGGTATATACGCTTTGCGAACGGGCTATCTCAGGCACTTGGACACTGTTCACGCAATGTTAGGTTATTTTTTTTTTTATACAAAAGTTAAAAAAACTAAAACCTGACTACGAAAAACCCGGATAAAACAATAAGAAAAGGTACTTCTTAGGTACCTTCTGTCCTGTGTACAGTCTGTTTCCAGGTTATGACCGTAGTCGCATGCCGCTGTGACCTGTCTTTTTTTCTTCTAAAGCTTGTATCTCGAAAACGGTGTGTCCTATCGCAAAAATAATGAAAAATTGCCCCCCTTTATTTTCCCACAGCCGCGTAATTCTCACATGTAGGTAATATTCAATTATGAAAAAAAATAAAGTTTGTCTTTTTTGACAACCCTTGCACATTTGCACGCGGTAGCGTAAATACCTACACGGGCGGCGGCGGCGGTGTCGTCCGACATCAAAGGCGTTTACCAACTGTATGGATCGTTAAACTGTGGTTAAACTGTGACATTACTATGTATAACAAATGTACATCATTAAACATTTACTGTATATCAATGAAGTGGTAATTAAATTGAGCCGAGTTGAAGAGGAAAGCGTATGAAAAGGTATATGGATTGTGTGACTGATGAATGGTATGCTGGAAAAAGAAGTGAGGGATAATAAATGCTTTATAGGACGACAAAGTAGAAGAATACATGTTGCAATCAATGTGACCTCAAGTAAAATCAGATGAAAGGAGGAAGAAGACCCTGAAGCTGTCATTTCAATAAAACAGTCGATTGTGAGTGTTTATTGATCTCTACTTCAAAGAAAAAGATCATAAATTACTCTTACTTACGTTTTAGGTATACCATCTGACTTCATTAATTTACTAGTGATCTTTTGCATCTTAGCAAGTACATCATTATGTTGTGTCTTAGCACTTTCCATTCGGTCAAGATGAGTTTGTTTAAACTTTTTAATGTCTTTCATCAAAACACCAATGCTCTTACTAAGCCTATCAACATCTTCAGAATACTTTTGCTTTTCCCTCTCCTCCAGCTCTTTGGAAACTTCGCCAGTAAGCTCTGAATGTAAAACTGCATAATGAATCTTGGTATCAGCATGAGTTTCCTTTGATTCTTGATCATTTACATATTTATCTGCCTGTAAAAAAAATTGTGGTTTACAGACTTGTTTCAGGCTAAGAGTGGATAGTGTGACGTTACTTACTTCTGTTGTTATTTCTGTGGGGTCTGCCAATGTTTTTTCGTAATCATACTAAAACAAACAAAATGTTATCAGAAATAATCATGTAAAACTAAAGAACACAATTTTATAGTTCATCTCACCAAAAAATCTAGTCCATCATCATTCTTCTCATTGTCTTTATTAACCGACACATGCATCAACATGCGTCGATCATATTCCGAGAGTGTGGCATTCACTTGTTCCAACTCATTAGCGGGGAAACCACCTTTCCTTTTACGGACTCTACATGGTTTGTACAAGTTCTAAAAAAAAAAACCTTTAAATTAATGTTGTGGCCAGATATTATTATCATTCATATTGAATTACATAGACACAATATTTTATCTCACTGGAGAACAAAAAACAAACAATGTTTTTATCAGTGCATAATGTGAGATAATAATTTTGCTTTTTTCAACCTCAATTGTTAAAAACTTTAGAACATTTGAACTTACCTGTACCACAGCTAAATTTTTCAAGAGTTTCTCTTTCTGCACAAAGGCAGCTCTGTCAGATTCAAATATATGACTCTTGTCATACTGCATGACGGCAAACTTTTGCAATTCATCTTCTTTTGCTTCCCTAAACTCACTTGAGTATTTAATTAACCACAATATAAGAGGGTATATGTTGATAAAATCCAATCCTTGAATTTGATGTGGTTCAATTGTGTATGGACACTTCATAGTAGGTAGTATTTTTACAATTTTTTCAGTAAGAGCTCTGTAAAAATGTAATTAAGTGATTTATTTAGGTACTTAGCACATACTTGGGCTTAGCTATTTACAATTCTATCTAACCATTACAGTTTCACAGGAGTGAATGGAGACTGTAATATTGCAAAGCCTAAGCACTGAGTATGATAGAATTACATTTTTTTGCCAATGGTGAGATTCTCTTCAAATAGGAGACTGACATCTACGTCAATGTCACATAGCTCAATACACCATGTAAGCCCTCCCACAATTTTATCGAAGGCAGAAAGCCCCTGAAGTTGAGCACGGTAGTACCCTGCCGCAACCAGTGCATCGGATATCTCGTGCCACTTCACTAGCTGCTCTGCATCCTCTCGAACCTCCACCTGGTTTCAGAAAATTTGTTTGTAAATGCACTATGAGCCTCCCAATAATATCGAAAACAAATTGAGCTGAAGTACTTGCCTCTTTTCCTTCAGGGTCTACTCCACTGTATATGTTCATCAATGGTTTACTGCGTGTAAATATATTCTTCTGTTTCGTAGACATTTTTACGGATGTACTACACTTTTATACTAAATCTATTATCAGAGGTAAGTGGCCTGCTTAAATTTACCTTATCAGGTTATAATAACTATCCGATATACATTATTAAAATTGTTTCTGTAGTATTAACCAAATATTTTATTTAAATAGGAAAAACTGCGTAAATAAAACTAATGGTTCATAAACCCCGGTAAAATCCCTTTCCTCCTATGCCTAAAATAATGGAATTAAATTAAAATAACATTGGAATGGAACTACATCTACTAATACAAAATAAAATCAAAATTTAATATTCATCACCGAGTGCTACATGCAAAAGGATTAACAATTTCACAGATAAATTGGAATAGAAACTCAATGAAAATATATATTTTTATTTTTAATTTAGTCGGATTCGGAATTTCGGCTGATGAAGAAATGACATGAAATGACAATATGACTTATGACACATGACAGTCTTGACGTCTAGTTTTTTTTTTTACCACAGATGCAGAGGGAAAGTAGGTTTCACATATTTTTTCTTAGCTTTCAGGCTTTTAGTAAAATTGTAGTTTTGTACCGTGACGTGGGAGGCATGGCTAATATTATCCACTGGGCTATCATAACGTTCCAAAAATATTAAATAAAACGATACTGCATCACGAAGAAAGAATTGAGGACCAAAAATATGACCTTGACTCGTCACTTATGTTCTGCATCTCTTTTTTGAGGGACTTTCAAGAAAGAGACGCAAAACAAGTGTTTTATTTAAAATTCTTGCGTTAAACGTTAATTTGTTATCTGTAACAATGAACACACCTCAACACTTTCGCAAACCTTCGTCTATTATCTATACCTTATAATATAAACTCTGTGCTTTGCGCCGTTTTAAGGTGAACGCAGACTTGGCCGCACCGCACGCGCCGCAGTTCCCGTAGTCATCGCATTTTCTTTGTTGTCGTTTCAGGGTCTGCGGCAACTGCGACGTGGGTAGGTGTGCGAGGTGGCATAGAACTTATATAAAGAATTCGAATGCGAAGACTGCGGCGCGTGCGGTGCGGCCAAGTCTGCGTTCACCTTTAGGCCGTAATATATTCTGAATTCTGTCTGTGGCTTTGTGGTTCGGTCATTAGGGTATTATATGTTCTGTGGGTTCGGTCCCGGTCGGCGAAAGTCTTAGATTATTAACTTCTAGATTGAGCCACCGCGTGGCCGCACATGAGACAGCACTATAAAATTTCAATGTTGTCATTACGTAAAATTTTCCCTAAATATGACCAAAACCGTGAGATGTTCCGTTGCAACAACTACTTATTACATTCATGTACTAAGTTGCGTATCATAATCCTTATTAAGAGTGCAAAATTATTTATATCGTAAGTATTATTTAAGTTACGAGTCCAGGTTTTCTCACGATGTTTTCCTTCACTGATGTCTGTGATGTCCAACTATAAAAATTATATAAAATTCCTTTTAAAAGGGAGAGGATACCTCACAGGGCATCAAAGAACTAATTAATCATCTGATTATTTTATTTATTTAACTAGTTGCAATTGCAATTTTATTATCAAGTTATAGGAAAAATAGAACTGAGGTATGGTAACACTTTGAAAAACAAGTAATAGGTTATGTAGATAAAAATATAAACGATATCGCTAGAAAATGTCCTTAATTTTGATCGAAAGCCATGTAATTACATACACACAAATGTATTTATTCAATCAATGCACAATAACTTGTAATATTTGCATCCTTACGAGTAAAAAGTAACATTCTTATCTTGCTTTCTTTCTGTGCGGTAGAGTTGCATAACTATATCGATAGTGCTATCGATACCATCGATACTACCGATACTATCGATACTATCGATATCACAAATTAACTAATACTGTTGATAAGAAGTAATAGTATCGATAGTATCGATACTATTCCATAATAATACTATCGATAGTATCGACAATATCGATATTTTTGACGTGACAACGTCTTAAATTAGGTTGCGGCTGGGAGTCACTTATGAAAAAGTGTAACGCTCGGTAACGTTACGATGAGTCACCGAACGAGAGAGAGGCCCGCCGAATGCCTTGCGTCTCTCTCCCACTCAACTATGATCGGTAAAAGACGTTGTCACGTAAAATCTTCGCCCGTAAAACCGACTTTACAGGCAACCATTTTTTTAAGTAATTGTATTAACTAATAGAAACTATCAATACTATCGATAGGTTGGAAAACTATCGATAGTATTACACCATCGATAGTTTAATAACCGCCAATAGTATCGTTTCTGAATTATAGCTTATGTAACAAGTAGTGTTAAACTATTCTTACTCACTAAAACAAAAAACTTGACAGGGCTAAGTGTTGCCTTGTGTAAATTTTTGATTACGTTCTGAAATTATTTTGCTCTTGAGAAATATACTAGCTATGTAATTGAATATTGGAAGGTAGGTAATACTATCGCCGTTTATTAAAATATCGATAGTGTGAGCTATCGATACTATCGATAGTATCGATAGTATTGCTTTAGGAGCAATACTGGCGTACGATAGTATCGATACTCTCGATACTATTTTTGTATATCAATACTATTGCACATATCATACTATCGATAGTATCGATACTATCGATAGTATCGATACAATCGATAGGCTATCGATTATATTGATATGACGTCAACTATCGATAGACTATCGATAGTTTAGCAATAGTCGACTATTGATGGGCAACACTACTGTGCGGCTTTTGCAGCCTAAAATAGTGCTTCCTCCCATTTTATAGCACAGAAAACGCACTAAACACTTAACTACTGGAGTCAATTTCTCAAATATACATTAAAACTATTGGTTTAATTACCGAAATTGTTATAAAATTGTAAAAACTAATACGAGCCGACCATTCAATGACAGTGATATCCCTTTGTTTGGCTAACTTTTCAATGTTCGCCAAGCGAAAACCGGCCACGCCGAACGAGACAGAGCATGTTATGCTTTGTCTCAATTTTCTTACGAAATTCGTATATATGCTTCTCACTTTCACACTTCTTTACAACCTCATGGTTACATCTAGAAGTTAATAATCTAAGGCGAAAGTAGTGCAACTGTGGTCCGGTAGGGTATAATAATACTCTGTCTGTGGGTAGGGTATATATATTATGCTCTGTGGATCCGGTGTCAGTGTCAAAGAAAAATCACAATATCACATCGAGAGATATCAAGAAATTATAAAATATCTTGCTAAACCAAAAAGTTAATTATTTATTACAACGCTTGCAATATCGCTTGAGTATGAGCACATTGCAGAAGATTTTTCGCTGTAAGTATCGGTGCAATAACTATTTGTAATAGAAATTAGTTAGTAGTTTCTTCGTACCAAAGATAACTTATATCTTTGCTTCAAACATAGTTTATTTTCTCGGTTATGGGAACAAAATGTGGAAGTGTTATTAACCTCGCAATAGTAAACATTATACATACGAGGCACTTGAATTTCAGAATTTGCTGGAATTAAGTACCTACATTCTATAAAGCTTTCATACAATTCTCAACATGAGCCACATAAATGTTGTTGATCTGATTTCCACGTTATTGGATAATGAAAAATATAAGGAAGCACTGAATGTGCCGAATGAGGAGAGATTAGCAGAAAGTTTTAAAGATAATTGCTGGGATTTAATACCTGTTATCCTTGGCAAAATTCAAGATGATACCATCATAATAAAGCCATCGTTGTATGGTGTCTGTGAGCAATTATTATCAATTATAATTGAGAAATCTGCACCTGAGGAAGCGCTATTGGAATTTATTGAACAAATTGAACTTGCTAAAAATGATGCCCAGTTTGGTCTCATTCTACCATGTCTACAAGAACTATTGAAAAAGTTGTCTTTAAAGAGAGGAAGATCTTTGGAATGGTGCTTGAATTCTATCAGCACATACATTGAAAACATTTCAATTCCTGACCACATCTTGGAAGGTAAAGAAAGATTGTTGATGGATTCCGATCCAAATGTCAGAAGAATTACAAGAGTCTACAGTCTATTACCTCCATTTTATAAGTATTTCATTAATGAGTTAAATGAGGGTGATGCCAATGTTAAAACGAAACAAATAATAGCAGCATTTTTAATAAGTCTTCTTGGGAAGCCATTGATTTACATTGATTTAGATCCAGAAAGTAATGCAAATAGTGAGGCGAGATTAAGCTGTTCAACCATAGTTCAAGACATTTGCAATATTGAGAAGAATGTTTTGAAATTTTTAGTGTACTTAGAAGTTTGTCATAGAGAAAGCAAGAAGAAACCAACACAAGGTGAAAGTGAATTTGAGATGACACCTTATGATCACAGGGAAAAGATTAATATGACTACTCTGTCTGGATTGTTCTATACTGTATTATCTGGCCATTTTGAACTGCCGGAATCTGCAATCCCACAAGTGTATAGTTTAGATTATGTTCTCCATACAGCAATGCTTTCTGTAATTCATTTGTTAAACTACACTGAATATAGCCCTGTACAGAAAGGGATCACTTTATGCGAAGCAATTTTAAACCGTTTTCCCAACCAATTGCCACAAGAATATCTTTCATCATCTTTGCACTTTGACTTGTGCAAGGGATTAACAAATGTTGCTATATATTCTAGTTATGAATCTCTACGTAAGCCTTCTGTTGCATTGATTGGGTGCCATGTAAATAAATTTGATTATAAGGGAAGATGTGCACTTGTCAAATATTTGATTGAAGTATCTAATCATTCAGGAATGATTGGATATGCCATAACTTTGTATAAAGGCTCAATAAATGAAGCATTTTCAAAACCTAGTATGGATGAATGTTTCACTGGTCCTCAATTTTCTAATATGTTAAAGAAAATATGCTTCCTTCCACATGGAGCAGAGTCAGATCTAGTTGAACTTGCTGATCAAATTATAACTTCTTTAAATTTCCTAAGATATTTGACTATTAAGGATACAGCAAATATTACTGGAATTCGCGATTGTTTTTCATTTATCGAGAATAATTATCTGGAACAACTTCGAGTAGGGCTGAACATGTCTAAGGCACATTATGAGGTCAAACTTAAAGATATTGAAGAAGGAAAACATCTGCCTGATGAAAAAGTTGATATCTCACTAAATGTAGGAGGAAATGTATTAGATAATATACCTAAGGAAAATATGAAGGAGATTGTATGTTCTGCATTGAACGCTTTTCATCTAATTGAAGGCCTTATTGCACGCCTATCTGAATGTATAAATATAAATAAGTTACAGGCGTTAAAAATGAATTGTGACTAATAGATAAGCTAAAACTTTTTGAAATAAATCATAATTTTTTTCATTATATCCATTATCTTTTTATTTCGAGTAACCACCATTTCAAACACTTTCTGTACATTATTCTTTCTTTTGAGTACCTTCTTTATTTTGTTAACAGCCTTGAGGAGTGGCCATAGAGCTATTAGACCATTTGCCACTATACCTACCAGTAGTTCAGATGGAATGAGTCCTCAAATTACTGAAGTCAATGCTGAAACAAATCAAAAGTTTCCTACACTTAATAACTCCACAAACAAATATCAGTATGAACAGGAAGATCAACAATATGAGGAAAATATTAAGTTATCAATTTTGGACAATGCATTAAAATTTGTACCAAGTACTGGATGGTCTGTAGAGTCTCTAAGTTCTGGCGCCAAAGCGGCAGGATATCCGACAATAACACATGGCTTATTCCCAAATGGAGGTGGCGATTTGGTACATCACTTTAATCTTAAATGTAATGAACAATTAGTGGATGCTATGAAAACTGTAAGTGAATTCATACTAAATTATTTTTTTAAATATTTTTTTTCCTAATAAAATGATTATCTGATTTGCAGTGGCCTAAGACAGACCCGCAGGAGAAAGCACCAGTCCAATTCGTTGAGAATGCTATATTCCAAAGATTAATAATGATTGACCCATACAAGTAAGTGTCGCCTCTTTATTTTTAAAACCTGGTATCCGAAATCTAAATTTTCTAAAAACTTAAATAATATTCTTAACATGTTTTTCTAGGTCTACATGGGCTAAAGCGATGGCTATTCAAACACTTCCCAACAATGTCCCAAATTGCTTGGCTACATTGCTATCACTTGTTGATGATATATGCTATCATTCTGGTGACAGAAGTGTGGATGTAAGTATACCTACAGTATTTTTAATGTTAAAGGCTATTAATTAAATGCATAAATTCGAGCGATCGCTGACCGGTGACTTGTAAATTTAAATTAGTTTGAATTACCTACCTACTAAGTGCCCGCACGATAGTATTCATCGACATCGACGTCTTTCATTCTTCAGTCTCCCTGATTTTCCTTCGTCCGAGATCCAGAGCATAATTGCAGACCGCATTTACCTAGACTTCTATGTGGGCTAGATCCATCTTTGTCATTCTATTCAGTACAAAGTCGCTTATTAGCTCATTCTATTAAACCCTTAAATAATAAAAGATATGGCACACTTCACTATAAAATCGCGTTCTAATTTATATTTGAAGGCTGTGTTTTCAAATTCGTCGCATTATGACACCCTTGGGGATTTACACAGTGCACACGTAACTTCTCCAGGCTGACTAGCTTAGATGGATAAAATGTTTATAGACTCGCTCGTGCTCTCACTAAGGGCTCGAGTAACGAGAAGATTGCATTGATCTACAAACTTTAAGCACTGAACCGAGAGTGTGTAAATCAGCAAGGGTCTTATTGCTAATTAAAGCTCAATATATTAATTTTCAGTTCAACTGGTACCTACGTCGGGTAGGTGTGGCAGGAATATACAAAGCAGCAGAATTGTTTTATCTAACAGACAATAGCGAAAATAGCGTCGCCACAAAGAATTTTATAGGGTCACGTATTCGTGATGCCCAATTGGTTCAATCGGCAATGAATTTGAGTCCCGTAGCTGCAGCCCCACAAACACTAACCGCTGCATTTACAACGGTAAGCCATTAATTTAGAAATATAACGATTTTTACACCTGACCAGACTAGACGAATTCGTACAGTGAATTGCCTAATGTATTCAAGAGGTCATGTTGTAGCAAGGTTGATTTTGATACTTGCCTAAATTAACACTGTCAATAGCATAATTTTTTCAGGTCATTATTCAATTCAATTTGAAGGACGTGTTTAAAAATTATTTTACTGTGATTTGTTGTTCGGGGGCCAAAGCTGAAGACATTATATTTCCTTTCTTCACGTATTTCCTATGATGACCCAGTATATTCTCGGTCGTGTATTCAAAGTCTAAAGTCACTATGTCGTGTATTGAAAGATCCGGCGCACGCGTCCGGCGACAGAGAGCGCTATCTTTCAATACAACCACGCGCCCCAGCAAATGCCCAGCAGTTAGACAAAGATTAGAAATGTGGCGTGCGTTTTTCTTCATTCTAACTTCGTACCTAATAACGCTGAAATAACAGCCACTTTACAAGCAAGTGTGTTAAAAACTAAATCAGAATGTAATAACTCGTATTTGTGTAAATAAATTTTATTGGTTTATTTCATACTATTAAATATACATTACGGTCACATGAACAATTTGTTTGAGAATAAAAAGTGGTCGATCTCTTACGAATTGCCCTCATGATACCTTATAAATAATCTAACTGATATTCGATTATATTTTGTTTATGGCGTTATTGTGTTTAATGACCTGTATTTTTTGTATTTCAGGCGAAGAATATGCTCGGAATTAATACACTGAAGTAACATGATGATTATATTAGACAAATGAGTGGTGGTTATATAAAACATTTTCACACAAAGATAACTTTATGAATTATAGACATACAAAGTATTATTCAAGTTTAGTTGTTGATAATAAATAGTTTAACGTCTATGGTTGTTGTTATTTCTCATTTTTTATCTTCATAATTTTCTAATAAAATATTGACTTTAGTATAAAATTTACAATTAATATAGGTACATATTCATAAGTTTATAATGTGGCAGTCTCTTATAAAAGGTTGTATGTAAATATGCTTACAATAAACATAGATCTATGAGTACTGAAGGCACATAAGTGTTAGCTATGATGGTACAATATAATCACTGCCATTAGATACATAGGATATTAAGTTTGACGGTAGTGGCAACTTGCTCCATACTTGTGCAGATACAGTTTGCCTAATGACAAATCTGCAAATCATTTGTAAAGAGTCCAGTTTTGCAAATCTGGAAATAATAATGAATTTTATCAAAACGATAATCATTTTGTTACGCTAGTATCTTAAATTAAAAAAATAGGTAATAAGTCAAAAGTATAGGTACCTGTTCAGTGGTCTTGCTAATTTTACTGGCATTTCGAAAAGGTTTGATTTGACATCAACAGCTGCACAATGCTCCGATATTCTGTTAGCTGGTACAAAAGTCTCATTGTTCAGAGAAAATAGTCCATTGGCATGTCTCAGGCGAGCATGTAATGTGCGGCCCACACATCGGAATGACACACAAAGAATATGTCGGGAGTCACAGGAATCTCGTACAAGGAATACATTGTCATGCTGTCCAGCAAGCAATTCTTCAGCCTCACTTGATGTAATGCCACCCCAGTACCAGCCATGCCTGTAATTTAATAAGACAGTCCTCTAAGAAAGGTATCAATACATGGTATAAAACAAAATGCTTTCCTTTGTCTGTCCCTAAGTAAGTTAGTATGCTTAGATCTTTAAAACTACGTAATGGATATTATCGCAAACCCGCGTAATTTAAAACGCCGCGGGCGTCTTCACGCCTTTTTAACGGACTACACGGTGGAGGGGTACAGAGAATGACGCGCTAGCGCGCTGCAACGGTTCGTGCGAACCCCGCGCCGCGCGCGCCACTTGAGTAGAGTTGTAACTAGACCGGCGCACGCGTAACTCCCGCTCAGTGATGTTCCTTTTTTATTCTTTATATTAGTTTTTTCCACTATGTTTATGTTAGTTCGTAATATTCAAGTAACTTGTACAGTGTGTGTTGTATATAAAGTACGTGATTGCCATGACTATAAGTGTTTTACTTACTGACTTTCACTAACCACTACTATAAAATGGCGTCCCAACGTGCGAGCCCGAATGCCGCACGTAAAAGTTTTGAAAAACTGTGACTGTTAGTGATCGATCAGTGATAGTTTGCATCATCAATCATGCCACGTACCAGAAGGCAATCCGATGACGGTGATAATACCGTTGACTACGCGAGTACCAATGTAACCATGTCGCGCGAGATGTTCGCGACCTTGTTAAACACGATTCAGCAATCGAATGCTGAAATCTGTGATCGCATGGTTAATCGCCTGGAAAATTTGTCGTCCACCCCTATCCAGCAGGCTGGCACGCCGCCGCCGCTGAGTTCCTTTATAACGGGGGAGAGGACCGGCAACTTCGCTCGCTGCACGTCAAGATTCTCCGGAGCGCCCGACGACAACGTTGAAACTTTCATAGATGCCGTAGAAGCATACAAAGAATGCACAAATATTACTGAGGAGGTCGCGATCAAGGGAATTTCCATGCTCCTCACTGATGAAGCAGCTACCTGGTGGCAGAGCATCCGCGCCGAAGTGTCGTCGTGGGATCAGTTTATACAATACCTACGCGACGCGTACGGTGACCGCCGCCCGGAGTACTTGATTTATCGGGAAATCTTTAGTTCCGAACAAAGAAAGGACGAAAGAACCGATATCTTCGTGGCGAAGAAACGCGCCCTTATAGCGCGCCTCCCACGTAACGACTTATCAGTGAAAGTACAGTTGGACATGGTGTTCGGCCTTCTCCATAGCAAAATATATTCTAAACTGCGCCGTGAAGAAGTCAATAATTTCACTGAGTTACTGTCTAAAGCGAGACGTATAGAAGAAACCATTCAGAGAGAATCCATGGAGAGTATCCCCGTTTGTAAAAGTGAGACTTCGCCACCGCAACGCGCGACATCTGTGAACACGCGCGCCGCGCCTGCCGACACCGGCGTGCGTACCACGCAACCCGCCGTCGCCGCCGCGAGCGAGCCGCGCGCGCAACCGTCCGTCGCCGCCGCGAGCGCCCCGCGGGCGCAGCCCGCGCTATCGTCGAACGCTCACGGTGCGCCAGCGCCGCCCCCGCAGCCGCCGCTACGTGATAAGGTTGACAAGACGACACCGAGGCCACAACGAACGTTTTGCTTGTATTGCAAACGCTACGGACATCTTCGTGACCAGTGCCGTAAGTTGGCGGAAAAAGGTGAGTCCAGTGCTGATAATAACTCTCTGAACACTGTGCCTATCGTTTCATGTTACAAGTGCGGTTCGAAAAACGTAACACGCGAGAACTGTAAACAGTGCAATAGTAATAGTAACCAATGTTTTTATAGTGTCGACACAGACACAGATGTGCCTTCCGATTTTCGTTCATTGTCTAGAAGTGATAGTTTCTGCATTAATAACTTGTATGATGATAACAATTTTTGTAACGATTATCGTGATAATGATAATAGGTACAGTTGCGTACAAAAATCAGTTGATTGTAAGAATATTTCTATTAACAATTTTCCTTGTAATGAGTACAATCGTGCACAAAAGTCAATTTGTTTGAATGATAATAGTTTTGTTAATGATAATTTTTCTGAGAATGTGTACACTCACGAACAAAAGTTATTTTGTATTCAGGAAAATATTTCTTGTAATAATTATTTTTGTAATAATGACTCTTTTTGTGAAAATGATTATTTTTGTGATAATGTTGATACCGCGTGCGCCGGGAATAGTTCTGATGGAAAACTTCGACAAGTTTTACGCCCGATTTTCAACATAACGATATTGGGATCGCCCGGAACTGCTTTGATTGATACCGGGGCTAAACATTCTATCGCGGGTCACACTCTGTATGCATTCCTCCGCCGTGTAAATCATCCATTAGAGCCGGCGCGACGATCTTTAAAATTAGCAGACGGTCATATTCGAGACACTAACGTACTCCTGACTACCGTTGACGTGCACTTAGACGAGAAAGTGATTAACACTACCTTTCTTATTCTTCCTGAGGCGCGAAACAACGAGACGCTGCTAGGTATGGACTTTTTGATTAAAGCCGAGATTGTTATGGATTTTTCTAAGGAATGTTGGTATTTTTCTAATAACAGCCGCGTTCATAGAATGCGCTTCGAGCCTGTTTCTTTGCCGGAGGTTTCCTGCTCCTCTGCAGTCGTACTCCGTGATGACGAAGGTACAGTTTTAAATCCACCTGAACGTGATCAGCTGACACAACTACTGGCTGACAATGCGGACATCTTCCAGCCAGGGGGAGAACCTACCCCTTACGCTGAGCACCGGATTGACACAGGTGAGGCTCCTCCCATTTCTGTACCTCCGTACCGCCTAACTCCGGCCAAGAAGGAAGTCATGCGTCAAGAAATCGACAAGATGCTGAAGGATGACATCATCGAAGAGTGTGAGTCTGCTTGGTGTTCACCAGCTCTTCTGGTTCCCAAGTCCAATGGCAGCGTACGCTTCTGTGTCGATTATAGACGTCTCAACGCCGTTACTAAAACGGACCATAATCCTATGCCCCTGATTGACGAGTTGCTTCAATCCACAAATAAGGTAACTCCTACTTACCTCATCTCTGCTATGGGAAAACCTGAGGAACCTTTAGGCAAATACCATTCCCAGGACCTAACGCCGTTCGTGTCCAGTGATGCAGCAGGTGCTATACCTAAGCCGGTAATGCCGAAAAGACGCCGCGGACGTCTGAAACACGCAGGTACTAATGAGCTAGCCCAGGAACGAGGGCGTTCTCCTAGACTAGAGGGGGAGCCTATCGCAAACCCGCGTAATTTAAAACGCCGCGGGCGTCTTCACGCCTTTTTAACGGACTACACGGTGGAGGGGTACAGAGAATGACGCGCTAGCGCGCTGCAACGGTTCGTGCGAACCCCGCGCCGCGCGCGCCACTTGAGTAGAGTTGTAACTAGACCGGCGCACGCGTAACTCCCGCTCAGGGATGTTTCCCCCTTTTATTCTTTATATTAGTTTTTCCACTATGTTTAAGTTAGTTCGTAATATTCAATTAACTTGTACAGTGTGTGTTGTATATAAAGTACGTGATTGCCATGACTATAAGTGTTTTACTTACTGACTTTCACTAACCACTACTATAATATTGATTAAGTTTTTTTTAATAGATAGAGTGATTCAAGAGAATGGTTTATAAGTACCTATAATATCTGCATATTATAGTAGAGAAAAGCCAGAATTTTCAAACCTCTGTAACACCCATGAAAAATAAAAAAACCGGCCAAGAGCGTGTCGGGCCACGCTCAATGTAGGGTTCCGTAGTTTCCCGTCCGTCACAATAAGTGTTTCCACTTATAAGTTTTAAAAAAAGGCTATTTGTTACGTTGACATACTAAGTACGCAGAAATTATTTTGTGCAACCTTTTTGTCTTTTTTGTACAAAAAATGATCTTTCTATCAAGTTCAAAATAATTTTCCTAGAAAGTACTTATAAAGTTCTACTTTCCAGATTTTTTTCATATTTTTTAAACCTACGGGTCAAAAGTTAGAGGGGGGGGACAATTTATTTTTTCCTTTTGGAGCGATTATTTCCGATATTATTGACATTATCAAAAACTGATTTTAGTAAACCCCTTTTCATTTTTAAATACCTATCCAACAATATATCACACGTCAGGGTTGACATTAAAAAAAAATCACTTCTCTCTTTACATGGGGCCTACCCAAAGAGAATTAAACCACTTGAGCGCTGATAGACCCATTTCGCCTAGGCACACGACTCACCACTGCGGGTCGGGGGACGAAGAAAAATCAGCGGTTGTGATTGGCCGATGCAACAATGTAAGGACGAATGTTCCAAACATAGTGATGCACAAGTCAGTTTTGCAACAATACCTAATATCGATAAAATCGAACATAACGATGTCTGTTAATTCTATATTTTTAACTATAAAAAAAATAAAATAAAAATCATTTATTTCGGACCACAAAGTCCATAGACACCACAATTTTGTTAGTAACAATTTATTACTTATAACTAATGTTAGTAATAATAAAAACCTAGGCTTACCACTAAATAATGGAGGGGGGGGTCTACTCAATAGGCTCACTGGTCTCGACCGTATCCCAACACATGGAGTTCAGTGAACCTACTGAGCAGAACAGTATCATATCTGTCGCCTATCATCCGTAGAACGCTATTCCGGCTCCCACGAACTCGCCGCACCACTGAAGCTACTTTTTTACGCATAATTGCGTAGAAGTCATCTACGCTAGCGTCAGCAAACATGCCAGATGCACTGCAAAATCGTGGAAGCCGAAACAGAGCCCTGAACACATTATTATACTGGACGCGCAAGGCATTGTAGGCTTTTTGTGTAAAGTTTGCCCACAGACCGCTGGTGTAGAATGTCTGGCAGAATGTCTTGAACATTGTTATTTTAACAGGAGCAGTACACCGAGCGAATCTGTGAGCCAACATATTACCGCGCACCGACAATGCCCTGCGCTCCCTTTCAATGTCTAATTCGTCACTCAAATTCTCAGTTACAATGTGACCAAGATATTTAAACTGTGCAACACGACTTAGAGGTACCCCGTTTAGTAATAAAGGTGGTATCAAGATATTGTTTTCCGTTTGTTTACATTTGAATAACATGAACTCACTTTTACCTTCGTTGTACTTCAAGCCATGCTCCACAGCATAATCCTCACACACCTTTAGCAGCTGTCTGAGACCCCCAATTGAGGGGCTCAGCAGCACCATATCATCAGCATAACTCAAATTATTGACACAAATATCATCAATATGACATCCAACATGCATGCTGCTAAGCTCCTCAATCAGCTGGTTCACATAAATATTGAAGAGCCGTGGCGAGGTCAACCCGCCTTGCCTCACGCCACACTCTAGAGAGTATTCATCAGAGTATACATTTCCCCACCTCACCATATTTAATTGCTCACTGTACCAGTAGGCGAAGATATTCACAAGCTCAGGTGGGACTCCTGCAAGTCTTAATTTTGTCCAAAGCTTATTATAGGACACCAGATCAAAAGCTTTGGACAAATCCAAGAAACAAGCATAAACCGGAGTTTTCCTCTTAACATAGTAATCAACAGTGTGTTTTAGAGATAGTATTGCACTTTCAGTTGACAATCCCTCTCTAAAACCGAATTGTGTATCCTGTAATGTTACAAAACAGTCAAGTTTTTTATCCAATAGCCCATCAAACACTTTTGCAATTACAGTAGCTAAAGAAATTGGTCTATAATTTTTTCTATCAGAGATATCAGCCGAGACATTTTTTACTATTGGCACAACCACTGTTTTCATAAGGTCTGAAGGTAGATATGAATGCCGTATGCAGAAAGTATAAAACATGGCTAACACCCTATACAGGTGAACACCTCCATGCTGCAAGTGCTCGACACTGAGTCCCTCATGCCCTGGCGACTTCCCTCTCTTCATATTTTTAATAATATGAGCCACATCCTTACTTGAAAAACCAATAGGCTTTTCAATTGGGCCATGTTCAGTATCAATCCCCTGCAGCAAGGGAGACTTCACCTGAAAATAATCCTTAAAAGAGTTTGCAATCATTTTAGCATCACTTATGCCATCAACACACACAGGCAGGCTTGATCTACCATTTAGGCGTTTGGTGCCCTTCCAGAACTTATTAAATTTCTTTGCAGAATGTTGTGAGGCAAGTTTATCCATTTGTATTTGGTCCTGATTGTTTTGACAGTATTTTAAGCGTGCCTTGAAAACACGTCGACTTTCACACATTTTATTAAATAAGGGTCCACCTGCTGGTTTACCAGCTAAAACATATATTTGATAATCTAGCCTAGCCTGCCTGTGAGCATCTCTCACATGTTTGTTCCAGCCCTGTACACACTTAATATTAGCTGGCTTCCTAACCATAGGACTATGGCTGCATTCCGAAGCATAACTTAATATATTAACAATATTGTTGTATAAGTTGTCAATTACAGATCTGTGTTGCAAGTTTTCACACATATTATCAGCACATTCATGAAGTTCATCAGGAAACATAATATCTTTAAAGCTATTGTTACAAATGTCATGATATTGCTTAACTTCTTCTAACTTTCTCACCCCCCACACAATCTTATTAAATACATAACTGTTGATTTCAATTTTAGCTTGAATTACATCTAAATTACAGTTCACCTGTAAAGGGAAATGATCAGACCAGTATACATCATTGCAAACCTTAATATTTACCACAGATTGCCATGCCGACTTGGTTACCACGCAGTGGTCAAGCCATCTTTTACAACCATGTGCTTCGCTTTGAAAAGTATAAGTTTCAGATGACATACCTAATTTGACTAGATCGGCACATATCCAATTATTTTCCTCACAAAAATCAAGAAGTTCACTACAAAACGAGGTGTTAGGATGTGCATTAAAATCCCCTAACATAAATACTACTTCAATATTATTGTCTTGTATAATTGCATTCAGTTCACCCAAACACTGAGTAAATTCTGGCAAGTTCACAGTTAGATCGGTTGGCATATACACGCACATTACTAACATTTCACGACCAGCACCCGTCACTATTTTAATCGCAACAATACGCTCACTTCTGCACTTCAATACCGTAACACTGCGAAAGGCACTTTTCCTCCACAGTATAGCCACCCCCCCGTGAGGTCTGCCTCGTAGCACGCCAGCGGTCAAATCAACTGCTGACTTCCCCGTGTAGCTGAAGTTGACGTCAATATCACCTAGTACATGTATGTCATACGGTAGCAGCCAAGTTTCTTGGAGTGCTATCACATCTGCTGATTTGCATAAATTTTTCACACATTCCATACTTCTTTTAATATTTTTACAGTTGTAACTTACTAGTGTGCTATCCATTAAGTTGTATGTCATGTATATCTTCATCAGAATTCGGTGGTCTAAATCGTAAGAATCTCCTGAATGTTATTCCCTCCGGCCACATGTTATCATTTAAAAATGTATCAATTTTATTCACGGATACGAATATTTTAAAAGAATTGTACGGCCTTTCTTTCTTCATGACAACTTTTTCAAGAGAGACTTTTTCCTGAGTCTTATTTTGTATATATTCACATATGTCATTCTCCGATGTTTCCTTGTTGACATTGGAAATAAACAAAGGAATCTTTGTTTCTGCCGCTTTAAACTTATTGTCCACACCGGTTACTGCCTTTCCCATTTTTCCAATAAAACGATTTTTATGCCGTCTTCGTTGTATCACATTCCACTCATCTGTCTGTTTATTTATTTTCCATTCACCCGGCGATTTCACTACTTCAGCCATTGGCCAACTATACTGGTTGGGAGTTAACTGGGTGCAAATAAAATACTTACGTAACACAGTAAATTTTACTTTATTCAAATCAATGCTAAAATTAAATCAAGGTTAAAAAAAACTAAAAAAAAAACAAAAAATATTTTGCGCCTAGGTTGGACGATCCTCCTCGACGAGACAATTATTGATTTTTAAAATGAATCAATTTAGTATAGGTTTTCCGGATATAAGATTCGGGGTCTTTGTTATTTTTTGTAAAAAATGAGAGGGCTTAAGTTAAGCTCTGATTTTTATATTGCGTATTCATCTATTATACCTTCGAATACACGTGATTCGAGACACAAAAGCAAGACAATTATAGCAGCCCGACAGCCGGCTGTCGCTTGGTCGTTGAAAGGTTAAATACTATTATGCATTTGTGCTAGTGTGATGAAATCATTATGTCGCCCTAACTCCATATACCATAGGTACATTAGATATAATGTGCGCACAACTTCCAATAGTGCAATTGTCTGTAAGGCAGGTGCAGTATCTACCAACAAGCAATAGCATGTCCATCAGCCAAATCGCGGTCTAAAATATAATTGTAATAAATACGGGAACGGACAAGTTGTGCCTGAATCCGCACTCTAACTAGCCAAACATTATTTAGCAAGATGTACCTATATGTTTCTCATATGATCCGATAACGAAACAATATACTTATTATAAAAAGTTCTCTATTCTAGTAGCTAGATCTTTCAAATGTCTTGTTCCAATTCTGTTGGATGGTAGGTACGTTTTCTTTGATTGAAATCAATATTATGATCGCTATATTCTAACTCAAATTATTGCAAATACAAATCTTTTTATTCGTCAATGCAGGTGTACAATACAAAAGGTGTTAGAGTTACAGAAAATCTAAAATATAAACATTAAGTAATGTTACTTTTTTACAGTTAGGGAACATCGTAATTTTTATCGTCAAGAATATAAAGACTTTGTTTCTAAGTTGTCACAACACTACAGCAATGCGTCTGTCCCTTTGTATCTATACCTACAGATGGAAAGGGACATACTTATTGACAATACCTAGTGAGAGAAAGGGACTTTTCAAAAAGACATCAACGCGGTGTACGTTTTGTGTGCCTTAAACGTAAACAACCAGTTTAGCTTGAGCCCTGCAATTATTCATAATATTTTAAATTATAGTAATTATTTACCTACCGATGACAAGTTATGCCATCCTTTTTATAGCTGGATGTTCTAGACGACTTCCCACACCATTTAATTGAACAAGAACTCATAATTAATTTGATAAAAGCAGTATTGATTAAAAAAGTTATCATTTAATCGCGTGCGGAGAGTTCCAATAACTGGTCAAAACTAAAACGGTCACTCATAGTTTCATGTAGCATAAGTGCAATTGCATTTATGTGTCGTGAACCTGAGTCGCCCGTATGAGCAGTCAAGAGGCTTTATTGTCATTGGGGCTACCCTAATAAAACATTTTTTTCCAATTTTTATTTTACCACTTTGTCGGCGTAGTTGATATACATATTGGTACCAAATTTCAGCTTTCTAGTGCTAACTGTCACAAAGATTAAGCGAGGACGGACGGACAGACAGACAGACATGGCGAAACTATAAGGGTTCCTAGTTGACTACGGAACCCTAAAAACAGCTCAAAAATTGTTTATATTTCTATACTATCTATACTAATTTTATGAAGAGGAAAACTTTGTTTGTTTGATTGTAATGAATAGGCTCAAAAAATACTGGACTGTTTTCAATAATTCTTTCACCATTCGAAAGCTACATTGTCCACGAGTAACATAGGCTATATAATATCACGCTATGTCCCACGGGAGCGAAGCAGTAACCAAAAGCCTAATGTAACATGGGTGAAACCGCGAGGAACAGCTAGTATCTTATAAAGCTAATTGTCTTTTATGTTACTGCTTCCATAAGTCATTTGCTTAAAAAAAGGTAGTATTATAGAGACAGTTGCTGTGTGTGATCAGAAACTGTAACACTACCTTTTTTTTGGTAAGTGAAAAATCATCTAATGACTTCTTCGTCCTGGGCGGGGCGGGAGGGTGTGTCAGACTTTTACTGACTAAAACCCACTCATGTTCCTTCGGTTGCTCTTTATGTTCTGGGGAACTGTAATACTACCTCTGTATGTATTTTTTTTTAATAAACTGTTATAGGTGTACCAGTAACTGATGACAAAAATGGTAAATAAAATATGATGACAGCAACACTGGGGAAAAAGGATTAAAATGTTTTGATACTTGTATTTTTCCCTTAAAAATTAATTACACTTATTGTTTATTAGCAATACTAATATTATAAAGAGGAGAGATTTGTATGAATTTTTGTTTGTTACTCTTTCCCGCAAAAACTACTGAACGGATTTAGATGAAAACTTTACAGAAAAATTGATATCTGATTTGATTGAGAATGATTATCAGAAAGAGACATAGGCGATAATTTGTGCAGTTTATTCAACAGTGATGTTTGATTAGTTGTATTTTTCTTTGAGCTGATAAGATGATTGGGACCTACCTACTTGCGGCCTACTCTGGGTAAAGCTACAAAGGCTTTACACACCAATTTTAGGCCATAACCCCAAGTGACCAAAATATAGATATTTTTTAAAAACGACTGAGACATATAGCGAGATATATATCTGGTTAATCTATACTTAATATTATAAATGCAAAAGTAAATCTGAAAACCACTTAATGGTATTGAATAAAATTTGCTGCAAATATAGTATGTGACCCGAAAACGGACATAGGGTAGTGTTCATCCCGGAAATCACCCGGGTACGGGAACTATTAATCCACGCGGATGAAGTCGCGGGCAAAAGCTAGTATAAAATAAATAAAGATAAACCCAATCACTATAATATACTTTATTTACACAACAAAGATGAAACAAATGGTTTTTCGCTTTGTTATTGGTGTCCCAGTTTGGTTAAGTTTAGAAAAATGATTCCGTGCTTCGTAGGGTACAGTAAGTGTAAGTTATAGGTCATTCATGGTTACAGCCTCTGGTAGTTTTCGTTAAAAGTCGTCGCCTTCTTCGACACCAAGACTTCTGCGTTTTTCATCTGCCTTTTGCAATAATTCGTCGTATGTACACAACCCTGTAATAAGCCAAAGTTATATGTTACGTAATATATAAAAGTCATATAACGTAATACATATAACTCGAATAAATGGTTATGAACAAAAGTATCAACATAGGCGAGTCATACTAACCAGTCAACGCAAGCACGCGGTATAAAATCGATATTTGCGTGTAAGCGACACTTTCTTCTTTACAGATTTATCGGTACACGTTATAAACAGTGCTTCTGGATTGTGACCGCGGTGGTTATTTAGTAATTCTTTCACTTTTTACTAAGGATTTATTGAAAATTATAAATGTAAATAAACAAACGTAATGTCACTTGACAGATGACATGACAACATTACCATATAAAAATCTTAATTTGTTTTACTTTTAATTTGTCATGAGTTACTGGTACACCTATACCTATATTTTTTTTTCACTTATTTCAAAATTCTATCACAATACTATTTTAGTTTTTATTTAATATTAGTATGAAATGATTTATGATTTTATTTGAATTTGATGTAGTTTTATTAATATTATTGTTTACTAACATTAGTTATAAGTGATAAATTGTTACTAACAAAATTGCTGTTTCTATGGACTGATGTCTGAAATAAATGATTTATTATTATTCCATTTATTACATTTAAACACATATAAATTACATTTTTAAATATTGCTATAAAATAATAAAAACATTTAAAAATATAAAATCCCACCAAAAACATTTCATGCTTCGCCGTTTCGCTACCGTCGTTGTGGAGGTGATGAGAATATTTAGTTTCTGAAGTAAGTAACGAAACAGCCAAGCCATACATTTTTACTGATATGTAGAATTTGCGATGTTAAGGTCGGTATATTTAGGTCGTGTAGATTCAGAAGCTTGGCTCTACATGAGATCTGATATATTTTTCACAGGACAAACCTTATAAATGTCGCCAAGACAACCACTGTCTTGGCGACATTTAACATGAAATGTTTTTGGTGGGATTTCAGTTCTTTTTGTAAGTTGCAAGGCAGTCTTTTTGGTGTTTATTTTTTCTTCTTTTTTGGGGTGTATTTCTGGTACATCAGCAGTGCCGGTTTTCATAGCCCATTCTCTATCTTTGCATTTTTACTTAGATGATTTTTACTTGTTTCCTCACAAAACTTCCAACCCCCCATTTTAGGAGATGGAGGGCGAAAGTTATAAGTTTATGATTTTTTTTGTTGGTTGTATACTAAACTCAGACTACATACCAAATTTCAGCTTTCTAGCACTTCAGGAAGTAGCTAAACATTTTGATGATCATCAGTGTGTCAGTGAGTCAGTGACGAAATCGGTGTATTTTAGATATCAATAAAATCTAAAGTATTAGAGCTATTCGACTTCGTATGTTTAAAGAGTCTATTATTGACATCACATCTTGTGAATATGAAGTGTCTGGTACATCGGAAACCAACTCTATGAGGGTTCAAAAAAACGGCGAAACACTTCGAGAAAAGGTAGGTAGTGCCCCTGCGCTTCGCTTGCTTGTCTTGGCCGGGGGCACGACCGTGCCCCCCGAAATAGTAGCCCACCGACATCGGGAACAGGGTCCAAGCTACCGATGGTCAGGGCTCCAGAGAGAGGAATCGCCGGACAATGCGTGCCGTGCCCAGGAGTACCGCCCTCTGTATCAGGCCCTTGATCCAGCTGCCTAGCGAGAGCCTCCTTAGGTGTTGATCGAGGCTTTTTGCTATTACGCCATTGGCCGTCACGACTATCAGCACAATGACTGCTGAATCTACGTCCCACATGTCGACAACCTCGCGAGCCAAGTCAAGGTATTTGGACTGCTTATCCTTCTCGGCTTTCACGAGGTTCTCGTCATGCGGAACGGCTATGTCAACAATCATTGCCCGACGCTCTAATCGATCTATTACCACAATGTCAGGCTTATTGGCAACAATAGTCCTGTCTGTGATAATAGATCGATCCCAGTATAATGTGATATGGTTATTCTCAAGAATTGGGTCGGGCACATACCTGTAATACGGTACTTCCGATTCCACAAAACTGTATTTCAGAGCAAGTTGCTGATGAATAATCCTGGCTACAAGGTTGTGTCTGTGCAAATAGTCTCCGTTAGCCAGACTAGAACACCCAGAAATAATGTGACGGATTGATTCCCCGGGACGGTGGCATGCCCGACATATGTCAACCGTGCCGTCCTTCACAATGTATTTCCGGTAGTTGTTCGTCATCATAACTTCGTCCATTATCGCACAGAAAAAACCTTCGGTTTCCCCAAAGAGGTCACCGAAACGCAGCCAGGATACGGACGCTAGGAAATCTACATCGGGCCCATGTAGGACCCGATAAAAGCGCCCGTGAAGCTCTTTGCTCTGCCATACAGTCTTGCGGTCGTTAGTGTCTAGTACCACAGGTTTGCACCAGTTCTCGCTCGCTAAGGAGAGCGGGGTGAGACCCTTGTCCACCGAAACTACATCCCGATGCATCCCCACGGTGGCCGATAGGAAATACTCCCTGAGATTGCATATCTCACGGTTGTGCGTTTAAGAAACCTCGACCACCGCACTTCCGTGGGATATACAGCCTCATCACCGACGACCGCGGGTGATGCATCCGGTTTGCAGTCAGTAGACCGCGGACCCTCCTATCCAAGGCGTCTAGCTCAGTCTGAGTCCATTTGAGTATGCCGAAAGAGTACATCAGAACCGGCATGACCCAACCGTTGAAGGCGCGCACCTTATTTCCGCCTGATAAAACACTATTTAGTACTTTATTCAGGCGGCCAAAGAAGCGCTCCCTCAACGCCTGTTTCATGTCGGCAGCATTGATGCCTAACGCTTCCGACATACCCAAATATTTGTAAGTTTCGGTTGTGGAGAGGGACCTAAGGTGTATGGAATCCGAGAGTTGGGTCCCATCGGATTCCACAATCTCCCCTCGCTTTACATGCATGACTGCACATTTGTCCACACCAAATTCCATCCTGATGGCGCTACTGAAAGTTTCTGTTACCTTCAGTAGCTTCATCAGTTGGAAATCGGTGGGGGCAAAGAGTTTCAGATTATCCATGTAAAGGTGATGAGATATGACCTGGCCACCTCTTCGCCACCGATAGCCTAGCCCTGAACCCTCCAATAATGTGCTTAAAGGGTTCAGGGCCAAACAGAACCTCAGTGGGCTCTGACTTCGCCCTGAAATATACCTCGCTCGATCTTTATGGGTTCGCCGTTCTCTTTGATCTGCCGACATCCTGGATAGTGAAGGACCGTCCTCCATTGCCCCATACACGACATCTTATTATTATTTAAATCGATAAACTTTTTCTATGAATATAATTTGAAAAGACCAACTGTACTATAAAAGGCCAATTTTCAAGAACCAAATTGCAAAATTAACATTTTCCATGAGCTATGCTGCCGTCAGATAATTAAAAGGCTGTTAAGTGAATAAACCTGATATTGAGATATTGACTAAAAGTGAGAATTAATGTCTCAAAAAAATAGCGCAATTAGCCATGGGGGTGGTTTTCAGATCTCCTGTGTAAATGCTAGAAAAATATGACCCAGACTATGTGAATATGTCACATAATGGCCTTTTAGTAATAGGACGGCAGTATGGTCATTGCATTCGTGAAGTAATTAACATGCAGACACTGCAATCTAATTGGAAACTAATTTCATAGCTGAGATCAGTGTGTTGGAAGCCCATAATTAAGTAATATGCATTGTTTTCTTATGATCATTGTTGAGCATTTCTCCTAGTTGACCAAGAATGTCTAATGACTATTTACTAATGACCACTTTAAGTTTTATCATTCTGTTGTTTATTGCACAAATGTAGTCTTTTATTACTGTTTTTTTTACAATTTGGACAAATGTAAGGCAAACATTTTAGACGAACAAATATAGAACTTACTTTGATAACTGGCAGTAAATAGCGCAAGTTTCCAGTGAGACGTGTTGGTGATGTCCTCGCAGCACTGAGTGACCCTCTGAATGTTGGCATTTAATTGCTTGTTTGTTCAATTGAAAATCTTTTTTTGAGTCATATCCAGACGCTGCAATAACTCTCTTGTCTGACGATGTCGATGCATCGCCGTTACATTTGTTTAGACTGCATAAATGTTCTCCACCGTTATTTTTATTGCCAAAGTATCTCTGTAAAGATCTGACATTTCCAGTTATGAACAATTTATTTTTCCAAAACTTTACAAATTTGCTTGTGTTTACAGAAGGCTTGCGATCGGGCAAAAATACGCCGTTAACAATATCTGTGTTGTTGAAGTCTCTTTTGTTATCAACATTTCGCTGTAAATGTTTACATTCTAGTGGTTTCAACCACTTACGTAGGCAACCTGTAGCAAGCCATTTGCGCCTATTACAATGCGTACATCTCTCGTAGTTTTTATTCATTGCTGGTACAGAGATTTATTTCCTCCAAAGATTTTAACTTAAATATTGTAATAAAAATAGTATCAAGGAACGTATTTGATGCCTGCTTCGATTCGATTTCGACAGGATAAACATGACATTGACAGTGAGTGACACTGACGTTATGATGACATTGTCAGGGTCGATAGTTTAAAGACGGATGTGCATTTGTGACGGGTGCGTTCCAAAAAGGGTAAGAATTACACCATCGACAAGTAGAATTCCTTGTCGATGAATTACACGGAGTAGTGCTAAAGCTACTCTAGAGCGTTCCGAATAGTGTTGTAAAAATACCGTATAATACCAAAAGGCTACGTATTATACCGGTATTTTATTATATCTTACGGTATTATTGGTATTTTATGTATTTTACATTTTGATTCACATTTTAAGAGCCTGCAATTTTACGAAGAATCCTTGCTTAACAAATGAAATATATTTTAAGTTTCGATTGTATTCTATTTTTTAGAATGACTAATTCTAATTTAATGATTACTTAGTAATGAAAATTTACAGATATTATTAAATATTAGATTTCCGTATTTTATTACTATTTTAATTAAACTTTCCTTTAAAGACCGTTGATTTTAGGGTCGGGGAGCGGTGGAAGGAATGGAGGGGGAGAGGGCTGCCCCCCTGTCCAATTTCCAACATGCGGAGCCCCATGGTTACGGAGATATTCATGGTTAAAGTTTTTGAGGTTATATTTACAAACACTAATTTCCATCAATTTGCACTCTAATTTCAATAGATTTATGGGGCAGGGAGGGCGAGGGAACAAGGGACCTACCTTCTGTACCATCCCCATCTCGCGGAGCCCCATGGTTACGAAGATATCCGTGTTTAAAAATTTGAGGTATGTTAGGTACAAACACTTATTTCCATCGATTTTCACTCTATTTTCTAGACTAGATAACTTGACGGAGCCCCAAATTAGAATTAGTCATTCTAAAAATAGAATACAATCGAAACTTAAAATATATTTCATTTGTTAAGCAAGGATTCTTCGTAAAATTGCAGGCTCTTAAAATGTGAATCAAAATATGAAATACATAAAATACCAATAATACCGTAAGATATAATAAAATACCGGTATAATACGTAGCCCTTTGGTATTATACGGTATTTCTACAACACTAGATTCGATCGACTGGTGAGTCTAGTCTTTAGCAGTATGGTCAACCCTATCGTAGTAACTAGTATTACTAGTAAGTAAGTTTTTTTTATCTGTGGTTCGTTACCCTGCCTTCCCCATTGAAAGAAATGGTGTTGTGGTGGTTTTTAGGTCAATAATCCTAATATCTATTTAATATTTTATTGAAATGCACTTTTGGTGTGTTCAACTAATTGTATTTTATTAATGTGTGGTGCCTACTATGGATGTATTGTGCATTGAAAATATTTACATTTTGTGGGAGTAATGACACTGAAGAAAATCGCGAAAATGTCAACAAAATCTCATATATCTACGGAATTGAGTGGTTCGTAAATAGTTATTTAATAAAATCCTTGCATAGCTATGTGATAATATTAAATAAAATCTTTAACTTACCTTTAACTTGATTTATCGTATCTCTATAATATTATGTAGTACATATTAAATTGACAGTTTTCTTTTATTTATTTTTCTATCAGATAGTATCAGCAATGTGTTGGGGAAAAATGTTAAAATTCTATACAAGTCACTCATACGAATGGAATCTAGAGGTGATAAAGTAGACAACAAGGTTTTGGTAAGCATACATACTTTTATTATACTTCTACTTGTATAATTATAATTTTGTGATTAGTTCAGAAATGTTTTCTAAAAATATTTTTTATAGTATATTTAACTCCAAACATTATACTCATTCACCATATCAATAAAATATTTTATATGTGTAGGTAAGAAGATATATAATTTTCTTGATAAGTTTTATAGTAAACTTATCAGCCTTATCTCAAAAGTCAGACTTAGATTATTATCAGAACCATTTTTAGCTCGTCCATGACATAACTAAAAGTATATTTCTTTTCTATCAATTCACGGCAGAATTTGTGAAATATATATATTATTAATTCTAGACAATTGAAATAAAAGAAAACATTACTGCTGATGACATGTTTATCATCTCCATTACCTATAGGTTTTTGTTGTTATTGATAACACACTAACAATGGCATGAGTCATGTAGGTGTGCCTGTCTGGGTTAGCTGTGTGTGTTCCCTGTGGCTACACACACACATTCACAACAAACCATATGGTCAACTTTAGACTCAATGACTAAACCAATTTATTCATTCATTGCCTTTATTACACACTAATTCTAACAAAGCTTAATATAATCCTATTGACTTGATGGTGCTCTTTAAGTATTAAACTTTTAAATACATTGAGAGAATGATTAATAGTAGAACGATTAACAATTAGTTATATAGATAAGTCAGTTTGGCCATCTTTGCATGTATCCATTGTGCAGATTTCATTTCTTTTTTGTCTTGTTTCCTTATAGATACTGAAAACTGAAAGTTTATTATGCACATTGTTTTTCAGATTGTGACAGCATATAGAATTTTCATAACTACAGCGAAAGTTCCAACTAGAGTAAGTAATATTAAGTCAATATTATATTATGTATTATCATATTTTGGCAGCATACTTCTGGAGATTATTAAAATAAATATTAAGAAGATTTTGCAAACCCCTTGACATAAAAAATATAATATAGCTTTACTGTCTCATTTAAAATTTTGCTAATTTAAACTTAACTATGTTTATTGTTATAATAATCAATATTGAATCAGTTATTGATATGCTCTTGGAAGCCCTATTATTTGTAAAGCTATTTAAGCTGAATTGATGGCTTGAAATAAGCAATAAGTTTTGCATATTTGATGCATATAAACTCAAATGGTTAAACAAGTTTGAAAAGTACTTTTTTAGTTTTGCTAGGCTTGTCCGCACTTGGCCTCATAATTGGGCCATTGTGCGTGTGAAGTTGAGAAGTACTTAATCTAACAATCAAATTTTCATAGTCAAACATCAAGTGCAAGTACTGGTCAAGTCAACATCTAGTAGGTGTGCTGTGTAGGTTCTAAGTGAGGAAAATTGTATTGCATCAGTACACTTCCAATTGTGGCCATTCTAGGCCGAGGTTTAGAGGAAACATTAATTTTGTCAATGAAATAACCTTTGTAAATGATGTCAGGTTGACAATGGATTTCACTTGATGGAAATAGAGGCACTGGACAGTAAAAAGGCCAATCATCTATCAATAACTCTCATCCATGAGCACAAACCAGTCTCCATACTTATAGGTAAGTTTTTTATTTATTTATAGTAGACTGGTAACTAGCATTATAACAGTACATTTTAGTGCATGTTTTTTCAGTTAAATATTTGTTGTATTTTTTTGGTTACTGCTCCATTCCCGTAAGCCTTATTGTGTTATTGTGATTGCCAGTGCTATCCCTCTAAATCATTCTATGAAACACTTACAACAGCAACAATTCCAATCTGATTGGTAGCTCTAGAGATTAGCTCATTAAAAGGAGCATAAAAACTCTTTAGCTTGATTATATTAACTTTTCAACGACCAACCGACAGCCGGCTATCGGGCTGCTATTGTCTTTCTATTGTGTCTCAAATCACGTGTGTTCTAAGGATTAATATAAATTATTCGTATTGTGAGTGTGATTAGTATACTCGAACAATAGGGATGACGACAACATTAAAAAAATGGCATTCTGTTTAGTCCGTCTGATAGATCGGCCAAAACTACGTGACACGTATTTTTTGCTTGATCAAATTAATAAAAAAAATACAAAGATAAAGAGCAACAAAGTTCCGGAGTGGGGGCTTTTGACGTCACAGTACTGCAAAATATGTATCTGATCGTGACGTCATGCGCAACTTTAACGCACTGTATCTTCGTCATTTTTCGTTTACGAGAAAAAAGAAAAAATACGTGTCCAAAATTTTTTGATAATCTATCTGACGGACTAATTACTTTTTTTTGTCGTCTCGCCTATTTACACAAAACTAAATAAATATTAAAATTCGATACTTTTTTCACATTCACAGTAGAGAAAACAGATTGGCGGTTTTTGAGTTACCACTTTGAGACAGACACACGCAATAGTGCGTACATGTTTTATACATAGTTTTAGTATGAACGCGTTTATAGGCGTCACGATAACCGCGAAAAGGTTGATGGTCGACAGCTCACTTAATGCCGAATAGTAGAATTACGACCGACGCGTCGCTGAATTCAATTACTCACGCACTCAATAGAGTGGAGAGCAAAGTGCCGGCAGTCAATTTAAGGCACCCTAAGGCTACATTTATAGCACTTTTCTCGCATGTGATGATATTTGTACACACATGAGATGTCTACGATCTAGTCTAGGTAGTATGTTTTACATACATATTAGACGAAAGCTGTAAGGATATCGTGAGTCGTAAATGTAATGGCACTAGCTGCTTAGGAGTCGATAAAGAGATATAAAATTGTATGAGAATGCGTTTCACATGACATTTCTTATTTGTGAAGTCCAGTGAAGTGCTGTGCTTAGATAATGCTAGACCACAAATTTAGCACCCCTCACTTTAATTAATTTTTCTTCAATATGTTTTTTTAATAAGAAATTTCTTTTTACTACTCACAAAATGTTTTTGTATAGTAACCAGCCCAATCGTTGAGGAATAGCATCTTAGAAATAGCTAACGCGCGTGCATAGAAGCTACGTAACATCCCTTCTTTAATTTCGCCCAGATTCACTTTTACACCCGTTTCACCGTACCTACTTAAGCTTCTTAATGTAATACTTTATCTTCGGATTATTCAACAGTACTAGTACTGTACCTAATAACTCAGTAATCTACCTACTGTTGAATAATTCGCTTTTAATGGTATTTAATTAAAACATTTGCAATTACTTCGCAACTTATGAAATCACTAGCGACCCGCGGCCTCAGTTTCGCATGGGTCAAAATTTTTGCTTTTCTTTACTATAATATGCATGTGTTAAACGTTAAAATCTGTTTCGTACTTTAAAAGACCTATGTCTACAGGCAGGAAACTTCTCAGGTTTTATATTATGCAGCTAAGGAAAGATAGAAGGACATTCAGTTTGGCCAACGTGCTAGCTAGCTAGAAGATTTACAACTACCATTGTATGCTAATGAATTATTCTTAATTAACACTACACAAACAGCTATCATTAAAATAATGATTACGGCTAATTTTCCATTAATTGCTAGCCTAGTGGTTATAATTCATTTTGCCTTGATTTTTTTAAGTGTTGTTTAGGATAGTTATCCTCATATAATACGAAAGTGCCTTCATAATAAACATTACGTACGAGGAACCCACGTAATGGTATTTTTAGGTGTTAAACATAGCGTAGGCATAGGACACGTAACAATAGACTTAGATTAGAAGATGTAAGTGCTGCGTTGGTCGCGGTTGGCAACTAACAGATTGCTTGGATTTTATTCTTTAGGAATTGCTAAGTAGTGGAATGTCGTGATGGCCCTGTGGATAAGGCGCCCGCCTCTCGTGTAAGACGTTGTGGGTTTGAATCTGGGCATATGTACATTTTAAAGTTTATCTTGGACATCAGTGACATCCCGTGCCTCGGAAAGCACGTAAAGCCGTTGGTCCCGGTTGTCATTCGTAGAACTTTGACAGTCGTTACTGGTAAAGCCAGAAAGTCTGACCAGTCTAAGAAAAGGGTATAGTGTCGCCCAGTTACTGGGTTGTGGAGGTCTGATAGGCAGTCGCTTCATGTAAAACACTGGTATCCAGCTGAATCCGGTTAGGCTGGAAGACGACCCCAACATAGTTGGGAAAAGGAAAAAGGGTGATGATGAGGAATTGCTAACTAGTACTAAATTGTTATTTCCATTAGAACTTTAAACCGCAAAAAGGGCATATTTAAGTGTTATTTAAGTAAAATAGTAAAATCTAGCTGCCCATTCTCAAAAGTAGTTTCGTATGGTGAATCTGAATGGGCAAGAAACTCCATAGTTGGAAGTTTTTGATGTAAAACCCCCATGCCTTAAGAGATCCCGTAAAGCCGCTTGTCCCGGACTATAAGAGCAAGGAAAGAGATACCTCTGTTTAAACTCACTATTGTAATTATATTATCGAGTCCAGATTGCCACCGACTGAAATACAGTTTAAAATTGAGGAAGGAAGGAACGATTATAATTACATTCAGATTTAAAGATACAAAAAAACTATATCGTATCGATAAATGCATATTTTACATTTCCTATTTTATTTTGAGGATTTATTTAGAAATAAACTATTTACATACGTTTAATATACAAATAAATTATGGTATCGTATCGATTAATTTATACAGGGTGTCCCACGGCTATGCCACATGGAGGGAAAGTACCTTAAATATTGTAGATAGAACATTTTACTGAAAGAAGACATTATTTGAATTTTGAAAACATTTTAAACTGCATTCATAGATATTTAAATAATTACATAGTTGAACCGGGAATCGAACCTGTTACTCGAGAAAATTAATCAGCCTGTAGTTTTATCCTACCGATCGAAAGGCTTCATCACAAGGATTATTTTTTGCTAAATAACATAGTGTCAAAAATAGAAGAAAGACTATGAAATTTAACATTTTTAATACAAAATTAGTCAATTTTTCAAATGCTCAAAATTAGTCCCTGCTTCTTGAATACAAAGTGATAACTTTTGATTATTTCGTTCCCTGACGATTTTTTGGTCTTGTTGTGGTGGATATTTATTTATTTACATGATGAGTACTACTCAAGTGGGTAGAATAATTAGTAATAAGTAGTTATGATTGTCAAATGTCTGTCCTTACGGCAATGTAAGCTTTTAACTTTTCAGAACAAAATTTTACACCAAATGTTAAAATTCACGGTCTTCCTTTTATTTGTGACACTATGTTATTTAGCAAAAAATAATCCTTATGATGAAACCTTTCGATTGGTATAATAAAACTAAAGAGTGATTATTTTTTCTCGTGGAACAAGTTCGATTCCCGGCCCAACCATTTAGTTATTTAATAATCTATGAATGCAATTTAAATTGTTTTTTAAATTCAAATAATGTCTTCTTTCAGTAAAATGTTCTATCTACAAGATTTAAGATACTTTCCCTCCATGTGGCATAGCCGTGGGACACCCTGTATACGCATATACTGTACAAACATGTATTTAGGTACCGAAAGTGTTCATAAAGAATGGGCTGTAGAAGTTCAAGGATCCTTGTCACTAATTATAACAATACCTTATTCGTGTTACCTGTTAAACATAGACGTATTATTGGTAAAAGTAGAATTGTGTTTTTAAAAAATAAATAAAAACGAATGTGAGCACCAGCACAAACCATTTTTGGTTTATTGGTGCAAAATAAAATGAAAAATGTACAACTACCTGAACATACAATAAAAAAAAAAAAAAAAATTACTATCATGTGAAAGGCTAATAAGTTATTCAGCTGTTCTGTGAGTCTGTTGTTCACTATAAAGTTCATTTTCAGGTGAGGAAGGGACCGCTGAAGGCGTCTTAAATGTGCTACACGCCTTAGTGGCCGCTTTCGATGATTTATTCCCAAATGTAGCCGTGGTCGACATAATATCAAAGGTTTGTGCAAATACAGTGATCTGGTACTGTAAAAAGTATTACAGCTTATTCATACGGACTAAATTAGCTGGACAATCAACATTAATTTTTCTAATTGACGCGCCGGTTAATGTATTTAAATAAGGATAAAAGTAATCGTCCTGTGTGAATCACCATCACTTTAAAGTACGCCTGATTGCCAAGTGAAATATTTCCTTAGTACCTCTAACCCTCCATAATAAGGAAAGATGAACGTACAGCAACCGATAAAAATAAATAATCCCTATTTCCCGTTGTGGTACAAGTACTTGCCGATGCGATAAGGGGTTATCTGATTGCTAGTTATAGTTGGCTTAATTACAAGTATTCAGCAGTTGCCTAATTTAATTAAAAAACTGTGTGTTTTTGGCTTACTTATGATCCTATGCGTAATACCCACTCGTCGGCAACCGATACGACTACTACGTAACATTTGGGTGCAGGCATAGCTTGACTACAATGGAATGACGCGTAGGCGTTCGACTACTTAATAGGGTCCGTACTCCGTAGTCCGTATACAATCTTTGAAAAGTGTCTTAATACCATCCTGAGATGCCAAAAGGCACATTAAATTAAAATAATAATAATTGAAATATTATTTTTAATATCACAGATAATAGAGTGAAAACTTTCACATTAATACAAAAAAACTTTTCATAACTCAAAACTCACATTTTCTAACTGCTTAACTATGGCGATTTTAAAATAAATGTAAATATCCTGTAATCCATTATTTGCTTGTACACATAAAATGCGGTAGTAGGGCGACTCAATTAGGACACGCTCCAATACAACTTGTTATCTCCAAGCGGTTATCATGGCATTTTACACTTATAGAGATCCTTAGAATGAAGAATCTTTTTCAGTCACGTACCAATATTAAAGCAGCTCATAATTATCTTCTACAGGTAAATCTACCGTACCCCGTCCCGCAAGTGAGCGGCACTCGGAAACATTCGACATGCGGGGATTTCTCCAATCAGTACGCAGCTATGTGCGATCTCTGCCAAACGCCCTTCAGGTAACTCATCAATATGTACCGCAGCATTAAGGTTTTATTTATTTCATCACCAGCCTTTACGGAGTTCGGAAACGCGTAGGTAGAAGTTATGAATGTTTTAATCAAGGACCTCTATCTCAGTATTTGATTTTTTTGAAATCTACCTAAGATTTCAACAAAATCAAATACTGAGATAGAGGTTCTACCATAACTGATGTGTTGAAATCAGTTGAAATACTTGAAATAAACACTTTTTTTCGACAAACAAACCCCGTCGAAAAGAAAACACTTAAGATCTTTCTTGGATTTAATAAATCCTTGTCACAAACAGACAGTGGTGGTACGTTAGCGCACTTCGGACAAAAAACCCCAAAAATGGTCTGGCGTTATGTTAGGTACCAATGTTTAACTAGGCCACGAATACAATGGATTGGAACCGGATACAATATAAATGAAAGAGGAAGAATGCATTCTGCACACATAGAGGTCATATTAATTGAGTTCAATTGTAGGTCTACCCTAGACATTGCAGCCCAATTCCTTGTATTTTATTGTGGCACCAAAGTTGGCATATGAATTTATTTTTATTGAAGTCAATTTAAACCAGAAGTTGAAAAAAGGAGCGCTATTTAAAACATTATCCATATGATTTGCTCATGAATCTGACGTGATCGGATTCACGCAAAACCGCAATAATAATAATAAAAAACAACACGACCTCTGTAAATATAATTATTGTTAATGACTAATTACTCTACATTGTTCTTAGTATATTTTCGTTGTTTCTATTCATATTGTTTACGACACAAAGGTTACCCATACATGTATTGTTTCAGAGCTGAAGTGGCGTGGGATATTGACACGATATATCTAGCACATGACATACGAATGTTACACTTGAAGGATTTCGATCACTTAGATCAAAGGTACGATTCTCATATTTACTCTGCGAACGTTGTCCTGTTTGAAAGTAGGCCTGTTAAAAAAATTCTACTATACAATTTTCTATTGACCGTTTATGGAAAAACAAGAATATAAAAAAAAAACAGTAAATCAATAAAATATTTAATTTATTGATTTAGTTCCGGCCATCAAAACAGTGCTTTACCGGTACTGTTTTTGGTGGCCGAGGCGTAACATGAAAATACGATGCAATGCATTAAACAAACATGAAAAACTATTTGTACACTCGTTTCGTTTCATTAACTTTGTTTTGTCTAACACCTTGCCTAACACGATTTGTAGCTACGAACTTCTAATATGAAGTCGACCCGCGATCGGAACTACTCTGGCAAGACCGAAAGCGAAACATATTGATTCAATGTCTTGCCTTATATGAGACAGTGATCCCTGAGTTTGATTCGGCATTACTTTTCAGTGGTAGTCAGTTAGGAAATGCCGATTCCATCTAAGTTAGAAAAATTTGTCATGTAAAAGAGATTTAACAATATACTTTTTTATAAACAACTAGCTTTTGCCCGCGACTTCGTCCGCGTGGAATAATAGTTTCCGTTCCCGGGGGATATCCAGAATGAAAATAATCCTATGTCCTTTCCCGGGTCCCAGACTATATCTGTACCAAATTTCATTCAAATCGGTTCAGTGGTTAGGGCGTGAAGAAGAGACAGACAGACAGACATACAGAGTTACTTGCGCATTTATAATATTAGTATGGATTTAATTTAACTTCGTACACGAGTAAAACATTATCAATGTCTGTTTAGGGACCTAATCCCCCTAGTAATGGCACTACAACACAACACATGGTTCAACGGCGTGTGTGGCGACGGCGTACGCGCTCACGGCGAGGCGTGGGAGAGCATCTGCCGCGTGGTGCGGTCCGCGAGACCGCCGCCCGCGCGACTGTCATGGCGGGCAGCCGCGCTACGTCACGACCACGCAGCCCGGCTCGGTCATGCGCTTACACGAGCGCGCCACCCGCCCGCCATGCACACTGTCGACTTCTCGCAGAACCATATTGAGGATAAAGGTGAGTTTCCCTGCTGGGTTACGGGATAGTTCTAAGAGTTACCGTGGCCCCGGAATATAAAGGGCAACCGAAGAAACATACTGGGTTTTAGTCAGTAAAAGTCTGACACGAAGGGCGGGAGAAGTCATTTAAGGATTTCCCACCCACAAAATAAGGTGAGTTTTCCAAAACTGTAACTGCAAATGTTTGCCATGAATTTGCTGCTAGAATCTATATTTAAAAAGGTACCCAGCTATAGTTCAAAGTATAGTCTTTAGGGCCTGTGCACAGCACGTTTTTAAATGCGCCGTTGCCGCACGTTTGTAGCGATACAGTCGTGATACGCACGCGAGTCACACGCCTGCGGATCTTTGCAGTTGCACACCAATTCAAACACGCGTGTGAGTCGATACAGACGCGCGTGTGTAGCGGTACCGACGCTCCGGTGTCGCGCGTTAAGTCATACAAATGACAACAAATTGTTCTGTAAATCTGTAGAGTAAGTTTAAACCTTCAAACACACGTGATACTAGACACAATAGAAAGACAATAGCAGCCCGATACCCGGCTGTCGCTTGGTCGTTGAAAGGTTAAACAACGATGTGCAGTGATGGTCCTCCAATATGATCGCTAGATGTTCTTGTTTCTAAAATGATTGCAGCTTTTTCGCTTTTATTTATAAGCAATGATATTATAAGTAAAAAGGGTGTAGATAGGTTATAGGCAACCAGTATGTGGCACTTCAAAATGTAGTTATTTGACTAAATTATAATTGTCACAAATTGTATTCGTTTCTTTTTCACTCGCAATACTCTTGAATCATGTCATCGTACTTTGACATCTAATTGTATGTCAGTATGTGTGCCGTTTTTTAATATAAAATGTCGTGTAAGTAACCGATCTACACCTTTTAACTTATAATATCATTGTTTGTAAGCAGTCATTGATTTCCTTTGTAGCCTTTTAATAAAATAACAACACATTATACTATGTCTGCAAGGCTAATTTTGTCCAAAGGCTGCCGTAACTACTTCCTTAGACTAAACAATGTATGCATATACCACTTTCATCGGCAATGAATCACTTTTAGTTTTATTCGTTGAATATTTATGACGTCACGCCATTGTTTGTTGTAGGTGCTATTAGTATACTGAGCGGGCTGGCGAACAATCCGGATGGGCTGAGACATATTGCGTTGTCACAATGTGGCCTTACCGGTAAAACTGTGATGCACCTCGCGACCATGCTTAATGACAACCCGTGCCATCTCTCGACGCTGTCTCACCTGGACCTCTCGTATAATAACCTCAAAGATGACGTACATGTAAGTTCAAGGAGAATATACAGGGTGTAGTAGACCCATACTAATAAGGCGACTAGTCATACATATCAGATCAAGATCAGGTACAAGATTACCAATAATGATTTGTTACTGACACAAAAATATTTGTAAGATATACTCTAATACGTATCAACTATTGCAAAGGCACTTAGAATACGTGGCGGTCGCCTTTGACAAGGATCTTTTTACACCTGTCCAAAAAACATTTTATTGATGTTTTTCTTGTAATTCTTTCAACTTTTGTATTGTTTCAGAATTTATATAATTTCCTGGCACAGCCGAACGTATTGACGTATTTAAACTTGACAAACACAGAGACTACGTTAGAAAACGTAAGTAATAAAGTAAGTTGTGCCGTTTAGCACGTGGTATGTATCCAGTGCTCAGTTTATTTTGCCTTATCTTTTGACTACTACTAACTATCACGATTTAATATAAAGCACTATTTCTGATCACGACTTCACACGTCCGCGGTAACCGACATTTATCTAAAGTCGTGGATTAAATGAACAAATATTCTATACTTTTCGATGGGTTCTGTGGTATTGCTATGAATAGGTTCTTTTATATGTATTTCAAATCTTGCACACCATAGCAAACAAATAATATTGATAAATTGTAGTATTAGTATTCAGTGACCGATGCTTAAACTTTTAATAAATAATATTCATAAACGTAACTTTTTACTTCTCTGCATTTTACTGCCAGAAAGAAGTCCATTTACCAGGGAGATAGTTTTTCAAAAACATTCTTCCTCAACTCTATTTTTCTACCTTTCCTTTCAAAACCAGTGTCATAAAAATGTGTAGATAGGCAAGTCATTAGGATTTCTCTATCTGTTTTCATAACAATTCAGAATTGTTGTATGAATCTTTTTTTAATAACTCTCTTCAAACCAACTCAGAAATATAATATACAAAAATAAAATACTTATACAAAAAAAAACTTGGTGTAGTTTTTCAAAAGCACTTTCCCTATCTCTATTATCTCTCTGTTTCTGTCAAACAATGCCATTACAATCGACAAGACTATTAAGTCATTAGGCTTCCTCTTTCCAATTCTATGTTAACATTCTTTAGCACAACGGGGTTATAATACTACCAATATGTACAGATGTGGGGAGCCCTGTTACGCGGTTGCGCGGCGCGGCTGGCCACGTTGTCTGTAGCGCGCAACCCCTGGTCGGCCGCGAGACGACCGCGCGACCCGCCGCCCTCCTTCCGCCAGTTCTTCACCGCCTGTCTCGCCTTGACGGACCTCGACTTCTCCTATTGTAAGATGCCGCCGGATGCGCTTAAGTAAGTTTTTGTCGCCATTTCTTTGACATAAGTTGATGTTTAGTGGTTAACGATGCCGGTGTGAACGCAGCTACAATGAAGGGCGAAAACTTAAAGAAAATATACGTGAATCAATGGGGATTTTTAATAGGTTATGATCGAAATGAAAGTGCAATATTTTGGAGTAACTAAGTTGAAGGTTACGAATATTGATCCTTTTGAATACGTGCGCAATGCACAAATTCTGCGCTGAAGTATGTGTGTTCTTAACGCAGTAGCACCCAAATATACCTATATAGACTGTATAGATTGTATAAGTAGTATTTTCTGAAAAGAACTCTTTAACATACTAGAGCTTTAGTTACCCTAGCTTACCAGTACAGCAAAAGAATAAAAATCTAAAAATAGATAATTACTGATTTCTGATGCAATAGTTAATTAATAGCCTATACTGATTTTCACTTTCCTTCTGGACATAACGACGACGTCATTGAAATTTCGTTACAATAACTTTTTCAGTGGCGTAACTATGAGGTTGCCAGCCAGGCAAAATGTTGACATCGAACAAAAGGGGCCCCCAGCTTAGAGTTGATATTAGACGCTGTAGAAGCCTCGAATCCATGTAATCCATTGCTGGAAACGGGCTGGACGGTGTAGTGTACTGGGGGGTTCCGAAGAAGTTAGAATAACGCTTTCTCTAGACGTTCAATGCCTAGAGTATGGAAAGGAATGAAAATCTGCTGAACTGCTTACAATAAAATTATCACACTGTATTTGATTAAAATATGTATGACCAATTATTTTCTTGCATACGTACATAGTAGCGTCATATAAAACAAACTTGACATTTCAATCAATAATAAAACTCAACACAAATGTTGACATAAATTTATTTGTAAACACCAACAGGACATGATGCATTGTTTGCCGTAGAAATATATATAGAGCGTTATTTATCGACTTGTTTGTCTGTGCCGGTAGCTCACACTGAAAGGTATAGTTGAAATAGAGACGGTTAAAAGCATTGTGCACTGTTAAGTTTGAAGGTGGATTAAAGTCTTTATGTACCTTTATCACCTAAAGGTTATGTGTAGCTTTAACATTAATTAAGACTTTTGTTCAGTTATGTTCATTGATGTACAGAAACCTCAAAAAGGAAAATAAAACAGCAAATGATCGATTTATGCCTTCTAAGGAGGTAACTAGCTAAAAATTTTATGTTGACAAATAATCGTGAAATTGGTGAAACAAATATAATTTTATGTACTCTATTATTTAGATTTCCTCGTATCATTTTAGAAAAGTACTAATAAAGGCTTACAGTAATGTACTATGTCAAGAGCTGAAGAGGTTAAATACATAAAGACTGTACAAAAGTCAACAAAAAAGTATCGTATTCATCATTATTAATTTAAATTAAACAATTTCCTATTTTATAAACGTTTAAAATAATTAAATGATAGCACATTCTCGGAAAGTATGTTCTTTTGGGACGATTTTAAAGCCTAAATAATAAATAAATATATGTTAATGTCTGTGTGTGTAATATTCTGGTACTTTTCTGTCATCATGGCCCACCATACGCTTATTTTCCTACAAACATTAAAATACAATTAGGTTGACATTTGCGTAAACATAAAAAAAAAGTTACGTCTTGTTATTTTGACAGTTACAAACAATTAATCGTTGAAATGGACAACATAGTTGGGAAAAGGCTAGGGAGATGATGATGAATCGTTGAAATGGAACATGATTCGATTTTTTCAATGGTATATCAATGGCTTTAGTCACTAAACTAATCATTGGCTGGTTGTGTTGTAGGAGCCTACTGCTGGGGTTGGCGTGTAACGAAAGTGCGACAGGCGTGCAGTTGAACCTATCGGGAGTGTTGTCTTCATCGCAAGTGGCGCATGTGCTAGAGTCGTGTATACACGGCGTCAGATGCTTGCAGTCGCTCGACTTGTCTGATAACAGTGAGTATTCTTATGGCAAGATAAATAGACGTTAGTAGTAGACTAGAACTTCAACTTTATTTTATTTATGGCAACCCACCGAATTTCGGTGATTCCTACCAATGTCAAGGTTGGAAATAATATTTTTCAGTTTAAAGGACAATGTACGGTTATTTATTATAATATCGAGACACGTATTTCTATATCCAAAATACGACAAGGACTTACTTTGGCAAAGCACTATCCCGCCACTGATACACAACTATTAAACGTCAAGTGCACAATAGTGACAGAACATGACTAATGGCGACATAAATAGACGTTACTAAGCCCAGGGGGCCTACCACAAGCCCTTATAGCAGTATTACTTCGATATTACTTTCAGTTGGAAAGAGACGGCGCTTAGACAACGTGTCTAACGCTGTCACTTGCACACTCTAGAACAGGAATAAAACAATCTTACTTTAAACGTCATGGTAAGGGGGCTGACTTTGGTTTAGCACTATACCTGTCACTGTTACACAACTGCCAAACGTTAAGTGTACGATAGAGACGAAACGTAGCTAAGCCAAAGTACGTGCTTAGTAACGTCTATGTATCTCGCCATTAATGAAGCTATTAAAGTTTATGTTAGATACTTTTGCGGTCTTGTTCATAACTATGTGAACACTTTGTCATGGTGAACATAATTTAGATTCAATTCTTGATTTTGACGTGACAACGTCTTAAATTAGGTTGCGGCTGGGAGTCACTTATGAAAAAGTGTAACGCTCGGTAACGTTACGATGAGTCACCGAACGAGAGAGAGGCCCGCCGAATGCCTTGCGTCTCTCTCCCACTCAACTATGATCGGTAAAAGACGTTGTCACGTAAAATCTTCGCCCGTAAAACCGACTTTACAGGCAACCATTTTTTAGTGATAGTTTTTATGCTATGTAATTCGATTTGGCCTGTAATTACGTACTCACATCGACAAAACTGTTAATAATATTTAAAAAGTAGTATTTCATGTCGATTCTTCTCCAAACGAAAAAAAAACCTCTTTGGATAAGCGCTTACATCAATTTCTTTTTACTTGTAAATGACTACAAACTGCCTTTTCCCGTTATCCCTATTACAAGTCGCTGTGTACTTAAATCGTTTATTCGATTTCCATTACATTTCTTTACAAAGTTAATAGTGACATAAAATGTTTTGGGACAGTTTGGTTTGTTTTGACAGAACAAAATCCAAATAACCCTTTACTTACAATAGGGTATTACACTCTTTTTTTTAGGGTTCCGTAGTCAACTAGGAACCCTTATAGTTTCGCCATGTCTGTCCGTCCGTCCTCGCTTAATCTCAGTAACCGTTAGCACTAGAAAGCTGAAATTTGGTACCAATATGTATATCAATCGCGCCGACAAAGTGCAAAAATAAAAATTGGAAAAAAATGTTTTATTAGGGTAGCCCCCCTATATGTAAATAGGGAAGTGGTTTTTTTTTAATTACAACCCTGTCGTGTGATATATTGTTGGATAGGTATTTAAAAATGAATAGGGGTTTACTAAGATCATTTTTTGATAATGTCAAGAATTTCGGAAATAATCGCTCCAAAAGGAAAAATCAAAGCGTCCCCCCCCCCTCTAACTTTTGACCCGTAGGTCTAAAAAATAAGAAAAAAATCTGGAAAGTTGAACTTTATAAGGACTTTCTAGGAAAATTATTTTGAACTTGATAGAAAGTACAGTTTTTGTACAAAAAAAGAGAAAAAGGTTGTACAAAATAATTTTTGCGTACTTAGTATGTCAACGTAACAAATAGCCTTTTTTTAAACTTATAAGTAGGTACACTTGTTGTGACGGACGGGAAACTACGGAACCCTACATTGAGCGTGGCCCGACACGCTCTTGGTCGGTTTTTTTTAAGTATTTCAAATAACTCCTACAGTACTAAGAAACCACTAAAAAAAAATCCTAAATTTTTATTTAAGCGCTAAGTACCCTAAAAACGCTTTTAAAAATTGTATTTTCAAATTTCGCGCGGAAATTTCCAAAAACGGAAAACGCCGTGGGCGTGGTTTTGCTTTGGCGATATGACGTCCTTATGTCATGTAAATAAACAAACGCGCTGTGACACTTTACATAATTTTTATTGTTTTTATCTCAAAAATTAGTTACTGTTCGACTTACCGTTGGTGTGCGTTTCGGAATGCAAGAACACAAGTGTGAAAACATCGGAATAATTGTGAATTCTAGTGTTAACTGATTCAAATTTAAGGAAAACTTAGTTAAAAGTTGTGGGAAGAGTATTCCAATTATTACACCATAAAAACCCGTTTGTACCGTTTGTACTGTTGTTGTAAATATCACTTTGATGTAAGTACACATGTGCATTAGCCATCTAAAATATCTTTCACAATAACTTCCATGAAAAAGTATATTTTTATAATAAAGATCGTATTAGGAGGTTATAAATAAAACAAATAGTGACGTCTAGTTGACACTGTTGACAGTCGACAGCTGTCACTGTCTATGGTCTGTATTTCGGTGTGTTCAAGAACAGTAAAAAAAACTGAAAACTTTGAATTGAATTTTAAAAAATATTTTCTAGTTTTATGAACTAAAACTAACACTGTTCGGCTGCTTTTTGCATAAGCTACCTCAATAATACATTTTTATATTTTTTCTCTTATACAGTGTAATACCCTATTAAGACCAATATGAGCTTACAACTAGAATGTACCATATAGGTAAATGTTTTATAAAAGTACAATGTGTGTATATTTCCGCAGGTATGGAATTCGAATTGTCTGGTATTGTGAGAGCGATTGGGAAGAATCATTCAATTACACATTTATCTCTAAGTAAACTGACAGGAAAAAGGTCGTATGCGCCGCCTCTAATACAGGTACCTCAAACTTAATAACTTTGAAAATAGAGTTTAAATTAGAATGTCGTCATGTTATAATTGATTTATATTTTTGTAGGCTCTAGTCCATGTTCTACAAGAACCTGATACCGCATTGACGTCTTTGGATCTCAGCGATTGTAAACTAAAGGTAAGTTATCTGTTTGTGGAGTGTTACAATACCCTTAGTAACTCTTTTTTTATGGGTGGAAAATCAATAAACGACTTCTTCCGCCCCCATAGTGTCAGACTTTTACTGGCTAAAACCCACCCATGCTCCTTCTGTTGCCTTTTATATTTCGGGGCTACGGTAACTCTTTTGAACAATTCCGCAACCTCGGCAAAACTTTTAATTGTACTTTCTAGTGTTGTAGTTCTTTGATTCCTTTTTCACAAAACTTGTCATTTCCTCAGGGCGATCTCTATGGGTTGTTGAACGCACTGGGAGGCGCGAGACGACTGCGCTCTCTAGATGTAGGCGGCAACCTGGCGGGTGACGCGGGCGCAAGGCTGCTCGCCAAAGCGTTGCAATGTAACTGCACGCTGCAGACTTTGTACATAGACAGGAATGCGTTCAGCTTGCAAGGTTAGTTAGTTTGTGACAGTAGAAACTCATTATGGTGCTCTCATTGAGGATGGAAAATCATCAAATGACTTCTTCCGCCCTTGTTCCTTCGGATACCTTTTATGTTCCGGGGCTGCGGTAACTATTAGAAATAATCCGCAACCCCGGCAGATGGTGTTAAAACTTAGACGATAATCTATCCACGCGGCCCGCAATAGATTTGTTAAATTTTCTTTAATTGTTTTGGTTATCACTACTTTGGCGTTAAAAAACCTATTAATAATATTGTGTGTTTGTCGTGTCCAGGACTGACGGACATAGCAACAGCGCTGCGTCGTTCGGTGAGCGTGCGTCGCGTGGAGTTCCCGGGATGTGACGCTGCGGCCGGCGGGCGCGGCGCTAGTGAGCGCGTCGCCACGCTGTGGAGGGACCTGCACGAGCGGTAACTTGTGTGCTCCTTGTGTCAGTAGTAGTATACATAGCGCGGCGCTAGTGAGCGCGTCGCCACGCTGTGGAGGGACCTGCACGAGCGGTAACTTGTGTGCTCCTTGTGTCAGTAGTAGTATACATAGCGCGGCGCTAGTGAGCGCGTCGCCACGCTGTGGAGGGACCTGCACGAGCGGTAACTTGTGTGCTCCTTGTGTCAGTAGTAGTATACAGTTCCCGAGCTACTGCGTCGCGGCGTATATAAAACGTTTCCATATAAATTAAATTTCTAGCAGACTTAACAAGTTTATTCGGCGTTGCAGTAACCTGGCTGCGACGCCACATATATACGAATTTGTTAGCAGATTTGACAAGTTTATTTAAAATCTGTCAGAAAAAAGTTTTCCTATGGTTCTTCCTTAGTCAGTCGATCTCATTTACTTTGACAACAAATACACTATTCGTACTCAACCCATCAAGAAATCACAAAACCTAACACGTTTCCTTCCCCCCAGCCTGGCCAGCAACTGCAGCCCAGCACAAACACACACGCTCCGCGCGATGGCGCTGGAGCGCGCGTGGGCGGGCGGAGAGGCCGCGGCCGCTTTAGCAGCGCACGCGGCCGCTGCACTGCCGCCGCCGCCGCTGCCTGCGGCGCTTGAACGTGCTGCAGCCGCTGCGCACCATCTGCTGCATCAGTATCTGCAGGTACAACTATACCTATAGTTTCGCTAAATACAGTGAAAGTGGGAGCCCCGTCGACCTTGCGTATAGGTAACGGTGCTCCAACTTTTCGATAATATTCAATACAATCAAAGTTAAGTTATTTATGACTTGACAAAAATACTTAGTATGCAAAGGAAAGACGGCCGTATGTATAATGGCATGAATGAAATATACATAGAATTGGTCTAAAACACATCATAATACACTATTAAGTAATTATCCGTAGCTTTAAGCCCTTAGATTTCGAATAATATAAAATTAATAAGTATAAAAAAAAACTTTTTAGTCGCTAGATACTATTTATTCATAAAAAAATATAATATAGACTATTGGATTGGCAAATCAGTGACGTCTTAAATAAATAAATAGCATTTTTAACCACCAACATTCTATTTATAACCGTATAAACTACCCAACTTCGAGAAGGTTTTGAACATATCGATTGGAAAACAAAGTGGCTACTATACTAACTAGTGGTTATTGGTTCAGCGTTGCGGCGAGGTGTTCGCGGCGATGGGCGGCAGCGGGCCGGGCGGCGAGCTGGTGACGCTGCAGGCCGTGCGCGACGCCATGGCGCCCTGCTCCACTACACTACAGGACCTACTCAAGTAAGAAACTACAATAACTACTACCCGTGCGAGCTTACATGACACCTGGCTCGAAAACAAACCTCTCCCCGCGGGGCGCCCCGCTCTCGTCTTACCAGTAGCGTTAGCATCACTATTACATTATACGGCACAAGTTTAACTAAAATGGCGAATGTGCAGAAACAGATTTTCAGGCGTGCACGTAATTTTTTTTACAACTTTGTGTCTAAGTTGTTTGTTTTGTCACGTTAAAAACGTCTTAGTATGTTATGAGAAACAACTAAGCACAAAATAAATGTTATTATTTAAAATACTAAAATAAAAATTCTGTAAGGATGGAGCCAGGGCTAGCACAATAGAATAGAATATTCTTTATTGTACACCAATAGGACAAAAACAGTAAAGGACAACACAAACAAATATGCAAGAGTACAATAGGCGGCCTTATCGCTAAAAAGCACAATAATAATAATAAGCATTTATTGCGAGTAACTTACGACTCATAGTTACAATATTTACTTAAAACTATGTTAGTAACAATATTTACTTAAAACTATATTAGTACACACACAACAAGAACGTAACACAATACAAACAAAAATCACTGCTGCATAATTCCAGCCGCAATTCTGGAGCATCGACTCACTATGCAGCAGTCCAACCTATCAGCAACCATGCCCACACAACAACAACAACAATGAACACCAAATTAAATTATATATTTTTTATTTTTTAAATAGTGTTAGCGTATACCTGTCATCTGTCATTGTGTAGCCCAAAATCGAACGTCTCCTTTTTTGTACAGTACTTTAAATGTCACTCATTCAACCCAGGTGCCATGTTAGCTCGCACGGATAGTAACTGAAATACCACGAAACTAAAGCCAAACAAACTTCCGATACTGTTACAAGCTGCCTGCCGGGGTTGCGGAATAGTTATAATAGTTACCGTGACCCCGGAACATAAAGGGCAACCGAAGGAACATGAGTGGGTTTTAGTCAGTAAAAGTCTGACACGCCCTCCCGCCCCACCCAGAACGGGAGAAGTCATTTGAGGAATTCCCACTCACCATAAGAAATACAAAACATACCAGCAATTTATAATGATTATGACGTGTTTGTTTTGAGCACGGGCGGTTGGCAACAGACAGACATACCCGACTCCGTGACTTTATACGTGACTAGCTGTTCCCCGCTGTTTCACCTGCGTTATGTTAGGTTATTGGTGACTCAGCTCCCGTGGGTCATAGCGTGATGTTATGTAACCAATGTCTTATTCTGATGTATAAGTAACTCTTTATATTTTAGTTACGGCCTCCGGGTAAATCCGTGCGTGCGATTTACCTCTGCCTCTAGATTTGCCTCTGGAGCTCTGTCTGTGCGTGTGTGCGAGTTCAGATTGCCCGTCGTAGACTGTCCCGGTTATAATTGATGCCCAAAAACATGTGTGGTGAAGCCACATATAATTTATAACGGATTAGATCCTAATAGCGCCCGCTAGGTAAATCCGTGCGTGTATGCTTAGCTAATATGGAAATGGAACTGTCCATTTAGTAATCTTCATGAAAAGTACTAGAACGTTTTGCATTCTTTCGATACATTTTTTTAACCGACTTCAAAAAGGAGGAGGTTCTCAATTCGTCTGTATGTTCTTTTTTTTTTTTTTTGTATGTTTGTTACGCGATATCTCCGTCAATTGTAAACGGATTTTGATGGTTCTTTTTTTGTTTGATAAGGCATGATTCAGGGGTGGTCCCATATAAATTTTGTGGCGATCGGTTTAGTGCTTCTCGAAAAATTCACCAAAACAAAAAAAAATTGACGAAATATTCATAGACGATGTGTGCTTCGGCATCGGTTGTAGAACACGTCAGAGTCGACACTAAAAAGTAATAAATAAAAACTTTTTTCAAAAAAATAATAACCGCCTTCAAAAACTAAAAACCCAAAAATAACAAAAATTTCGGAAGTCGGTGGCTTCTCTTCTGCCAATTAATTTGTGTCGCCACAGACTTCCGAAATTTTTGTTATTTTTGGGTTTTTAGTTTTTGAAGGCGGTTATTATTTTTTTGAAAAAAGTTTTGTATAATTACCGTAGATGTGCGTCGTGTGCTTTAAGTGTGTGAAAAATCAGCAATGAACATTTTGTGCGCCATGTAGTCATTTTCATGACATTTTTGTCACGCAGACTCGATCACACAAAAAGTGTTTCGACTGCGCTGCACCTTATCATCGTGCTGTCGGCTGAGCGCAGTACGGGTGTCGCCGAACACTCTCGTCGCCTCAATAGGCGAGACGACGAAAAAAAAGTAATTAGTCCGTCAGTGAGATTATTGAAAAATTTTGGACACGTATTTTTTCTTTTTTCTCGTAAACGAAAAATGACGACGATACAGTGCGTTGAAGTTGCGCGTGACGTCACGATCTGATACAATTTTAGCAGCACGGTGACGTCAAAAGCCCCCACTCTGGAACTTTGTTGCTCTTTATCTTTATATGTTTTTATTATTTTGATCAAGCAAGAAAATATACGTGTCCCCTATTTTTGGCCGATCTACAAGACGGACTAAACAAGATGTTGTCGTCATCCCTGTTATTATTATAGTCAATTACTAGCAATTTACTGTGTTCCTTCGTTAAGCTCCAGCGCCACAGCAGTCCTAAAGCTTAAATTAAAAGATATATCAAATAATTATGTGTAATACGAAAATATTCTTACAATGTGTTTCCTGCTAAATTTACTTCTACCTGACAAAATCAAAATATCCATGATACATCAGACTATCACTAAAATGACAATGTGTACTATTTTCTAGAATTCGCTTATCTAATACGCTGATTCGATTCCGTTTTTAAACTTTCAGTCATCGCGTATACCTGGCCAACTAGTGGTTAAAGATATACCGTTCCGTCAATCACTAATCTAGAATTTATTACGCCTGAATGTCCCTTTTCATACGTTGCCTTTCCGTAGATAGAGTATTAGGCATGCATATTGAAAATAAGTGCAGCGTTTTTTGCAAGACTAATTTTAAACTAAATAATTTAAAGACTAAAGTTCAGACTCCACAGTCGAGTACCTTTAGTGGGAGGTTAAAAATGTGTGTACTAATGTGTTTCGGTGTACGCAGTCAAGCGGTGGAGAGTTTGGCCCTGCTTGCGTGCGAGAATGTCGACCATATAGACAGCGAGCCCATGCCCAGCGCCGATGGAGATATTCCAGATCTGCTCACTCCTATATCACATTCTGGGGTAAGTTTATTTGTTTTATAATATAAAATGTGTATTAAATTTCTTTAAAATTTTGTTACTAAAGTTCTACTGGTAGATTATTTTTATTAATCATCATCAGAAGACAAAGCCCGCAATAACTGCGTGAAGTATGGGACAGCCATGGCCCATATGTTGATATTGTATCTCGCAGATACACACAACCAGATCTATAAGATACAACGCCGTTTATATTTATTGTTAATTATTTCTAAATGTTTTTATTGACCAATCATCAACATAAATCTAAGTTTACCTAGACATGTCTGGATGTCGGTGCCCGCCGTCACTGCGTAAGAATGAACGACTCTTGTCCCTCTGTCGGAATACACCCCAGAGATACAACCAGGACATAAATATAACTCGCTAACGTGATCTTTACGAGAAATATATAAAGTTATTTATTGCAAAAGATTTAAAATATGTAACACTTATAAAAAAACGACTATTTTCCGAGCGTAATAAATCAAAATCAAGCATATATAGATTCGTTAAAATATTTCAATTTTACCCAACGTGTGTGTTTCAACCAATGAATCATTCATTCTACTTAACATACGAATAACATGCAATCATTGATTTCACGCTACCCAGAAATTGGATTACTTGAATTTGGTAAGAATAACATTTCTTCATAATTAGAAATAATCATGACCATAAGTACATTACGCCATCGTACTTACAATCTTTTGTTTTTATAAGCTGACAGATAGGAAGTAGTGTTTACGAAAGTCATTGATTGCTATACATCGGTGGAGTGTGACCGTTTAGTTGGCTGATGGCCTTAACTCCAGTGTTCTGTTTATTTTTTTACATAGTGTAAAATGTTAAATTTAGTGTCGATTAGTGTACTGTTCAAATGTTTTCGAATCTCGCTTAAGAAATCTGCGATCTCTGAAAAGATTAACAATGTAAGAAATTAAGTTTTATAGTATTTTTGGCTATTGGGATATTGTGTAATTGTTGGTTATTTGGTTTCTTAGAAAACGATTACAGAACAATAAACTGCTTCAAAATTATGTTTCTTAACATCTCGCGGCACTTTTGTTTTGTTAGGGTAAAATTATCGCGATATCTAAAGAGAGCAGTGTTAAAGTTTGACTGATTTAATTTTTTTGTTTGTGCTATATTGACTCCCACAAGGATGGTCTGATTTCGAGGCATTGAATTTTATCAGAAATATGGTTTAATTAAGGTAGTTCTTAGGAAATTGGATTAACCATTTCGAATTGTAGTCTATTGATTCTGTTAGGTAGGTGCTATATAATGGCAATTACTGTCATTCGTTTGATCAACTTAGTAAAAAGTATTTGATTAGGTACTTGTCTTAGGTCAGAGATTTATATATATTTTTTTAAATTTTAACTACTTATCTAATAACATGACTTGTATCTAGGCTACTCCTTTGGGATGTCGACGTCGCGAGCGCGGCTGCAGACGCGTCCGTCCCAAATCTGTAGCAGAACAACAATGCAGTAGCAATGAGATGCTCTCTCTGCCGCCACTACACGCAGAAGCCACGGACGCACTCGCCGAATTACCGGCACACACACTACGACACCTCGTCAAAGGTAACAAACTTTTTACTACAAACTTTTTTATTTAGGACATGAATACTGGCAACTGGCAAGTATATTCCTTTTTTGAATTGACCACGTGTATACAAAAGTCACCAAAATGCAAGCTTATTTTGTTTATATTTCTTTCGAAGCAAGCTCTAACCTTACCCTCATACACGTTTGAGTATTTACACACGTAATGCCCAAAATAATTGCTCTTGTGTAGATCACGGTGCGGAGGCAAATTGTAGTCGTTCTAGGAGTATCATCGCATGTTTGATTTCTTACAGGTCGACCTAGACGGGCTAAGACAAGGGCGCCGACGCGACCAATTACAGATCAGTCGCAAGATATCGATGAAGGTATAAGAAGTGTTGTAAATTTATGTGTAAGACTAATCAAGAGTTTAGCAAAGTCTTGTCTAAGGGTATTCGAAACGACATCCTGTGGATGTTTTGTGACGCAGGACAAATTCACTCGCAATTCAAATAGAATAACAATTCCGATAAAAATAAAGACAAACGATAAGATAAAATTATAAATAAAAACAATAGAACGTAATTAATTATTACAATAGGGGCGTTATTATAATATACATGAATATGAATGTTCTATTGTGTTTGGTGGGAAGCTTGCGTTCTTTATACCCTTTGTTCCATTCGCACATAATTTATTATTGATGCACTAGCGTTAAGATGTACATTATGAACTATAATAATACGTGGGAAGAGCTTAGCAGAGGAACGTATAACGAACATAGAGTGTTAAGAAAGTTGTAGTTATATACCGTCCTACTTTTTCTATTCTATTCTAGTATTATGTGTTCCGTTTGACGTCCGAAGTCCAATTATGAGAGTACATCGTCTTTTTCCCGCGTATTCTCTCTAGATGATGCTACTTCCGTCACGATACTCGACCTCAGCGCCACCCGTGGCCATACCTGGAACTAACTTACAGCACAGAGCAAGCCGCCATACTTTTGTCATTGTTGCGTCGTTTTTCATACCGTGTGTATGTCGTTAGATTTTAAATTTAGAAAACTTAGCACACCTTCATTTTATTTAAGTTTCGAATGAAATTGTTTTAACTTTCGAGATTAAAGTAGAAAGTTACGTTTTTTTTTTTCCCGTCACGTGTTTTGTGCGTTAACTGTTAAAATGGACAATAATAATAAAATATTCGAGCCAGTGGTTGAAAATTCCGCGGACATTTTTAGTGATCACGATTCCACTCGGTTACGTGAAAATGTTAACGCACGCGTCCCTTCAAGTGGGTCAAGGTCATCATCAAGTTCGAGCGAAGAGGATGAACCGCCGCCAAAAAGACGCCGTAAGAGCCGGTCGCAGGACATATTTCAAGAAATAGATCGAAGGTTTGAATTGTTTTCGCAGCAGCTGGTGAGTCAAGTTAATAACATATTTTGTGCTAATTACGCTGCAATGCAACCGAGTACTTCTTGTTCCCCTGCGATGCCGGCGCCAGGATCGGTACTCAAACCTATAGATGACCCGTTTTTACGGCCGCCAGTAGAAATTAATGACATTGCCGAGCTTAATGTTTCTATTAAGGAACCGGCCGTACCTAAAGCAAATCTCGACCGCGTGGCAAAGCTAGCTTTAATGCAAAGGTTCGACTCCTTAGAATGGAATTCAGTGCGGTACACTGACGTGCAAAAGAACTATGTTGCCTTTCCGGCGTTCACTGATTTAAAAGTAATGAGGAATTGAGACGTTTAGGGGATCCTTTTGCACCACTTAGGTGGTATCAGATGTAACGTAGCTTTGCCGCCTTGTCAAATGCCTTTTTAGCTCAAAATGAGTTTGTTAATATGGCTTTACGAAATTTAGTTGACTGGTCTTCAAAACCAGACGCACAGCTTACGTCAAATACAGTTTACGATAAAATAAAAGAATTATTCGGTAATGATTCTGATTACAAGGCGATTTCTCACGACATTTTACAAATTATTTGCGGCAAGCGTGCCGAGGTCTTAGAGCTACGACGTAAAGCGCTCCTTAAAGGTTTGAAAGGAAAATATATACGCGAAGACATTGAAAAAATACCCCCATCAGCGGAATATATGTTCAACCCTCAAAGTTTAGCGGCTTATATACAGAAAATAGGCGGGATTGATAATTTGATTAAAGATACAGTGCCTGCTTCTAAATTTTCTGGACGTCCTAAATCGCCGGGGCTTCCAAAATCACCAGTCGCGTCTACTTCTCATGAAAAACCCTTTCGTTTTCAACAAAACAAATCTAAGCATAAAAATAAAAAGCGAAATTTTGAAGATCAAAAGAAAGTAGGGGGGCGCAAAGGTGATGCTAACAGGAGTAGACGCAAATGACTCGAGGTTCATGGGCGGTTGTCTAATGCTTTATCGAGGCGTGTGGGCCCGACTCGGAGCACCCAAAATGAATCTCAAATTAATTTCTGCAGCTCGCATTCCATTTATTCAGACACCGCCACTTATTTTCCCTTCGTTAGACATAATGAAAAAATTTCAAACCCCACATTCTACAGCAATGTCGTTAAAAATTCAAGCCATGATTCAAAGCAGAATCCTCGAGCATGCGCCTCTGACTCCGTCCTTCATATCTCCACTTTTCATAGTAACAAAAAACAGTGGAAAGAATCGGGTGATTTTCAATCTAAAGGCATTAAACCGATTTTTACAACCAAAACGTTTCCATCTTTTCCATCATCACCAAATGCCCAATTTCTTGCAAGCGGGCAACTGGATGGTCAAGCTCGATATAAGCCAAGCCTATTATCATTTACGAATTTCTCGACAACACCGTTGTTTTCTACGCATAAGCTACGAAGGTCAGCTGCTGCAGATGACTTGTCTACCCTTCGGTCTTGCAGCGGCACCGAAAATGTTTGCGTCTGTCACAAACTGGACTGCCGAACAGTTACGCAGCAAAGGTCTTCATCTGGTTCTGTATTTGGAAGACTATTTGATAGTACATCAAAACAAGGACACGTTAAAAGCTCATGTGCAGTGGGCGATATAATTCCTCACCTCCCTAGGTTGGAATATCAATACGAAAAAATCTATACTAATCCCAACACGGTGTATAGAATTCCTGGGAATTGTCTGGGACTCACAATCCAACACCAAGAGTTTACCTCCAGACAAAGTTTCCAAGATCCGTCAGTGTCTGTTGACTCGCTTAGCAGCCGGCGGTTGGACCCTCAAACAGGCGCAACGCCTTTTAGGGTATCTCAACTTTGCGACCTTCATCACCCACCGGGGAAGGTTGCATTGCCGTACGCTGCAGCGCCACACCAATCGTCTTCGGAAAAACTCGCAACTCACAACACTTTCAATCCAGTTCACAGACAAGGTACGACTGGAACTAGGATGGTGGTTAGAAAATATCGGCCAGAAATCTTGTATTCATCCCAAGAGGTTACCAGTGAATTATCTTGTCACAGACGCCTCAGATATTCAATGGGGGACCATAGTGAACAACAAAACACTAAAAGGTACTTGGAACCAAAATCAACAAAAGTTTCACTGCAACCTGAAAGAGATGTATGCGGTGATAGCAGCAATATCGCTAGAGGCAAAGGTTCTAAAAAAATCAACCGTAATTTTACAAAGCGACAACAGAACGGTAGTGTCGTACATAAGAAACGAGGGCGCGACGAAGTCAAGCAATCTCCTAAAATTCACAAAACAGTTACTGGCACTGACGGACAGCTTGAACGTTGTTCTAGTCCCCCACCACCTTCCGGGACTGTACAACACGGAAGCCGATCACCTCTCTCGAAATCGAAAGTGCTCCGAATGATGCCATTCGGAGCACTTTCGATTCTTTTCTGTTGAGCGAGGCAACCAACAGAATATTCAATCAGTGGGGAACTCTTTCCTCCACAGCGCTGATGCCACGTGTATTAACCACGCCAAATGGAAATATGCCACCTCAACTATTCCAAAGGAAAGTTTATAATAGTAGCACCCAAGTGGAAGAAACCCTTTTGGCGTCCAGATATGAAGAGCCGCGCTCTAGTACGTCCGTTGAAAATCAGGGACCTGAAAACGTCTCTGGTGGACTCAATGAGCGGGCGGCCCCAGCACAAATACACAGCCTACAGCTGGAAGCCTGGCTCATTTCAGCTGGGACACTCTAACACAAAATTGGTCTACTGAAGAAAAGAAACTATTGTCAACATATTGGAGGGCATCTACACTCAAAACTTATACTCCTATATGGACCAAATGGGTACTGTGGTGTACTCAAAACAATCTAAATGGCTATCGTCCAGCACCTGCCGATGTAGCCCGGTATTTAGCAAAACTTTTTCTTGTGGATCGATTAGCTTACCGTACTATTCTTGTGCACAAATCAGTTATAGCATCAGTTTGTGAAACCGTATCCGATATTAAGATTTCATCAAATCATTTAATTAAGCATATTCTAAAAGCTGTATCATTAGCAAGACCAATTCCTCCGAAATTGCCAATATGGGATGCAAGAATAGTAATTCAGTTCTTAAAAAATACAGATGTTAATTTGCAGAGCCTATATGATGTTTCTAGGCGTACTGCCACTATACTGTTGTTCGCTTCGGGACGTAGAGTACACGATTTGACTCTCTTGCATTGTGATTCAAAACATTTTAGTGACAATGGTGATTCGATAACCTTACATCCGGTATTTGGTTCAAAAACTGATTCGGCATCATATCAGCAATCGATTTGGACGTTACTAGCTTCTCCTGATAGAAACACTGATCCCTTATTTTGGTTGAGGACTTTAATAGACGTTTCAAAAAAAAAAAATTAGGGGTTCCCTTACAAATTTATTTATTACTACCAGGGACCCACGTAAACCAGCTAGCACGGTAATTATAGGTGGATGGGTACGGCGAAGTCTCTCTGAAGCCGGAATAGAGGCAACGCCAGGTAGTTTTAGGTCAGCAGTTTCATCCCTTAACTGTTTAGAGAAGTACCCTGTCAACGATATTCTTGCTAAGGCCAACTGGCGTCATGAGGATACTTTTAGAAAATATTATTTTAGGGAAGTGGGAAATACTGGACATAATACTAGTCTAGAGTCCGAGAAATCGCTTTCTCAATTCTTTGCCGTTACTGATTGAATATATTTTTGTTAACAAACTGTAAACAAATTATTATTAATTAAGAGATATTTATTTGCAACAAATACGCCGTTGTGTATTTGATATGATTATTTTTGTTCTATTTCTGTTACTTTATACGAAAATATAATTATCACATTGTTGCGTTTCATTAGGCAAGCCACCAGGAGATAACAAACAGATCTCTCATAATTGGACTTCGGACGTCAAACGGAACACATAATATAAAAATTTTACCTTAAAATAAAATTTGTATTATGTTTCCTAAGACGTCCGAAGTCCATATAATTTCTTCCTGGTGTATCCCAACATCATCATTACCATTATGAGCCAAACAATGACAAAAGTATGGCGGCTTGCTCTGTGCTGTAAGTTAGTTCCAGGTATGGCCACGGGTGGCGCTGAGGTCGAGTATCGTGACGGAAGTAGCATCATCTAGAGAGAATACGCGGGAAAAAGACGATGTACTCTCATAATTGGACTTCGGACGTCAAACGGAACACATAATACAAATTTTATTTTAAGGTAAAATTTTTAGGTAAAATTTTTTTTATATTCTTTATTTCAATAACGGCGAATTGATCTATCTATTCGGCTACGTATTTGACTTATCTCTTTTTTAAACATACTTATAATTTTTCCCCCTTGTATGTAAGAAAAGAAAAAAAAAACATTACAAAGTTTTCAATCTTCTAAAGTTGACGAATATGTGTTTTTGTACATTCCTAAGAACTGGAACGAAAGGGCAATGACGCTACAATTATCTTATCTCGACCTCAATCAAACGCTTAATTATATTTATGTGTTTCATTAAAAATACATTATGTAATTCCAATATGAGAACATAATATTAGGAACATAAAAATTAATCCTACAATCGCAACAGACATCGAACTAACGGCCGTGCTTAATAATTTATCTTTCACCTAATTTGCCTATTAATGGGGAAATTTTACACATAATGTATGGAGTTTATGTCAAAAACTATCTTTAATAACATAATCTACAGATAGAGTAAGTAATTGAAATGACTGTAGGTCTAGTGAAATGTCCTACAGTGAAAATGTCAAAGGTGCTGTCTCCACCTTTTGTTATTATTTCTATCGAGTGTCAATCTCAATTAATCTCATCATTGCACATAATTACAACATGAAACTCGGTAAGGGAACGGTAATATAAAATTATGTTAGTGTTAACAAATAGCTTCAACATTTTATTATACTTACTTTTAACTATTTACAAGTACCTAAACGGTCTAATTGAGTAAGTGTGATGAATGTGAGTTTTGTCCAATCATAAAAGAGTGACTAAATCTAGTGAAATGTCCTTTAGAAGTAGCGACCCGCCTCAGTTTCTTACGGGTGTTAAAAAAATTGAAAATCCCGGTTTTTCTTAACATAGACACGTATTATACATACTTCCCCTTGAATCATCTATTACCAGAAACTGCTCCTAAAACCGTTGCGTAGTAAAGATCTAATCATACATAGCCATCTGACGATGGGTATGGTTTGTCGACCACAGGTCAGTTGTGTCAACCACAACCATACCACAGACGAAACTACAAAATTACAGTGATTATTAGGGTCAATATCGCGTAATACGATACCTGACATTAATGACAGCTGTCACATTTGACAGGCCAGAGCTGTGGATAGGGATAGATAGAAAAAAGCGACTATGTTTTATAGTATGTAGTGATAATTATATGGAATGCCCTATCTCTTCAGGCCTGGAGGAGTTCTGGCGCACGTGCCGCACGCCGCCCGGCAGCGAGGAGGCCTCGCTGTCCGCGCGCACGCCGCTCACCTCGCGCTCGCTCCACTCGCTGTCCTCGCTCGCCTCGCCCTCGCCGCTCAGACACTCGCCCACGCTGCAGCGGGACGACACCATGTACGTATACCACGTGTCTCACCTCGCGCTCGCTCCACTCGCTGTCCTCGCTCGCCTCGCCCTCGCCGCTCAGACACTCGCCCACGCTGCAGCGGGACGACACCATGTACGTATACCACGTGTCTCACCTCGCGCTCGCTCCACTCGCTGTCCTCGCTCGCCTCGCCCTCGCCGCTCAGACACTCGCCCACGCTGCAGCGGGACGACACCATGTACGTATACCACGTGTCTCACCTCGCGCTCGCTCCACTCGCTGTCCTCGCTCGCCTCGCCCTCGCCGCTCAGACACTCGCCCACGCTGCAGCGGGACGACACCATGTACGTATACCACGTGTCTCACCTCGCGCTCGCTCCACTCGCTGTCCTCGCTCGCCTCGCCCTCGCCGCTCAGACACTCGCCCACGCTGCAGCGGGACGACACCATGTACGTATACCACGTGTCTCACCTCGCGCTCGCTCCACTCGCTGTCCTCGCTCGCCTCGCCCTCGCCGCTCAGACACTCGCCCACGCTGCAGCGGGACGACACCATGTACGTATACCACGTGTCTCACCTCGCGCTCGCTCCACTCGCTGTCCTCGCTCGCCTCGCCCTCGCCGCTCAGACACTCGCCCACGCTGCAGCGGGACGACACCATGTATATAATAGTTTTATTAGTCAATTCGTTGTCTTAGTCTATATTGTGTATGTACACTGAAAATTATATTAAATTAATGAATTAATGGATTATTCCGATCTGTCACCCCGCTTTGTCCCCATAGGGTGACAGATAGGAAAAAAAAGTTCGATCTGTCCCCCAGTTAGCAATGTGGGGACAGATCGAACTTTGTTCACTCTTTTACAGTTTCATCTGTCCCCCTATTACTGATATGGGGACAGATGAAACTTTTTATTCCGGTTTGTCCCCTACAGAATTTAATACATTAATTCTAAATTCAATTAAGGATTGAAAACTTAAGAGAACAAAAGTACTAGGCGCGCAGTAATGTGAAGTGATAATGTGAGAAAATGTAAAATACTGAGATACTTAGTATTTAAATCATTCAAAAGTACTAGGCGCGCAGTACCATGAAATGGTTAATAGAAAATGTGATCCAGAGCAATTTTAAGCTTTTTTTTCCTATCTGTCACCCTATGGGGACAAAGCTGCGTGACAGATCGGAATAATCCAAATTAATCATGACTATAGGCTAATAATTTGTTACAGGTACAGTGTGACATCCGGTGAAAGCACGCCTGTTTTACTAGAATGTGGTAAGTTTACAATCCTTTACTACACAAACTAAATAACTAAAGTCCTGGTAACTAGAGAAGTGACCAAAAGAGTTAAACGCTTTATATCACAAATTCTGTCATTCACCACTTACAGAAGTATCACGTTGCAAGTCTTCCGACAATGTAGGCATCAAGACCTCGGCGTCTACGCCCCCGCCGTCGCGATCCTCCGATAACGTCAACACTATGGGTAAGTACCCTTTCATTAATCAAATAATATTCTCTTGACACCAATTAATGGGGGTTTACATTCACAAAATTCTATCTATCACATATTTAGATGGATACTTATGAAACACTGGTATACAATTTTGGTTAAAAGCTCTGGCTTCTTTTTACTATCTGATTGAGTTCTTAATTTTTTCCTCTTGAGAAACAACTCTAATAAACAATGATTAATTTTGATTGGTTCATCAAACTGCATGATGCGCATCCCGGTAAGTAATTCTCCTCCAATCAAATGCCGACCTCGGTTCTTAAAGGCTCAACCACAAGAACTCTATCTGATAGTATTAGCGTAAAGTGGATGTCCCTCCCTCACCGCCTCTGAATGTGCTAACACAGCTTTTGTGCAAATTGTACGCTGGTGTGAGTGTACGCTTCATAGGACAATCATATCCTATAACAGGAATATGGCCATTTCTTATTTATATCGTCATTAATAATCTTGTGCAAAATATTTAAACTTTCAACACAAAACGGGCGAATTTTCCGCTAACATACTATGTCCCACCAATCAGCACGGTATTTTCATGCACTGGTTGCCAATTTATATTATTTGGGATATGGAATCAACAAATGTATTTGTAATAGATACAAAAAAAAAATAGATACACAACCAAAATACATATTATCTTCTCATCTCGACTCTCCAACCCAAACAAGTTTGAATATTTTACACAAATAACAAGTATGACGCTGTGTGCGTGTGTAACGAGTGCGTGTGAATAGGGAACGGGTGCGCGCGCACGCCCGGCAAGGCGCGGCCGTGGTCCGTGGCCGGAGTGAACCCAGACAATAACGCCGTCTGTACTACCGGTGAGATATCGCATGACGTCATTCATAGTTTATTGCATGATCGTTTTTTCGCTCCATTTTTAAAACAGCCAGTGTCTTTTCACATTCATGTTGTAGAGCCAGGTCGTTTTTGAATTTCGAATTATTATAGTTACTAGTTAACCGGGAAAACTTCCAAAGATATCAATATTGTGTCCTTAAAATTCCTGACCTGAGCCATTGGCCGGAATAATCTGTTCTTGTCTTGTCTTGAGGATTGATAAACGAAGATCCATTTTAAATGACCCTTACAATGCCGAGGACCACTTTATGATTCTGTCTCTTGAGCTCGGCATTGTTAAAATATGCAACACAGAACTTTGCTTTATTTTTCACATGCACCAAAGCTATGATGCTGCGATTGGCTATCATACAATATTAATTTATTCTTGTCTTTATTTATTTTTTACATCAGCATGGTGAAAAGGCATAACTCACTAGATTTTAGTTCAGTTTCTTTCACTTAAATTAACATTTTATTAAGTCATGTTTCCTAGTTGTTAACTTTAATCATTAATTTTGCAGAGAAAGGAAAAAGATATAGAACTGTAACAAAACAAACTCATTTTGACGATGAACTGCAACCAACGTTTCATTTTAATTAATTTCTTTCTTTTAACACATTGCATGTTATTTTATTAATTTAATTTCAGATTTATATTTGACAAAATGTAACCCCGAATATAGCGTGTTTTTCATATTGTGTGTTTATTGACATTGTTGAAATTTTTTCCAGCCGTATTAATTAAATAATTCTTTCTTATTTTTAATAGAGAATAAAAAAGAGGTGAAAATAAAATTTTGTTACTTACTCTGCATTGTGTCATAATTTCTTCTAATTTTTACCAAATATATTTGGTGATGGCTTACAATAGGATTAAAATAATTACTTACTTAATTGTACTTTAAATAATGACTCTTTGAATATGAATCCAAAGCATTTTGATTGATTCTTGCACATTCTTTTCCAGAAGACAGAATCTTTTGGAACAGACAACTAGATTTTACTTGTAAATGACTACTAGATTTTACCTAAAAAGTGCCTTGATAGTCCTGGAAATAAATAATTTGAATTTAGTTAAAAAATGTTTATTAAAAAAACAACCAGGCATTGTTAATCCAAAGATGAACTTAATAACACACAATAAATTTTTTGTTGGAAGCTGGAACAAAAGACCCTAGTTTTTTTAAGTTTCTACTTGTGCATACTCTATATTGATAAGTCCAGCAATTTGTTAATGGTATAACTTGTAAACATGGAGTGCACATTGTGCGAGAGATCTCGCTGTGCGCTTAGTATTTAACTTTCTGGTGGTGGTCTACAGAAGGCGTGGAGGGGTGCGTTGGCGGCAGCATCGTGGGCATCACGCCGGGCGCCGCACTAACCAGTAACCAACTTTCAGACGCTATTCTATACTGAACGATTGTGCCCTGTGCCGTCTCGCTGTATAGGTAAACGCTTGGCGCAGCTTTATGTGTGCTACTCTTGATAACAGCATGCTTTATCACTGGAAACACTATCATTGGAACAAATTCATTTAAGACATAAAAAAAACCTTTTTTACATTTTTTTCAACATGAGTATTTTTTTTTTACTTATTGTAGAAGGTTCCTGAGGGTCTTTTTCGAGATCTTCTATCTAGATGTGTTAAAATACCAGCGCTTTGACTACTACAGACATTCAAGCGGTGATGATTATTATTTAAGTATTCTGTAGTCCGGGTCAAACCGTTAGCGAATAAAGCGCATGATGAACAATGAAATAGTGCTAATAAAGAAGCAAAGGGTGCAAATATGCTTGCACTCCATTTGTTTTCCACTCCGTGATGGCGCACTGGATCTTGTAGGCTTAGCCTTGCATTTGCAAACGCAAAGTCGCGCCTCAGTTACGCATGATATTCATTTGCACTTGTTAAATATGTAATTGATTTTTACGTCGAGTTGCATGCCTGCACACTAATGCAATGTTATAACTTTTTAATTTTAAAATAATCATGTACTTACCATTTGTTATTAATGCTCGAACACCGGTAAGTAGAGGTGTAAAAATGTAATGGTAAACGTAATTCTAACCCTTCGTAAGAATATCATAGGAAAAAAAATAGTAATTTATTTTTATATATAAAGACTAGGAAATAGAATGTAGATATTTAGCGATACTTTGAATAAAATTTCGCTCTTATATGACCAGTATATAAGTAACAACCGACTTAACAGACGTAGACGAATTACTGCCAAAAATATATTTACGACTATATAGTGCTTTTTATAGAGAGCGTGACTTATAGTATAATCTAAGTAGGATGTATGGCGTAGTTCTCTATATTCAGCTTGAATATACTATACCGCGTAGATATTCAAATTGTTATTATTTAAAATTTTATATAAATTTATTGTTTTTGCGTTTTTCAGGTTCAATGTTACGAGATCATCCTTTAACTCCAGGTAAGATTTAAACATTATTTTAACTTAATGCGATAGCGAAGCCACATATACATTTAATTATAATAATCTCCTTACCCCAGTAATAATATGTAAAGATATACATAAATGTTGAATGTAATTGATGATGCGAATTTGCTCGAATTAATATTTGATTATTGTGTTTGTATTGTTTATAACATTTTTTTTATTAGTTATACATACCATTGTTACATTTTGTTTTATGCAAGAAATATAAGGCTTTTTATTTTTATTTATTTTACTGTTTATAATTTTCAGAGGGCACTGAAACCTAAGCCAAGCTCGGGTGCAGTCAGCGTGACGGAGACAGTTCGTGATAAGTTGAGCAGGGTTCAATGTCCAGATGTTACACAAAAACGGATTTTATTCTCGGATGCTCACAATTGTGCCAGTTAGAATGTTAACGTTTAGACAGTAAAATAGTTACTGATTAGGATTCTAATATTGTATTTGAATAAAACCGATCGCCATTTTAGTTACTGTGCGGAAACGATACATTTTTAACTTCTAACATTAAGGACATTATGAAATTATGAATTGATGATAACACGGTCATAATAATTCCAAGTAACTTATGGTAGGATTAAAATATTATAATCATTTTCTATTTACTGTGATTCAGTTAGTATTTTGTTACTGATTCGTGTAGTCATTAATATATTTTAATCGCTTATAATTTATAGATATTCGTAACCTATCCCACTAATGGATATAATATTGTTTTGAGTGGGATATATATTATTTGATGTAATTAGTTATTATTTCTTCTATACAAAAGTATTTGTACTATAATCTCATGAGATTGATATTTATTTACATTGAAACAGGATTTTGCTTTGCCAATGAGCTTGCCGTGGTTTCTTGACAGACAATATTTCTTCCATGTTCAATTAATGTTTAAAAAAAATGCTACTTTCAGTCTTGGACTTCCACAATGTTTAGGGCATTGATCAAATTAACTACGTAGTTAGGTTTGCAACAGAAGAAATGAAGTGATAACTTCAGCTGCAAAAAGCTTTGATCATAGTTTCATGGTTACCTACTAACGCACAATTCTTCAGATTTTGGTAGATACGCGTTTAGCGTATGTAGGGTAATTTCACATTTTATTGTAAAGTATATCGAGAGGGGACCCTTGTTGCTCCGCAGCATTGTGTTGATAAGCCTAAAGTTAAATGTTAACGCCTAACTTCCCTATCAATATAAGTAGGCGCAACTTGTCAAATAAAAGAGATCGTCCCAGACAGTGTTTTTAGACAAAACTAACGCGTCTCTCTCTATTAGAACCGGGAATGTAAAGCAAGAAATCTATAAAAATCACGTTTCAGTACCTATATCTTAAAAAGGAAAAAAACACATAACTTTTACCAGTTATGTAATTTCCAATGCTTGGCAGACCTGCAATTTAAATTCTTTAATTAAAAAAAAATAAAAATAAGCTAATCTCTTAGTAGTATAGGTCGGACGGTCTCTCATATTAAGATTTCATAAATTCTTTTAAAATAAAGATTACATTTTAATACGGTTACTGAACTGAGATCATTCAAGATTGACATAATGCTTTGTTTTTACAGCTTTAACTTACCGTAATTATTTATATTGTTGATTTTAATTCTGCTTATGAAACCGGACAGTCAGAAGTCATACCGGGAAAACCATTTCTGTTATAGTGGCTTTTTGTACTACGGGCTTGACCAGCAGTTGGCATTATTGTAGAAACTACCAGCATGGTTGATCGATTTGTGCAGTTAATTAAAACTAAAATACGCAGCCACGAAATTGGTCACCATTTTACATTGTATTCAAACAATATTTACAATACAATTCAGTGGCGATGAAATTATGTAGATATATAATCTTTGTGAAATGTTTCAGCATTGGTAAGTTAGGAATTCTGTTCAGAAATTAAATTGGTCTTGACTAGTCATATTTTAAAAGGCCTATATTACGCACAATTTATTTACGTCCGATTATATTATGAATTGTGAGAATAATTCGTTTGTATTTGTAATATAATTTACCATGACAGATATCTTCCAGTTTATACATTCCTTTGTAAATTTTATAGTAAAGTATTTGAAAATATTGAACAAGTGTGATTTTAAAATGAAGTTCAAAATGTGAAGTGAATTCTTAGATTAGTGCACTTGCAGAGATGTATGTAAGGTTCAATTTTGCGATAATTTGGTGAACGTAGACGACTCGCCCCATACAGTTAAGTGTTCATTAGAGTAAATATTTGTAAAACGATTACATTCATTTGTCTCTTGAATTCATAAAGGCTGTCTCGTACTGGAGTTTCCTGTATGTAAAATTACTGATTGAGGTAGATGTATATTGCTAAATTATTTCATAGTATTTTTATATTCATTCCAATTTAGTTGGTTTTATCTAGCTCTTTGGTACCAGACTGATTTTAAGGTACTTTTATTTTATGGTGCAATTTATGTCTAGAGCGTTGTGATAATCGTTTAAAATTACATACAATATACAATTTCTGTGTTTTATTTGACTTGATCAGGCTATCCTGCATCGACACACATGACTCAACACAGTACACGTAGTTTGTAGAAAAGGCGGTACGGCAGGCTCACGTAGAGTACTCCACCGCCGTAAAAGGCATGGCTATGGTTCACTTTCGTATCTTTATGTTCAAAAACTTCGTTTGTTCAGCTGGTGTAAGGTGCAGCCAATTGGCATGAATTATTTTGACATCCTACTGCATAACTTTAGCACAATACAGTATGCTAATAATACCTCGACTCTCGACTCGCGCGTAATGCGCGCGAGTCGAGTCTGGCGAATTGCACGCGAATTTATTATTCGCGCTATGCTTGTGGACGCGATGTATTGGTGCCTAGTATATCTCGCCAACGCGCGAAACGTTTCGCGGCGAATTCGCCCTTTCTGGACAGGACCTAAGGACGCCTTGTTGAGTCCAGATAACGCGCGAATTTCAGAGCGAATGCACGTATCCCGCCAAAATTTTGATACGAAATTGTTTATAGACTCGCGCGCAGTCACGCTCTTTCTGGGCGCAACAGTCGTGCGTGATACCCGAGAGAATCGCGGCGAATTCGTTTTCAGACCATCAGTGGTCAAAGTGAATCGACACACAGATAGATTTCTCCTAATATATAGGAATATGGTATGTATTCCTGTTTATACTTCTCTGACTGTATTTGTATCTTTATTTTTATCAACAGCAGGCACTTTATTTGATGCTGAATTGATCAGAATTTTTTTTTCTTCATCCGCTGTGGACGACGGTTTGTGGGTCGAGTAAAATAAAACATAGGAATAGACACATTTTGATATATTGAACAATAAAAAATATATTTACAGTCTTATTCTATTCAATGCGAATAATCAAAAATATTTATCATCACCCACCCTCATTACATGTTTTCCTGATAAAAACTTTTTATTTAGTATGCTTTGAATGTGATTTTCCCGTAGATACTGATTATACTGTAAAATGCAAGTCTGCTTTTAAAATCCTCCCACGAAGTTTAGATATTTGTTAAACATTTAAAATAAACCCTAATATGAATTTCAAAATCAAACAAATGAAATTCGTTGTCAAGAGCTGTTTTTCTAACAGCAGAGAACATACATAATATCATTTATATTATTTTTTAAATGAATATTCCGAGTAGTTAATACTATGTACAGAATTACATTTCTACATTAGAAAACCTAAATATTACATTGGCATACAAAATGTGGTGTTTGGAAAAATTGGAACAGGACTTAACCATATCAGCAACCTGAAACTGGATATTTCTAGTAAGGCCTTAATTAGGAATTTATTTCCTGGGAGGTTCGAGCTGTCTGAGATACAGAGTTCAATCTCACCATCGAAGTAACGGAATATGCATTCGATTCTTAAAAAATCGAGGGCATGGGATTAAACCGCAAACTCTGTCTACGACTTCTTACAAGATTATACCGGCCTCATCGCACCTTTGCCGGTAAATTTAAAAAGCGTTGAGCCGGTATCCAACGAAAATATATCAAACCGCTTACATTTAGTGGCAGATAGTTCTAATTTTTGGAGGCATCTGTTTCGTAGGGAATGCTATGAATGTTTGACAAAAACATATAGTAAAATTCATACAGCCCCTACAAAAAAGAAACAACGCCTGACACTTATTTAAATAATTATATCGAACTTTACTAACTAAATTTTCATTAATAATATTCGTAATTCAAGTTCTTGTCTATAAAATGAAATTTCAATGTATATAAGTTAAGGTTTCACTTATGGGCAAAGTATCGCGTGAAATACACTTTGTAATTTTCAAATGCAAATGGATTTAAAAAAATAAGATGTCACTCCAATAAACAGTAATTTACAACAAGCGAGATAATTACTCCTATACTAGAACAATCGTCGAATATTGGATATTTTAAGCAAGTGCAAATCATTAATAGTTTATTATAAGATTTGCACTTGATAGATTACAAGAAATTGGTGTATGCTACATGTATAATCGTATAAAATGTGAAAAAAAAATCTATAGGGGATCAGATCAGTAAAATAATTGCGTAACAATAAGAATCAACCTAGTATATTTTCCCGGAAACAACCATATTTGTTTGTTCGACATTGTAAATGTAATTAATATTATTTAATTATCAAAGCACTTTGGAAAAAACTGTTACGCATTTAACTTAAAATAAACTAAGACTATGATTTTTAAATCGAATACTTTAGTCAGCGTATTAACTAGATAGAGAATTCGTAAGGAAGTCAAACTGTTTCAGAAATCAAATTGACATTATCATTTATGTAAAATGTGGACTAAACTACATTATTTTTATCAAAATACAAAATCCTTAACAATAGATGAAGCTACTAATTGTGTAAAAGAGAATTTAGTAATAGCCTGGTAAGATGGTAGACATAAATTATTCATCCATAAACAATGGGTATCTATCATATTGAAGTATTTCAATGTTCGTCTCAAATGTTGACTACGTGATTGTACCCAGTGTCATGGATCTCTTGGTTTGGGTATACCATTGAACAATGGAGAGGAACTAATGTTACAAAATTTGAGATCTGTGGACATGAACTCACAATCTTCAGTATTCTGTGTGTATCAAATATATAATTCTTTGTTGGAGTTACTACATCGAGAATGATAAAACCGACATTTCGCGATGGCAACGCGCTCATATTATAAACACCAGTGGTAGACTCGTCGCACCTATCGTGACTTGCATGACAGTGAACTGTACAACTACGGTGTTTACCGCGAACATCAGGGATTTGGCGGCAATTCTTTCTTTGGTTCCTCTACACTACTGATGTTTTTAACTTCGTCCTTTGATTCTTCCGCTAAAAAACAAAATTAATAGATTAACAACAAGTTCAGAAATTCAAACGGACTAGTAAATTATTGTTTTTTTTTAGTAGGTACCTGTCTTACTAAATTTTTGTACTAATTTGAAAAAGACCACAAAAACTTCGTTCACTTTTAAAATCGATTCACATAGAAGGAGGAAAAAATTAAACCTATCGCTAACCGCAAGGCGTCACAATCTACGTCATTGCTCTAAACTAACAAACTGAAGATTGCCGACTGGTCTTTGGTCTCAACAGACCCACTCAACAGTAAGAGGCTAAATTGGCAATAACGATGATTTTATTTCCATATCTTGCGTCATTTTATCGTTTATTACTACACTTTAAGGGGGATGCTTCATGGTAGCCCGCAAAACTAAAATGTTTAAACGTTTTTTGGCAATTTCCGTAAAAAAAACGTAAGATAGCATTGAGACTGAAAACCAACAGAGAGAACTAAGACTATTATTACTACTAATGAAATGTAAATTTTACTCACATTTAATTTCATCTTTGATGGTGGATCCGTCCTTGTCTAAGCGCGGACGCTTGCGCGGCTGCGGCGTCCGGTACGACCTGTTGTCGCGACGCCCGCCTTCGCCTTCGTCTTCAGAGTCCGACAGTTCACCGTCGCCCGTAATGCGCTTGTCCTGATAACAATTTAATACATTAGCATTGAGAGAATATTTCTTTATTATAATATACGCCACTTTACAAGGTAATGCCTATTAATATTTTAAATGTCAAAGTAATTCTGCCGGTCTGTTTGATCGTTACGCATTCACAACGTAAAGGTTGATCACAGGAGGATAGATTCATGTGTGACACATTGGTATGGACGTTAGTTTATGTTGTTTTTCCTATTAAGATAAGAATGTATAAGAACCTACTTTTTCACTTTGTGGCATCCTTTCGTCTTTATCAACTTTATCTTCGTCCTCAGACTCGTCATTAACCGCGTCTTCCGGAATAGCTTGAACCTGTCAAAAAATAACGACTTAAACATTCCGTCTATGTAATAAAACTATGGAATATATTAAAAAATTGACCTTCAATTCACTGCCCCTATGGGTTAGATACATCTGAATTACTACATAAGAGTTTAAGGAGTATTGGTTTTCATCAAGGTAAATAACCTCCATACATATAGTATAGTGAAATATGTTTAAAAATGGAAAAACGAATACATACTAACAATTGGTAAGTAGTTACCTAAATATTTAGGTTTTTTGGAGTTTAAAGGTGTAATACATTTTCAATTAAATACTAATTTATTCTTTTACCTGAACGCCAGGCGCGTGCGGTAACATCCTTAGATTCTCAAAGAGCCTGTTCTTTATCTTCTCCAGATACTCCGGTGTGTTCTGATTGGACATATTGCTTGGTGATATGTGCAGCTTGAAGTCAGGGCCGAAGTACTCAAAGTAATCATTGTAGGGCAGCTCATTCGCTATCTCCACACCGAGAGCTACTGACGTCTCGTAAGTCCAACAGCGTGAGACGTTGCGAATTGTGTAGCTGTAAGGAAAAAGAAATGATAAGAAAACCTATGAAGGAACAATATTTCACTAATTATGAGCTACTAGCTTTTGCCCGCGGCTTCGCTCGCGTTAGAAAGAGACAAAAAGTAGCCTATGTTACTCTCCATCCCTTCAACTATCTCCACTTAAAAAAATCACGTCATTTCGTCGCTCCGTTTTGCCGTGAAAGAAAGACAAACATACAGACAGACACACTTTCCCATTTATAATATTAAATAAATATGGATTTGGCTAGCGCGCGCCAGTTGGTGTACAATACACCTGAAGTTATTATTCACAGAAGCTACATAGAGCGCATCAATGTTTTTTAAATGTGTATCTACGTCTTTACTACAAAAGATACGTTACTCACAATTTTAACATCAAAAACGGCACACGTTAGTAAGCCGTTTTGCACATAGGTTCAAGTTTCATCTTGAAAGGTTCACCACATGACAAAGTTTCGATTCGCCACTCACGGAGTGTTTGTAACCTAACTACGTCTTTGTACTTCACATAACATAGACTCGCATATAGTGCATAGGCTTATTGAAATGCCATGGACGCAAAATGACATTAGCTTACCCTCCTCCTCCAACCAGTAAGAATGGTAGCCCGAATCTCTTCACGAGCTCCACGCACCGGCCGTGCCCTCGTACAGTTAGGTTGAAACAACCCAACCTGTCACCTATTACCAAAACAAGAAAAATGAATTTTTATTATGATTTTAACCACTAATCATAGTAATCATCTTATCCCTAGCCTTTTCTCAATCTATATTGAGGTCGACTTTCAGCCTAACCAGATTCAGATGGATACCTGAGTTCTGTTTTACGTGAAGTGACCTATCAGGCCTCCACAAACCACTTACTTAGCGAAACTTTACCCTTTGGTTAGATTTTAACCACTAGTGTTCATTAAAACAATGCAAATTGTGTTAAGACTTTCCTTTACGATTAGTTGTATTAAAAACCAGCTTTTGCCATGCTTTATTTGCATGAAAAAAAACATAGCATAAAACAGTTACTACATTTAGCAATAATCATTTAACTTTCTAAAAGTAAAAGAACATTAATAAGGACATTAATTTCACAGTTAATCTCCTACAATAACACTATTTAGTTGAATTTTACTCTATCTATAGTAACCAAAAAAAAAGAAAACCAATTAATAATTTACATACCAGTTAAAGAATCTGCGCCACATTGCAGCACCACGGCGCTGGGCTGGAACGTCTCCATGACCTTAGAGATGATCGGCACGAAGATAGATTCGTAGGACTCATCGTCCATGCCGTCGCGCAGAGGAATGTTCACCGCATAATATTTACCCTTGCCGGCGCCGATGTCACGCAGGTCACCTGTTTTAAAGAAATTACTAATCAGACTAAGGAAACTGGTTTAAATTTTCTTTGATACAATTATATTGTTAGCAAGTAGAAGTGTTCTCTAGACAGTGTTAGGATAAAATATTCCTATACAAAACTGTAGATATATAAGCAGGCTAATGTAAATACTAACCAATACTTCAACACATAATTATACTCATGATAACAAACAACTTTCCCAAATAAATTGTAATGAATATGAGTTGACTTCTTAACCTGATGAGAATACTTTACCCACATCTCAGTAGACATTCTTACTAACCTGTTCCTGGAAAGTATTCTCCATATTTGTGGAATGACACAGTCATGACTCTGTCTGTTGTGTAGAAAGCCTCCTCCACACCGTCTCCGTGATGGACGTCAATGTCTATGTAGAGAACCCTTTGGTGATACTTGAGCAGTTCTAAGATTCCCAGCACAATGTCATTGACATAACAGAAACCAGATGCTTCTGATTTCTTAGCATGGTGAAGACCTCCACCCCAGTTGATGCAGATTTCAGAAGCCTGTTAAAATAATAATTATTACATAAATGCATGTTTTAAAGGATATTAATTAAGTAGAGATTCTCTTCAGATTCCACTATATCAATTGATCAAAAAGATACAAATAAATATTTAAATTTACTGTTTCAAAGGCATCTTTGACAATTTGATATAATATTTAAGATTGATGACATTTCTTAAGACCTAAAAATAACCCTAAAAAGGAGTATGAGATGTGGAGTACAAACCTGTTTATTAAGTTTGACTGCGGCAGCAACAGAACCACCGGCAGAAAGCTGGCAGAACTCATAGAGACCATCAAACACTGGACAATCCTCACCCACATTAACTGTAAATAAATAACTGTTATGTCACAAGCGCTTACAAAATTATAAGCATGAAGTTTTAAATGTGGAGTTTCATATTCGTTCTACAATTTGTCATGAAAGTTATACTGAGGCTTAAATAAAATCACTGAAAATTTTAAGTGGTCTACAAGACAAAATTGTTGTTTGGGAATGTTCAGATTAATTGAAATAAATGATTTTTGAAAAAATAGAATAAAATTATACAGGTCACTGACCCAATACTACTTCTCTTTACGAGACATATTAAAGGTTGGAATTTAAAGAAGTCTTTTATGTATTCAACATGTAGAATGTATAAATCTTACATCTTTGCATCTGTTTGTTGTATTCAGACATATTGTCAGGCCTTATTGATCTCAAGAAGCGAATATAATCATCCGAATGGAACTTTGTCATTTCATCAGCGGTAGCTTTGTGTGGTCTCTGAAACAAAAGTAATAGTTACAGTTATTATAAAAATTTCCACCATGACAATATAATATTATAAATTTTATAAATAAAGAACTTCTACCAAATTATGTAGTGTCAATTCAATCAACTCAAAGTAACATAATTATGTGTAATAAAAAAGGAAACATTTGAACATGTATTTTTGAAAGGAATGAGTGCCGTAAACATAAATTAGTTCTGCCTGTACCTAGGTTAGAAATTTTCAAAAAGAGCCCAGAATACAGAAGCATTCAAATATATAATAAACTGCCAGATAGTATAAGGTCTATTATTTCTATTAAAACATTAAGCAGCTTCAAATCTAGACTAGACTTATTTTATTGAAAAATGTTACTACACAATTAATGACTTCATGGAAGATAAGATACATAAATGATACAATTTGTAAATTCAGATAGTATAAAAATTATAACAATGTATTTATTGAATAATGGTGTAATATTTTAATAATTAAAATTCAATATAATTTTGACAAACTTTTGATTTATGTATGTGTAATAACTGTATAATGCATATAAGAATAATAATATTTTATCTTTATATTGCTGTGCAGGGTGCATGTTTGGATCTAGAATTTTTTATGTAACATCTTTTAACAACATGGTGTGCAATAAATAAATAATATGAAATTAAGGAGCAAGTTTTTAGGGATAATAAGCTCTGTTCTGTTGGCTATTGTTTTGTGATACTGGTATGTGTTTAAAACATGAAAAGTAAACAATTGACAATGTGATTGGAGTTTCGAATTTGATCTAAAGGTTACAAATCTGAATATAGTTATGGTTACAAAATTTATAGCTTCTTGTGACGTTACATATAGACAAAAGTGTAGTGAAATAAATTGTTAACTCTGAATAAATTGTTTTCGAATTATCAATGTTATAATTCTCTTCATTCAGTGTTAGAATAAATTATGCATATATTTTCAAGAAAGTCAAACTGTAAATGTGTTTAAGCTGTGCTTAAACGTAAAGTTAGTTAACATGCTGTAAAATATTTTTTCTATTTAAATATACATATAAAATAACCATTGATTTAATTAATAAATAATTAATGAATATGAAGTTGTTACAGGATTATATTTTTTTTATTTATGGTGTGCAACGTTTTTTTAACTATTATATACTTTATAATTATTGTTGTTTACTTATAAACAGACATATACAGAAAAGTTACAAGTAAGAAAAACTTACATAAATCTCCATTTTTCTATATAACCCATAATTTAGAAGCAAGTTGTGGGTCATACGTATACGGTGAGGTTTCATGGGATGTCCTTGTCCATAATAATAGTTTCCAATATCACCTAGAATAAAATAAATAAATCATGAAATACTAATTTTAACTTCTTATTCACATGTTACTCAATTCATTTCATGGCTTGACACATAACAGCCTGTACCACACATATCAAGATGCGAACGAAAGCCATGCGGCCAATGAGAGCACAGAACGCAATACAGACGCCAGAAAGTGGTTCGTCACACAATAGCATAAAATCGCCAAGACGATTCAAAGGGTTCTTCTTAGGATTTTATGCATCCATTTTTGGAAAACATTTGTGGTGTTTGTTTCATATAAAGAATAAGACACGTTTTTAGTGAAAATTTAGATGAAATAAGTATCGTTGCATCAAGTGATCATTGTGGCGGGTAACAACTTTATTATACTTACTGTCATAGTAATAGCACACCCTTTTCTTGCTATGTGGTTGCATCGCCATTATTAGATATCAAAATACGCTTTTAGCACAAAACAATCACAAATTGACGGTTAATTTCAGTAATAAATAAAACAGACACATGAACACCACCGCACAAACTTCCAGTTTCCTTCCCAATTTACTGAATGAATGAATGAAGTGAATGAATGAGTAATTTTAATAAATGAGCTGTAGTAGAATGGTTTGAGGAATATCATGAATGGCGAACGAACTGAAAAACCTCTTTATACGAAAGGGCTGTGATATTGGTCATATTTAGTATTACTAAAATTTTAGAACGAGTAACAATTTTTGAAATTATTATTTTTTCGATAAAAAGTCACGAATGGATTAAAAAAAATGATTAAGCTTCGCTCTCAGATAGTTGGACCTTTTGAAAATATAACAAATATAACCTTAATTCAATTTTACATTAAATACACACATCAAAAAAAGGTTGAGATCACTAGCAAAGATGTATTATTTTTAAAATTTTGCTTTTCAAAATAATGTTGCTTCGTAACATCTGTTTTTATAGAAAAGATACACTTTTTAAAATATAAAAGTAAAATACTTTTTTATTTACAAAAATTAAAATTAGAAGTCCTAACCAAAGACGTCGGTCGGCTGTTTGAATGAGTGGTAATTCTGGACTCGTCAATAAAGAGAAAATTCCGCCAAATATCTTACTCGTGGTTTTTTTTCATTCTGGTGGAGTCTAGCTCAACGAATTCTGCGTCGCTATCGTTGCTGTGAGTTCAAGGGTGCTCGCTTGGATCTCCTAGCTTGCTCGTAATCCAACCTGGTGCAATTCCGATGGTCTGAGTGCTAATTTCTAGTCCCGTAGCCGCCTGCAACTCAGCACTTTGGTCAGTGGCATTGATATTTGAGTCTCGGGCTGTCAGAGGTCGATCAGCAAAGTTATCTACGATGAGATGACTCTGTAACGTGTTCACGACACAGGACTGGGATACAGCCACTCTGCGTGCTTGCTATTTCTTTCATAGAATGTTCTTCTTGCCCCAAAGTAACAATTTTTACTCGTAAAACTTCGGATAATCCCCTCGGCATCGATTTGAATGAACTCTTTCTTCAAAAAGTCAGAAAAAGTGGTTGAATCAAGTTGGTCAGATTTCTGAATGAGTGTAAACGAGGATTCAATCTTTTTTTATTCAGAAATCAATTGATTTTTTAATTCTTTTGTTATTAACATTTCGACGACCAAGCGACACGGCTGTCGCGCTGCTATAGTCTTTCTATTGTGTCTCAATTCAAGTGTGTTTAAAGATTTTAAAGGTTTGATTTTTAATGAAGAAATAACAAAAAGCGAAGAATTTTAGCAAAAAATGGAACAAACGTTTTATTCTGACGTATAAAAAAAATCGTATTATCAAAGTGATCTCAAACTTTTGTGATATTTGTGTATACTTCCAACTGATTTGCCCCACGGTTTTAGCAGCGTATTTTCTTGAAAGTATATTCGGGTTATCCATTACAAACAACTGTATAATATAAGACGAATTGTTGATGTCAGCAACATGGACGAATAAGTTACCGGACTCCGTCTTATTAAACTACAAATGAAGCACCCAATAGTATGTCAGTGCTCTATACAGACAAGCCTGCACGCACACATCCACACCAATAGTATGCCAGCCGTCCGCCATTACGCTTTGAACTGCGCTCGCGTGTTATTCTGCGTTATTTTCGCTCATAAAAAATAAACTATGCCTTCGTGTATCGTGAAAAGTTGTCGAAATTATAGTGGTTCAGCTAATAAAAGCCACAGGATCACTTTTCATAGGTAAGCATGTCATTTTTAAGCTTATTTCTCGATTTTCCGTAAATAAATTTAAGCACTCATAAAATCAATCAGTGTTGCAACTAATTCAAGTTTTAATTTACTTTAAAAGTGGGAGATTTTTATAGTGTTGATTACTATTTATCGTTATTGTATTATTGGACATCTTACAGATTTCCTTCAGCTAATGATTTGTGGAAAAATGAATGGATAAAAATAATAAGGAAGTGTAGAAATGACAACAATACAACAACAATAATTGGAATCCAGCAAAATCAACTGTGATCTGCAGTAGACATTTTTAAAGAGAATAGTTTGTACAGAACTAATGGTGGACTTTTTCGCGTTGGGGCTTACGCCGTACCAACAAAGGTAATCCATTACCTAATTTAAGGTCCTCTCCTAATAACCCTATCTCTTAATATATGAAAATAGTTTGTCAAAATTTGCTTTTTTTTTAGTTCCGAAGATTAGCGTGTATAAACAAACAGACAAACTAACAGTTTTTTTTGGATTCGTGCTCTTACTGTTTCTAAACCCCCTCGATTTTTTTAAATATATTATCTAATGTACAGGCACTTTTTTATTGTTTTATTATACCTATGTAAAGATATCCAATGTGTTTTATTTATTTTACCTTTATTTTAACAATATTCGTCACAAAAACTAAAGATTAAATTTCAAGGGAGATCTTATTAAAATATTATTTAAAAAATGGGTAATTTTCCTCCATCTGGCATCCCTATTTACACGCTCACATAGTTACGCCATCGCCATTTTGGTGCTTCAATCACTTCGTAATGAAGCTCAGTCCGGTAACTTATTCGTCCATGGTCAGCAATATATAATTTATTTTTTTTATAAATCGACTAACATTACGCTGAGAGAATCGAAGAACATCACTAGGAATTTGTTCAATGAGCAAATCGGAGACCGACCAAGCGAACGAAGACGAACCGTTCTCTCCTTTCGGCGTTAGCAGTGGTCAAGGTGGGACGTGTTCATTTTGCTCTGTTACGGTTTTAAAATTATTTATTTTTGATGTCATAATTCAGTCAATTATTACCGTCGTTAAAAGTAAAAAATATGTTTTAGTCAGTACTTAAAATTAAGTGAACTTATAGATTGTGTTGTGAGTGGTGAATTTCAAACTAAACCTATCGTCCATTTTTCTTGCAGACTCGACCCTGCTACATAAAATAATCTTGAATTACTTTTTACATCGTGGACTAAATCACATCCCACAAAATGTAAGTATTCAAATTGTGTTAATTTCATGATGATTCTACACGTATTTCTTTAAAATGCAAAATGATTGTTCTAAATTTTCTTTCCATCCCATCTCGGTCGATCGATAGCTTGTATAGTGTACCCAATGTACCTATTCTTTTACTAATTCCCTCTTCACTTTCTAATCTTTGTATTGGTGAAATAACTATGCCAAAAATGGTAGATCTAATTTTATTTATACATAATATCAGAACTGAAAATGTTGTCATTTAGATTCTTTGAGAAAGTAGTTTTTACGCTGACGCCATTTTGTGAACTCCTTATTCATTGATCCATGGTGGCTTTCATTGTACGCATGCGTGGCAAGATCTGCATTATGACGCAGTCCCCAAACTTGGATCAATACCGTAGTAAATTACGAATACTTTCCTCCATACCGATCGATATGATTCACGTTTCTCGGTAGGTATAAACGTGATAAGTGATAAAACCGGTTTCAAACACGTGCGGATTCCGCATAAATTATTATTACAGCACGTGTTTGCCACAGTTATTGTACTGTTATCACACTTTCACACTAAGTAAGCAATTAACCCTAGAAAGATAATCATATTTTAACTAGCGTAAAAGATAATCATACGTCTGTCAGACGTACCTTAGTTAATTAAGATTTTTAATAAGCCTACGGATTTATTATCGTGCTTTATTGGTTTAAATAATTGTTAGTATTCTATTCAAGTAAATAAAACTATAACATAGCAATAATAAAGTTTAATTGACAAATTACAAACAAAAATCATAAACTACTTTACAAATTAGCAAAAACTTGACTTGTCTCCTATTGGAACATTTAAAATCACTTTCAGTGTTTATATTTTCTTATTATTATATTATATAATATAACAAGGGGTTGTAAACGTTTCTACACATGTAGTACGCTCTGGCCTTCTAGCTGATCGGCCAATATTCACTGCTAAGTTTCTACCGCGACTTCGACCCTTGTTGGACCACAAGTCCAACAATCGTTATTTTTACTTCTGGGTGTGCGCTGAGAACTAATAATTATGCGGCTATTAGAAGGCGTAGCTTGGTCGGCAGTAGACTCTGAATGGTTTTCAGCAGACATTTCGGGTATATCCATGGCTTCATAGATGAATTTTATTCGTCTTCAGTGTCACTCTGCACATCGTCTTCTAAGTGGTTTTATTTGCATTCACTTTCAGATTCTGATAACGATTTCTCTTCATTACCCGACTGCCGAAAGAAGGGTTATGTTTTTCAAGCGTATGTATGTTTGTACATATGTATGTATGTCTCATTCTATGGCGCGTTCTACAGCCTAAATCGTTCAACGGGTTTCGACATAATAATATGAGGTGTCATTGATTTCGTCTCAATTCGAATGACATAGGATATATTCATTAAAAAAAAGGAGAAATAAAAAAAATAGAATTAAATAATCAAAAAACCCAAATGCAATATCGGATTTTGATGGCTTTGTTATGTTTCATGTAACTGCCTATATTTTTATAATTTTGATATAAAAAGTTCTCAATTTGAGAATTATTCAACACCTTTGACTTGCTTTTATAATATAAAAATAATAAATACCTGAAATTAATAATAAATACGTGTTAATAACAATAAACCATCAGTTCAAATGATTGCAGAAGTTGCATTAAAGATAATCATACGTCTCGCGGACGTACGACATAGGTATATCTTTTATTTGAACGTACTTACCGTGGTGCTACTGCTGCTTAGCGCTAGTTCCGGTCGCCGACAGAGATAATTAGAGCAGCCAGCGTGCTGCGATTAATAATAAAAAAATTACAACGAAATTTAATTTCACGATACGTCTCGCAGACGTAGATTATCTTTCTAGGGTTAACTTCAATTGAGAAGATACTGATATTAAGTATATTTTTGCTCATTAGGTCTAGTAGTTGGAACAATAGCCGTGGTGGAAGCGGTGGTTCCAAATTCGGCGGAGAGAGGAAGTTTGGAAGCAGCAATGGTTCATCTCGATTTAGCAACGGGGGATCTAAGTTTGGTGGGAGTGGCGGCGGAGGCGGCAGCAGATTCGGCGGATCTGGTGGTGGTTTTGGCGGCGGCGGCGGCAAGAAAGACTTTACCGGTGGTCAAAACATGCGCCGACCCAATTGGGATTCTATGTCGCTGCAGCCATTCAACAAAGATTTCTACAACCCACACCCAACTGTTTTAAGTCGATCTCCTTACGAAGTCGAGGAATACAGAAGCAAACATGAGATCACAGTCAGTGGAGTAGAAGTTCCCAACTCTATTCAAAATTTTGACGAAGCCAACTTCCCTGACTATGTTAACCAGAGTATTACCAATATGGGCTACAAAGACCCGACACCCATCCAAGCCCAAGGTTGGCCAATTGCTATGTCTGGAAAGAACCTGGTCGGCATTGCCCAGACTGGTTCAGGAAAGACACTTGCTTACATATTACCTGCTATTGTGCATATCAACAACCAGCCTCCTATTAGGCGAGGTGATGGCCCTATTGCTTTGGTACTTGCACCAACTAGAGAATTAGCACAACAGATTCAGCAAGTTGCCTCTGACTTTGGTAACTCTGCATATGTCCGCAACACATGTGTATTTGGTGGAGCACCTAAGAGGGAACAAGGTCGTGACTTAGAGCGTGGAGTAGAAATTGTTATTGCTACTCCAGGAAGGCTGATCGATTTCTTAGAAAAGGGCACCACCAATTTACAAAGATGCACATATTTGGTCTTGGATGAAGCTGACCGAATGTTGGACATGGGTTTTGAACCCCAAATTAGAAAGATCATTGAACAGATTCGCCCTGATAGACAAACTTTGATGTGGTCAGCAACATGGCCGAAAGAAGTAAGAAAACTGGCTGAGGACTATTTAGGAGACTACCTCCAGATTAATATTGGATCTCTACAGCTATCTGCTAATCACAACATCTTGCAAATTGTAGATGTTTGCCAGGAACATGAAAAAGAAAACAAGTATGTATTAGTATTACTCACATCTCTAATAATTTTGATAAATAAGCAGACAATGATGAATGTATGTGAGAATGATAGCATTTTGATTAAAATAAAATATTTTCCTCTAAGAAGATCTGACCAAAATAATTTATAATTGTTTAATGCAGTATGATTGACTTTCTACATATTCTAAAATTATTTTTTCTTTGCAGATTAAATGTACTATTACAAGAAATAGGGCAGAGCCAAGAGCCTGGTGCCAAAACAATTATCTTTGTAGAAACTAAGAGGAAAGTAGAAAATATTACTAGGAACATTAGACGATATGGATGGCCTGCAGTATGCATGCATGGTGACAAAACACAGCAAGAGAGGGATGAAACATTATATCAATTTAAGCAAGGCCGTGCCAGTATACTTGTTGCAACTGATGTTGCAGCCCGAGGACTTGGTAAATATTCTAGTTTTAGTTTTCCTACAGGGTTTGTAGAAAACTTTATACTTAAATACAACATGGATGCTTTATATTTGATCTGATTGTAACCTATATATTTATTATAACTTGCATTTGTTTATACTTTCAGAGGCACTGGCGGAAAGTTATTGTGTTCTATCCGATTACTGCCTGAATTTACTGGGCAAGTCATTACTGCACTGGATTTGTAGATGATTATTTGGTCTGATGCAGTAGAATGCAATAACTCGTCATTATAACGGTGCCTCATAAGTGCCTTTCACTGTGATTGGACCCGAGGCCGGAAAGCTTGATGGTATGTCCGTCTATACGGACGGATACACTTGAGAGTGTGGAAAACCTGGTGATGCACTTGTATATAGCAAACTGATTACCGAGATTTAAGAATCTGCGATGTGCATTGTTGAAAAACTTGACCACAGTTGAGATGTTATCGGCAGAAGGTCAAGGGTTTTCTATTTCGGCCAAATGGAGTTTTGGATGGGGCAATATCAATATTACAATGATTTTACAAACTGAAATAAATTGAACATCTACGCCCTAAATAAGACTCCAGGGTTCTGAGTGAGAGGCAAATGTTATATTGTATTGGTACATATCTGTGTAACTCATTCATGTAAGTAATACACAGCCATGAGTTACCATAACATTACACAGATTTTTTTAAAGGTTAACTTGCTCGACTAATGGATTTCTTTGTTTTGTTATCAAATTACTGTTCTTAGCTTTTTCATTTGGGTTCACTGGTGTTGTAACAAGATAATAATTCTTGATTTTTTTGCAGATGTGGATGGGATAAAATATGTTATTAACTTTGATTATCCAAACTCATCTGAGGATTATATTCACCGAATTGGAAGGACGGGACGCTCTAAATCAAAAGGCACATCATATGCCTTCTTTACACCATCCAACTCCCGTCAAGCCAAAGACCTTGTGTCTGTACTACAAGAAGCCAACCAGGTCAGTTGTGCTATTTTGAATATTTTATTTTCCTCATACCTTTGGCATGGGTCCGCTTCTACATAGCGTAACATGAATGCGCGTATGAGGTACATAAATACAGCTATATGCCTTCGGTGTCCACACAATGTTGTCTGGATCCCATCCTCAGATGTTGTAACATTACAAATATTTAAACCGAAAGTTTTCGGTAAAGCGTATTATTGCCACAATATTTTACCTAACATGTTATTTCAGGTGATAAACCCTCAGCTCCAGACCATGGCCGACCGCTGCGGCGGTGGCGGCGGAGGCTGGAACAGAAACAGATACGGAAGCGGCCGCGGAGGTGGCGGTGGCTCGTTCAAGCGTGGGAGCAACTTCGGAAGGGGCAGCAGCAACGGTGGTGCAGGCCACAAGAGATTCAATGACTATTAAGTTTAAAGTACAAATTAATTAATTAGTAGCAAATCCTCATACCGAGTACTTGTGTGAAATTTAGTATTAAGGTGTGTAGAATGATTGATATTGCAGTTAGTAGTTACATGACAGGACAATTAATTTAATTGAATTTTGTCAACCTAGTACTGGAATCTTGAACATCTGAATGTACTAAGTATATTTTGTTAACTCTGTGATATTTATTTAACTGTAGCTAATTAATAGTGCTACTAAGACAGTACCTACAGTATTTGTCTTGTGGAGGACTTGCTCTCAACTATTTATTTAATTTAAATAATAATTTTATCATGAAAATCTCACTGTGAGATAATTTCATCACTAGTGCTCGTCATTCCATGCCCCTTTTCCGATTAAATGTAATAATAATCAATAAAATTTAATTAATAAGGACTTGTTTATTTACTTCAAAATTTGTTTCCCCAAATAGGTAAACAGTTTCTTAACCCTTTATAAGGCATAACGTTCTAGCAACAAAACCATGAATCTGATAATTGTTTAGGTATATTAATGTAGATAGAAAACCGATTTTTGAATATTTTTTTTTATTTTTTAATTTTTTATATGGTGGTAAATATATTCCCTCTGCCCGTGTACGAACATATGTTCGTACACGAATTAATTAGCTCAATGGCTTCACTGGTAAAAAACTTATCAAAAAATCGTAATGTCCGTAAGGATTGAGGAGCCACATCAGATTTTTAAAATCTGATCTCACCATTATTTAGCAGCAATGAAGCTTATTTTGCAGCACGAATTCTAGATTTAGCAGCAAAATATTTCACTAGTTATTTTAATGCAAAAGTGGCTCCTCAATCTAAACGTCTGAATTGAGGAGCCACCTGGAACTCGTAAAGTAATAGATGAATATTTATGAAAACTTTGTATCATTTAGTAGCAATTTTGCATATTACCATCTAAAAATTTAGCTTCTGTAGCGCTAAAATGAAAGAAAATACAATACTTTTAATATGGCTCCTCAATCTAAACTCAAGAGGTGAATTTCTATTGGATGTGAGCGATCAATTAATATATTCGACATATTGATCATTTAGCAGGTGTTGTGTTTGTTTTTGCAGTATAGGAATAAAATAGTAAAACAGAGTAAATTTTGTATATGAACGCATTTTCTTTGGCTCCTCAATCCTGACGTTCTAATTATATATGTTTGACTGTAGCCACCTGAGATCTCAACGGAATCTAAAGCCAGAGATACTAACATTTAGCAGAAATGTCTGCTAAATGTATCTGCACAGTTCAACAATGTACATATTTTGGATTCTGAAAAAACAATACTTAACTATTTTCTTGTAAATTCAGTGTGTAGGGTGACCACATTTTGGGGGTACCTACAAATTAATATTTCACTTACGTACCCACAATAATATTTATTTAGTACCAAAACATTCATCAGCGGTGAAGTATTCTCGTTTGTACATGAATATGTTCATGTACGAAAAAATAATTAACTTGGATTTCTTATATTATAAATTTAATCATCATGTTAGTGTCATCATAATTAAATTGTGGGGATATTAATATGTGCAATATCGTGCAGTGACTGATAATTAAGTGCAGTTTGATATCCTGTTTTCAATGTAAATACATTTGTGCCGACTATTGTTATTTTTTTTTTATATTTATTTATTTAATATGCAGTATGTTCGGGTTCGAAGTTTATAAGTACTAATCAGCCAATATTCATTCATTCTATAATTTATAGCGAAATTGATTGCTAAATAACCAAATCGTATTTACGATAGATATAATCTGTTATGAAAATATAAATTTAATAAATTACTTATCCTGGTTTTATTAATACGAGTATAATATGGTCACCCTACATACTGAATTTACAAGAAAATAGTTAAGGCTGGTTTTATTGTCAAGCGTTTCAGCAGCGCCGTTGGAGCGCGCGCGTTCGTAGATATATGAGAGTAGTAGTTGCGTTTCAAAGTCCCGCGCTTTTGCAGCGCCGTTCAGAAAACGCGCAATGGCCGCCGGCGCTGCCAGGCGCGGGCCGGTTTGCGGTTCTACGGCCAGTCCAAAGACTACAATATAATATGGGCCAGTCAGTGTGCGTTTTAGTGTGACGCCGTTGAGACGCGCCGTTTTTAACAGCGCACTGCCCAGCGGCGCGTCCAGCGGCGTGACTATAAAACCAGCCTAAGTATTGTTTTTTCAGAATCCAAAATATATACATTGTTGAACTGTGCAGATACATTTAGCAGACATTTCTGCTAAATGTTAGTATCTCTGGCTTTAGATTTCGTTGAGATCTCTGGTGGCTACAGTCAAACATATATAATTAGAACGTCAGGATTGAGGAGCCAAAGAAAATGCGTTCATATACAAAATTTACTCTGTTTTACTATTTTATTCCTATACTGCAAAAACAAACACAACACCTGCTAAATGATCAATATGTCGAATATATTAATTGATCGCTCACATCCAATAGAAATTCACCTCTTGAGTTTAGATTGAGGAGCCATATTAAAAGTATTGTATTTTCTTTCATTTTAGCGCTACAGAAGCTAAATTTTTAGATGGTAATATGCAAAATTGCTACTAAATGATACAAAGTTTTCATAAATATTCATCTATTACTTTACGAGTTCCAGGTGGCTCCTCAATTCAGACGTTTAGATTGAGGAGCCACTTTTGCATTAAAATAACTAGTGAAATACTTTGCTGCTAAATCTAGAATTCGTGCTGCAAAATAAGCTGCATTGCTGCTAAATAATGGTGAGTTCAGATTTTAAAAATCTGATGTGGCTCCTCAATCCTTACGGACATAAATCGTATAGGTCTCGTTCTGAAAATTCTGTTTTGTGGTCAAAGGAACACTGTCAAATACTTCTGGACCTGGCCTAGAAGACAAGGTTTTTTTCCAATCGACATCGTCATCGTCGGAGTTGTCAGTATCGCTAAAAGAAGTATGGACACTCTGTGAAGCAGCTGGTGGAGGTGAAACAGCGTAGAAGATGCGGAGACATAACCGGTTGGTCGAGATCCTCCAATATTTTCTGAAGCCTAGCTGTGCTGTATCCAGCTCCTTAATCGTCAGATTCCAGATCATCTTCAGAATTTTCTGGATCGTCTGGTAACCTAAAAAGATCCTCAAGCGCATGCTCTATGTCTAAATCATACTTTCTTAGCCTCTTTTCTCCCGCTCATCTGCAGAAGCAAAGCAAAAACTGAAACTCACCCGCAGGCACATTAGGCTCAATTAATTTAATATTTATTGACAGATACCTACCACCCTTAACCCGGAAACGAAAAATAAGATAACTTTTTAAATATTACGTTTTGATGTTTTTTATTATTGTAACAAATATAAACAAATTGTTACCTTTCTTTTGATGTATCATTCTCCTATCTGCGTAATGTAGATTTTGTGTAATCACAGGCCACGACTTCGGCAAGTGGCGGTTCTAGCGGCCAACTATTTTTGGTCATAGCGCCTTTGTTTTATTTGTAACAAATTCAGGAAAAGACGTGTGTGTAGTAACAAATTGTAACTAATTCCTGGCAAAAATTCATCAAATTCTATGAGTTGGCCGAGCGGATGAAACGGACATAGAATTTTAGAAAGAAAAAACCGCCGCTTTTCATAATTCAACCAACCACAGTGTGAAAATATTCTTTGACAGTTGACATTTATTTTTATGTCATAATAATGACAGTTAACAAGCAAAGGAGCCAAATGAAAAAAAAATAAAAAAAGTTCGAATTTGCCGAAATAATCAACAAAAATTATGGTGGTAAAAACTTTCCCTTTGCCTTAAAAAGGGTTATATTCCCAACACACTAAATACTCAAACGTCACATGCCCGAATACTCACACGTCGTGTGACTCTCTGGCTTGGCCACCGTGGTGTCACTCTCTCTGGCTTGGCCACCATCAGGGATTTTAATTTTGATAACACAAAAAAATAGTTGCTAAATAGTCGAAATTAGTCGCCAAATATCAGAAATAGTCGTTCTCTAGTTCAAAAGTTATAAGGGTTTATAGGTGGCCGAGCTGGAGATAGTCTCCCCAGCTTGGCCACATGAAAACTAGGGCACCCAGTGAAGATCTGTTTTTACAAAAAAATAGTCGAAATTAGTCGCCAAATATCAGAAATATGTAGTCGTTCACTAGATCAAAAGTTATAAGAGTTTATAGTCCAAGACCTAGACAGAAAATTCTGTCTAGCTCTTAGACTATACTTTAAAAATTGAACTCATTATAACTTCTAATCTAAGACCTGACTAAATCTGTGACTTGGCAAAATCTTCACTAGGTGCCCTAGTTTTCGAGATATACATGTAGCCAAGCTGAGGAGACTGGTCTCTGCAGCTCGGCCACCTGTAATCCCTTATAACTTTTGAACTAGTGAACGAGTATTTCTGATATTTTGCGACTAATTTCGACTATTTAGCGACTATTTTTTTGTGTTATCAAAGGCCCTGTCCAGGAGGGCGAATTCGTCGCGATTCTCTCGCGCGTATCACGCGCGAGTGTTGCGTCCAGAGCCAACGCGTATAGAGCGTACCTACGCGCGAGTCGTATTTCCTTCTCTTTCTCTTTTATACGTGCACTCGCTCTGAAAATCGCGCGAAATCTGGACGCAACAAGGGGGCCCTAGTATCTCGACACACGCGTATTACGCGCGAGTTTATTATTCGCGCGATGCTTCTGGACGCGATGTATTGGTGCCTAGTATCTCGCCAACGCGCGAGTGAATTCGCGCGAGTCGAATCGCGGCGATCTCGCCCTTTCTGGACAGGGTCAAAATTAAAATCCCTGATGGTGGCCAAGCCAGAGAGAGTGACACCAGCCTACCTATTTTGAAAAAGTGAGCTACTAATCCAGCTTAGTAATAGTAAATGAATGCGAGTGCGTAATGTTATATAGGTACACATCTCTACAATCAGCTGTCAAAAACCATTCAACTTCAACTTTTAAGGTGAATGCAGACTTGGCCGCACCGCACGCGCCGCAGTCTTCGCATTCGAATTCTTTGTATGAAGTTCTATGCCACCTCGCACACCTACCCGCGTCGCAGTTGCCGCAGACCCTGAAACGACCGAAATCCCCAAACCGCAGCTGATGACGTCACCCGCACGCAGCGGACGCTGCGGCTAGCGCAGTGCGGATGACGTCATTCGCATCCCCGGCCCCGCCCCGGTGCGAGCGTAACGCGAGCCGAACCCGGATGCGTGCGTAGGGATGCTATATCGCTCTGAAAAATATCGATATTTACACGAGGGATACCGATGTTAAAAAAATATCGGTCCCAAGACCGGTACATCGATATTCCTGACGATATTTAAAAAGAAATATAAAGTTTGGCCAATTAAATAAAAATAAGTCTACTAGAAACAGTCTACAGTCTAGTCTATTTAGCACTAAACTATTGTTTTAAAAATTAAAATAAAAACACATATTGTTATTTAAGAAAACGTTTACTTTTTTTAATTAAAAAATCTAGAGATAGAATTAAGAAAAATAAGCTTAGATAGCCTTGTACCTAGAAGTCTATTTCTTTCTTGGGTAATGCTCAATACGTAAGCGCGTGACGGCGACCAAACGTGTTGACGATATCGATATTTTTTACTAATGTCGTCGATACATCGGCGATATATCGTTCATAAAAACATCGATGTTTATATCGATATTTATGAGCGATATATCGATATTTTAAAACAATCGATGTATCGTTTTCATCCCTATGCGTGCGGCGACGGGAACGACTGCAGTGACTGCGGTGCGGATAGATGTGCGAGGCCATTAACAAAATGCGATGACTGCGGGGACTGCGGCGCGTGCGGTGCGGCCAAGTCTGCGTTCACCTTTATATTACATAATGGCAATCCACCGAGTTTTCGGTGATTTCTGCCAATGTCCAGTTTGAAAATAATATTTCAGTTAAATGACAATTGTACAGTTATTAAATTATAGTTTGGAGATCATACATACACGTATTCTTATAACCAAGAACACGAGATGACTCGTCAAAAACGTTTACTTTTTTTAATTAAAATATCTAGAGATAGAATTAAGAATAAGAAGCTTAGATAGCCTTGTACCTAGAAGTCTATTTCTTTCTTGGGTAATGCTCAATACGTAAGCGCGTGACGGCGACCAATTGTGTTGACAGCTGTGTGATCCTCAAACAACTAAAGAGCGATATCGATATTTTTTACTAATGTCGTCGATACATCGGCGATATATCGTTCATAAAAACATCGATGTTTATATCGATATTTATGAGCGATATATCGATATTTTAAAACAATCGATGTATCGTTTTCATCCCTATGCGTGCGGCGACGGGAACGACTGCAGTGACTGCGGTGCGGATAGATGTGCGAGGCCATTAACAAAATGCGATGACTGCGGGGACTGCGGCGCGTGCGGTGCGGCCAAGTCTGCGTTCACCTTAAATGTTCGGTTACCCTCGATTTCACTCGGCTCATTTCGGAACGCTCGAGAGTAACTTTCGCACTACTCCGTGTAATTCTTACCCTTTTTGGAACGCACCCTTGGGAAGCTGACCCCCCCTCCCCTGGTCAAAAACCATTGCATTGACACCATTGGTGAATGATGAATGAAGTTTCATTCAGTTCGAACATTGATAATTTGATAAATCAGACAAATGTCATTTGCATGCATGTGAATTTTCGGTATTTGTTAGTTTTTTGAGTTTAACATTACCAAATATCCAGTGAAATTGAATTAGTTCATAGTGCTAAATAGTAAATTCTGCCACATTTGCCTGCAGTCATTGTTGTGGTGCTTATTAACTTCGAGATCCATTCTAACCTTAAAATTGCTGTTTAAACGACGAAAGAAAACTTTAGTCCAGTTATTGCAATATTTTGAAAGTATTCTTACAACAAAAAATAATTTGGAGACCGATCAGAAATTTAAGCATGGCTATGAATATATTAACGAGACTTGTGAGTCGGAGAGGTTTACGTAAATTGTAAGTCCAAACTATCATTCAATTTCGTTGCCAATATAATTTATTATGTATCACTATGATCATATGATAAATATTAATTCATATATTCTTTGTCCGAATATGATACTTATTGATTGCTTTAATGCTTTTTCAGATTGTCACAAAGTTCCAAACAGCATACTGCAGAGGTTACTTCAATAAATTTAATAAACAGTGTTTGTATACCTTATTCGACTGTTAATCATGAGCACATTTTGAGACAATTCAAGATTCAAACACATGGCAGATATACAATCGCTCAAAGGTATTATGCAACCAAGCCTGCACAGCAGAATGATATTAATGATTATCGCAATGAACATAATATCACAGTTATTGGAGAAGACATACCAAATCCTTACATAGAAATAGACAAATGTGATTTCCCAGACTACATAAAAACGTTTTTACAAAAACAGGGTTTTGACAAACCTACAATCATACAGTCACAAGGATGGCCTATTGCTATGAGTGGGCAAAACTTTGTAGGTATTGCTCAAACTGGCACAGGAAAAACCTTGGCATATTTGTTACCTGCAGTTGTTCACATCAAGGAGAAAAAAGCAAAGAGAGGATTGGGTCCTATAGTGCTTGTACTTGCTCCAACTAGGGAACTAGCCAGGCAAATAGAGCAGGTAGCTAAGGACTTTCGAAAGGAACTGGGCATCCGTACTGTCTGTGTATATGGAGGGGCAAGTCGTGCAGTTCAGGCCGATCAACTAAAGGAAGGAGTTGATATACTAATTGCTACTCCAGGGAGATTGAATGATTTTATTGTCAGCAAGACTGTATCACTAAACAGATCCACCTATGTTGTGTTAGATGAAGCAGATAGAATGTTAGACATGGGTTTTGAACCTCAAATTAGACAAGCTCTTGAAGGGGTCCCCCTTGAGAGGCAAATCCTAATGTTTTCTGCTACTTGGCCTAAAGAAGTAAGACACTTGGCTAAGGACTACTTGGGAGAGTTTGTACAAGTTAATGTGGGCTCAACAGAACTGTCTGCAAACCATAACATAAAGCAACATGTCCATATTTGTGACATGGAACAGAAAATGAATTTGTAAGTATTTAGTTCCATATTGTATTAGTTACTTGATATTTTTGGTGATAAAATTACTCATAAGAATACTTCTTGACTTTACAGGTTTAAATCTTTAATGCATGAGATATCAGGTGAAGGATTTGGGAAAATGCTCATTTTTACGAACACCAAAAGATTTGTGGACACTCTTGCTCTGACACTCAGGAGGAATGGCTGGCCAGCAGATGGGATACATGGTGACAGAACACAATTCCAGAGAGATAAAATTATCAATAAGTTTAAAACTGGGGTAACAAATATTTTAGTTGCAACTGATGTAGCTGCTCGAGGTCTTGGTGAGTATCCAAAATTGACAAATCTATACCTTCAAGTACAAAATAAAAGTCATACAGCACAATCTATCTCAACACATCTACTACGACTTTTGTGGGTAGAGATATTGATATGGAAGGATATTTTCCTTCTATATTGTCTGGATTTATATCTTTCTGTTTAGTAGCACCTACCATAAAATTGTCCTTTAGGTGCAGCACAGATTACACACTGTTTGTGCGATAGAGACTGCAGCGTACAAAGAGTCTACATAGCGCGAAAAATGTCATCATGAATTTTCACACAATCAAAGCACACAATGATAATTCTGTCGGCAGAACTGTAGAGACACACAATATGGAAATTCAGAGATAGGGAGTAACAAACAACCACACAAACAAACTTTCACATTTATTATATTAATAGGATGAGACAATAGGGTATTACACTCTTTTTTTTTAAGTATTTCAAATAGCTCCTACAGCACAAAGAAACCACTAAAAAAATCCTAAATTTTTATTTAAACGCTAAGTACCCTAAAAACGCATTTAAAAATTGTATTTCCGAATTTCGCGCGGAAATTTATGAACTAAAACTAATACTTGGGCTGCTTTTTGCATAAGCTATATCAATAATATATTTTTAGATTTTTCTCTTAAACAGTAAAATACCCTATTGACCTCTGTATTAAATTTTCCATCAATCAGGTGGGCACTTCCTTAATGGCTGCTATGAAAAACAAACCACTGTTTAACCTATCCTAACCTAACTATAATTTTGTTATAGATGTGGACGGGGTAACACATGTGATCAATTACGATTTCCCCAACACTTCTGAAGATTACATACATAGAATAGGGCGTACTGGTCGTCAAGCAAACAAAGGTGTATCTCACACGCTACTCACTGAGGACGACGCAAGACAAGCAAGGAGTTTGATTGAAGTTCTTAAAGAGGCGAATCAGGTATTGTCTTTGTTTTTACTTTTTTCTTAAATTTTTGCATCAAAGATACCTGTAGCAAAATTTTAGATCATTTAATTAATCATTGAGCCATCTTGCTGATTTCTGAAAACAAGGGTTTTCAACAACTGAGATGATTGACCAGATGTCCGTTAAAGCCGGACATCTGGTCAATCGAAACTTATTTATAATGACGTATTTTTTTTTCTTATATAACTTTATAATTTCAATCAAATCTCATTAGTGAAGAAACTAATACGAATTTCATTTGAATATTACAATATTTATTCATTGAAACATAAACAATTTCAGGAAGTACCAGCGGAGTTACAAGATCTAGCTCGTTCCCACGACATGTCAAAAATAAAAGAAAAAGAGACCAAATGGAAACAAAGGCAAAACAATTACAATTTCAAGCAAAACAACTATCAATACAACCCAAATAAGAGATTCAATAGATTTGACCGATCAAGAAGTTTTAGAAGCAACAGATACGAAGATGATAGATATTAGCTTTAGTTTGTAGTTAATAATGAACTATTTAGTAATTTATGTATCATGCTAATCCATGTTTTAGTGTAGTGCAATATAATGTTATGTTATAATGATTTTTGAGTTTTATTGTTTAGTCTTGGTAGTTTATCTGTCGATCACTTTGGGTAACCGGTAGTTCTCCTGGGAGAATGAAGGCCCGAGGTGAGGAGGCACCTGAAGGTGTAAATCCGTATAGTAAACAAGAATCCTACTTGTGGTACGTACATGGTACTATAGAATCTTATATTTTTGGGCCAGCTATTTTCTAGTACCTCCCTACCTCGACCCTTCGAGCCAGCTCACTTTTCTGATCTAACGCTATAAATAGTTAAATCCGATTTAAACTATCCCGTGCTGTCTGAGTTCGCAAGTTGAGGTCCGCATCCCCGGGGTGTGCCCTTAGCGTGTAGTAGTTTAGTCTTACGCCTTAGATGGAGGTTTTTATTTACTTAGGCACCACAAGAATGTCCGGTTGAATAATCGGCAATCCGTCGTGATCGTGAACAAGCGTAGTCAATGCATGCCTTCTTTGGATGAGATGAGGCTTTTGGCCTGCAGTGGGACAGTATCATGATAAAGTTTATTATTAAGTTTCATAAGAACTCCAATACAACTTTGATATCGTTTTAGCTAGTCTTTAAATTAGCTTTGCGGTCTGCAATTTTTAGCGATCAGATTACCGCACATCGGTTGGGTTGCTAGTTTATTATCTGTGGCTCTATATTTAGAGGTTTTGTTCTTAGAGGATAGATAAATCCTCTTTTCAACACCTTTTATTATCTCTAAGGAGTCGTGATGTAATTAGGACGAATGCCCGATCGTTTCCATGGCTACAGGTTGACATTAAACAGCGTCTTGGATCGTCTTGGATCTGCAAGGCAGGAAGCCAAGAAATCGAAGAACTCGTAAATTTTGAATAAATCAACAATAATGGCAAAACAAAACAAGTACCAAGTGCCGAAAAAAGTACCCAAACCAGGCTTCAAGATGTTAGATTTACCTGACCTCGATACACGAACCGTTTTACATGTGGTGGAGGAGAATTTCCAAAAACTTGGTTTGGTGAGGTATAATTTCTCTTGTCTGAAGTGGAAGTGGGCGGGTCATGTTTGCAGATGGACAGACTGTCGAATAATAGGGGGAATACCACGTTGAGGCAAACATGATGTGCTACGCCCTGTCGTACGAAGGGCCGACCATTAAAAGAAGGTGCAGTTGTAGTAGCTGCGTAAGAACCGAGAAGGCTGGTACTTTTTGGGGAGGACTACATTCAGTAGAGGACGACAATAGACTGTTATGTTGATGATTAAGAATTTATGATGCCGATGTTAATAGTTGAAATGATAGTGTTTAAAAGTTTTATCTGCTTGGTTTGTTAATTTTTTTGTTAGTTAATGAATATGAAGTTTGAGGGCACGGTTGGCACCTGACTATGACTGAGCGTACTGCTGTTCTGCGTGTCACGGGTTCGATTCCCGATATTCGAATAATAAGTTATTATTAGGTATTCAAAGATAAGGATTTTCATAACCTTTATGCAGGAAGTAATTATTTTCAGAAAGCTTATGCTATACGTATGATATACATCGGCGAGCACATGTTACCCAAAGAAGAACTTATAGAGCATTATTCTAAGACCATGGCGCTTGTCAATTCAATGTATTGTGAAATTAATGTGAATGGTCTTCTGCTCGTGTATGACAGTTATTTTGTTCATATGGTTGAGGTTAGTATTATAAATATAGTTCTAAGGTCCTAGGTAAGATTCCTTTGGAGGATAAAGACCTAGTGTAGGTCCATTCAGATTTTCTTTGTAGGTAGCAAGATTTGGAAATTCATAACGTGAAACCCCAGTAACTCGGTAAGTAGATGTACGTGAAGACGTTAGTAACGGTTATCGATATACGTATAATATACGATTTTACGTCGTGGTTACACATTGCACGAGGCCTTAAAGTTAATGAAATATCAACCAAGAATCCAGTAGTTAAATTTTTTAGTCCCAGACAAATGAGCAAACTTTGTTATAGGTATGTGTCAAAACACCAATACATATAGAATACTCAGGGAGTATTTTTTCTTTTGCTCAAAAGGGCTCCGAGGACACTGTCTACAGGCATCTGAGATTCTTATTCAAACGGGAAGCTGATTGGATTGCTCAAATGGAAAAAATAGATGCAAGCGAGGATGCGGACGAGGGTCTAACCGAACTAATGGCTCTGGAAAATACAGAACCGAAACCAGAAAGAAAATTTTTTAAGCGATTGAAATTAGTGATGACGTATCATTCAATTCGTACGGTAATGAGTCTTTGGTGTTAAGGTGTAAGTTTAGGACTCACGTTGCAAGACCACCCTAAGTGAAACCAGTCAGGGGCACAGATCATTCAAGAGGATTTTTTTGCCTTTAGCAAAGCACCAGGTGCCGTGGAGTTTAGTCGGTGATTAGCCACCGACACAGTCTTGCGTTTAGCCAAAACTGCGGACGTAATAAGTTTAGCTATCCTGAAATTCGAATATTGGTTTAAAAAGTATTTTTATTCTATCGTGTTATGATAGAGCATGATATGATACACAACGCAAAAAAGTATAAAATAACTGTTTTAAACCCAAATTATCCCTTCATTTAGATCGATTTGCCGCAAGTGCATCTGATCAGATTTCTTTCTCTATCCTTCAAGGTGTCTTCCCCCAGATGCCTATGCCATGTCATGTGCATTTATAATTAATAATTATTACGTTCAAGTATTTTGTGTTTAATGCTGGCTTTACCAATGTCAGTGATATCCAAGATAACCCATAAAAAAGCTTTTAATAAAACAAAAGAATTCTCATGATTTCCTATTTTTTATTCAGCTCTATTTCAAAAATTGGCGTGTAATGACGGCCAGGCCCCCGCTGCTTGTTGGCAAGTTGGATGTGTACGGGCCAATGCAAGAACACATGGAACATCTTCGGATCTTTCTTAATAAGATGACGAAAATTCGTGAATTCGCGGAAGCGGATGAAAAAGTAAGTTCTTGACTGATACAATGGCATATAATATGAGGAGAAAGAACTTGATTTCTTGTTATGTTAAATATCTTACCATGGCAAGAATATTATAGGGTTGGTGCCTATAGAGAGTTATCTTAATTATTAAATTCCAAACGTTTACAGCTGTCGTTCGAAGGGTTAAGGGTGACAGACCCAAAGATGGAAGCGTTACCGGAGGTTGCCCTGATCGACTTCTTGCTACAATCTCCATATCTTCAACCTCTAAAAGAATGCGCGGCCTTGCACAGATATGTTGATGACATGTTATTCTTTTTCGGTAAGCATCTCCTTACGATCCTTATTCTTACTCACCCTTTTGTTTTACGCGACTTCGCCTTGCGTGAATGGTGGTTATTTCAAACGCATGCGATGTTATATAAAAAGAAAATAAAAATTATTATTTTTTTGCGCAGAGCAAGTTTGGCCAGTACCAACCCACTATACGCCTCGTTTCCTGTACAAGGTAAAGGTTGATGACTCATTTGTGGAACCTCTCCCCGTGATGCCTTGGGAAATCGTGAAGAAGGAGAGGGAAAGAGAGGGAGATGATGAAGAGGAACGAGAAGACACTGAAGATAATTCAGATTCTGATTAAATTAGGAAAATAATGTTAAGTCTTAATTAGTCTTACACCTATTGAGAACTAATGATACACATCGTGTTTAGATACATTTGTTGTTTTGGGTAAGGTCATCATCGGTTACTCAACAACTCTGATTTTAATATCTAGTCATTTTTTACTTTTATGTTTTACGCACTAATCATAATGATCTACGGAACTTGCTTTTCCAATTATTCATCTTCCTGCTTGTCAAATACACTTTTAGAACAATTTAAACTTGTTTTCTAATTATAAAGTAACTAAACCTCCTAACATAAGTAAAAGAATTCTTAATAAGATTTTTTTTTCTTATGTCTGTAAACAGGTGTGGCCCCAGCCGCGCCTGAAGTTGATATAAACATCTGTTTCAATGCAGACAAACTTTACCAACATAATAAAATAGTGATTCTCGATAAGTTCGCAGTTATAGCGTTACCACAAGTCGTAATAAGTACAAACTTTCATTAAAGTTGCAATTTCAAAACAAGTTCACATTCCAAACGTTATTGTTTTACCGATAATACTCCAAAAGGCATACCGCATAGGCGAACTCCGATAGTGTAGTTGCTATAGTAATATTGATTTATCGTAGATGTTCGTGTGAAAGTTCTATAGTGTCCATAGTCCAGTCTTTGAACGCCAAAATTAGTGAATCATGGATAAACTGAAAAAGAAAAAGAAGATCAAAAGGGAAACAAGGAAAATAATCGCCGGAATCAAACTGCCACCTATAGAACCAGTGGAAGGTATTAAAACTATTGTAGACGTAGATCCTGCCTATTATTCTTTAGTTGAAGGACGCCCATTACGACAGAGCAAATCAATTCATGAATACAAGAAGAATATAAAAAATGTTGCTTTGACAAGAACTCTTAACGGATTCCTTATTGATGAAATTCTCAGGATTGAAGGAGAAATAGAAACAGAACGAAATATTTATGAAACAGCTTTCAAACACTTTGAAGAATACCAAAATAGTTTTGACAAATTTCTTGCAGACGATAATAATAATACGATTGCTATAATGCAAAAATCAGATGCTCTAGCTAAGGAACTAGCAAATCAGACCGAGAACCATAAGAAAGCTAACTATGAAATGGCTTCTATTAAATCTAAATTGCAATATATTGATGAGAGTTTAATGATTCTGCTATCCTTTCAAAATTTTCTCTATAAGGCTTCTCCAATTTTGTGGCAAGAGAGTCATAATATCAAGCTAGATATAAAACATCCGGAAATTTTTGTAGTAGAATCAAATATTTTTATAAAAGTTGATAAAGAAGGCATCGCAAAGAAACTCGCAGGACTGCCAAAGCCTCAACTTTATTTTGAAACGCCAAGCCAGCTGATGATGATTTTTGATTTACTGGAAAAACAGAATTTAAATTATTTATTGCTTACTAATGAATCTAATTTGGAGAAAAATAGATTTTTGAGAACGGTTGATGTTTTAAAAAGGATGCTGCGACAAGAACTGGATTTAATTAAAGAAAAGGTTTGTGCAATTTTTGAAGTTGTATATTTAAAGGCTGAAATTTAGCGCATTATACTTTTTACTCATTTTATGAAAACATTTGTAGCGCAGTATCACACTAACAACCTATAAATCTGAAATCCTGATAAGTAATCATGTGAAACTAATCTCCTGTAGCCTTTTTTCCCACTATAGCTTAATTTATAGAAACTCGTTATTACGTTATTTAAAAAAAACTGTTGTAGAATATAATGCATAATTGCACATATTTGCATCGATGGAATTTGTTGTTTTAGATTAAGACAAATTGTTATTTCGACATCAGGTGACAAGCATTGTACAGTACAAAAGTTATATGTAGAATGAAGCTGTTTAAAAAAATTGCAGTATTTCTTTACAGATTAAAGGATTGGAAGATATGATCAATTGGAACACTGATCGGGAAACCGAACTAAAAGAAATATTCTTCAGGATATTAGAAGTGAACATTAAAGAAATAGTATCCTCGAAAACGGCTTTAGAGCTATTAAATTATGTGGAGTTTGCTTACGAGCAATTGTTAGCACCGAATGAAACTAAACTAAGCTCTTTAGATATGGCTTTAGCCTTAGAACGAGAATACGATAACTTGTTGATAGATATATCAGCATATGATTTAGACATGATAAAACAAATTGAAAAAGAAACATACGAGCAAGGATATAAGGAAATAGAGCAATCTAAGAAAGCAACGACTATGTTAAAGGATGTTGACAAACTTGCAAAGCGATTGAAATCGTCTTATGAACCGACGAGGCGGAAAATATACGAATAAACGTTATCCGTTATTTTGAACATTGAATTCGAGGTAAAACTTTGTATTGATTTCTTATACCTTATTTCTTTATTCTTTACCAATTATTTATATACAATACCAACTTAGTATAAATCTAAATATATGTACAAAACTCATAAATAATACTATAAAAAGGAGTAGGGTAAATTGAGTTAATGGGCATATTTTTTATAGTTTTGTGTCCATTTTATCTAAGGAGAGAGACGTTGTATGTCGCCATGATACCTATATATTATTGTTATTATAATTTATTAATAGTATGTACATATTAGAACGCATGTTCTCGCGATTAATTTATTTATTTAATTGAATTTGTATTAAGTATATCTATCTATCTATATATATAAAACAAAGTCGGGTTTGTTACAACACTTATAACTCGAGATCGGCTAGACCAATTTTCATGGTTTTTGGATCGTTGGATTTGTCCCCGCCCCGAATAGCAGAATACATCTTAAAAATAATGAGAAATCGACGAGAACATAATTATAAAAGATGAATCATTTTCCCCTATAGTTAATTCTAAATTCAATTAAAGATTGAAAACTTAATACAACAATAGTACTAGGAGCGCAGTAATGTGAAGTGATGATGTGAGAAAATTTAAAATACTGAGATACTTAGTACTTAAATCAATCAAAAGTACTAGGCGCGCAGATGTGTGAAGTGGTTAATAGAAAATGTGAGCGCAATTTTAAGAAAATATATGTTTATGAACTTAAATAATATCCATCCATACTAATATTATAAATGGGAAAGTGTGTCTGTCTGTCTGTCTGTTTGTCTTTCTTTCACGGCAAAACGGAGCGACGAATTGACGTGATTTTTTAAGTGGAGATAGTTGAAGGGATGGAGAGTAACATAGGCTACTTTTTGTCTCTTTTTAACGCGAGCGAAGCCGCGGGCAAAAGCTAGTATTGAATAAAGACACGAGGGATATATGGAAGGAAACGATATTCAGAATTCGTTTCTCATTCCTGTAAAATTGCTACACCTACTTATTCTCTGTCTTGATTGTCTCCTAAAACAAAAAAAAAATTAACACGCGCGGATGGGTCATACCACCTACCTCACTCTCTATTATCATAGGAGAGTGACCCAATGCAACCTCGAGCGCAACGGTGTCGTTAAATTTTACTACGGTTTTCTTTACAATTCGCATTGTTTTATTATTGTTTACATTGTAATTAGTTTTATGTGAGCATATATTATCTCGTCTCATCAGTCATAATAATGTATAACTTTAAAAACAATGTTGACAAAACATATTAAAGACCAAACTCTAATACTAGTACTAGAATCTTTTTGCACCATAAAAAGCGAGCGGTGAGATTCTACGGGTTTTTGTTAAGACTAATACAAAATCTGTCACATTTTACTTCATCATTTTGACATTTATTAATCCTTTTGCATTTTTCTTTGCAAAGATTTTAATGTTTTTGTTTTGGTATCTCATGATCCAAAACATTGTGTTTTAATAATAATTATTTGAATATATACAGCAATGAATTGTTTAGTCGAAGAACGGAAGCCTATGGTTCCGTTAAAAACTTTAGATATAATATTCAGGCGTCGCTATGTTCCCAATACACAACATTACTTCACGAATCGAAAACATGCCGTGGAAGAAGGTCGGAAACGTAAAAAACTGAGACCATTCCGCGTGCCGAGGTCCGAGAAGTTGCTATCATATATAAAGTACAGTGACCGAAGAGAAAAAGTTATTACAAAAGAAAGGTTAGCTCAACCCCTACACTTAAAAGATAACTTAAGAATTGCAGCAACTAGGGATATCTCCAAAAGACTCTTCATTCAAGAACCTCCTGACGATGTAAAAGCTGTTGTAGAAATTCACCCTGAGTTTTACACGGTGATTGAAGGACGTCCTTTGCGATGCTTCGACGATATAAAAGTTTACACAAACAATATTCGCTCCTATGCAATGAATCGTCAACAAATCGGATACCGACGAGACTTAATTCTAAAAATAGAGAAAAGTGATCTCGAGGAAGCTGAAAATTATGAACGCATAATGACTAAATTAAAAAGGCATATTAAAGATTTTCAAGTATTTCTCACGGAAGATTACAAGAAGGCCTGTATAAAAGTGGCTAAAGCTGAAAAAGTATATGAGGAATTGCTTGCTAAAAAGTCGGAGTTTCTTGGTTACGTATCTAGTTTGACGGTTTTAAATAACTCTTTGTTCAAACTTGACGCCATAAGAGGTATTTTAAAGACTTACAGAAACTTTTTAATATTTATCGCACCTTTGTCGTGGAGGCAACAAAATGATGAAACGTTATTCGGTAGGATTACGTCAATTCAGTTTGAAACGGGAAAATTTGCAACTACTAATGACTTGGTCGAATCGCTGGACATTGAAAAAATGGTGGAGTTTGCCAGGGCTGAATTGAAACATCCACTTCCAAATTGTTTGTATTTCAAAAAGCCTGCCCAGATGATGTATTTATTCCGTACGATGGAGTTACAAAGTCGAGAATATTTGATTCAACTTGCAAAAACTGATGGCCCGAGTCGGATGCTAAAAGATCGTATTAAAAATTTACAACAGATGCAGATACAAGAGTTTGAATACTTTCAGTATTATATCTCCCAAATTAACAAAGAAATAGATAGAGAAACTTGTAATGAGGTGTATCTGCGAGATAAGTTTTTACGAATATTAAATCAGACATTTTACGACAGTATCGCGAGTCCAAAAACATTAAAATTAAAAATATGCATAGAGTATGTGTATGAACAAGTATTCGGAAAATGCGAAGAAGGTCATCATACTTTGTACGATCCTCTAAAAATTCTCGAAGTAATGTATGAAGATTATAATCTACAGCTAGATGCTTTAGACTTCAAAGTTGTAGTTCAAGCACAGAAAGATTTTTTTGCTCAAGATTTGAGAATGATGCGGAATGCTTATATTGCGCAAAGGGAGCTTAGAACTTTTAGAGAATTGACAAATGCCATAAACAAAGCATTTCTGCCTCCTGCGCACTTCGTACGAGCGCCGCTTACTAAATTCATGAATAAAAAAGCTCTTCGTGCATTTAAGAAGGCTGAAGCAAAGAAAACTGCACAGATTACTGGAGAACGTGCCAAACCTAAAAAATATAAGATAACTTCGGAAGAACGAGAGGGATTATTAACATTTACTGAATGGTGTGAGGGTCAGAATCCAGCCCCTTACTTAAAGGAATATTACCAGTATGTAAAGCCTATATTTGACGACCAGCCGCCCACCGAAGAATAACCAAATTATCTTTAAATATTTACAAGGGTTTGTATTGATCTTTAAATGTTTTGTTGATTGCGCTTTTTATTATGTGAAAACGCATTAAAGTAATACAGTTTAAAATGTTGTTTAATTATACTATCACCACTATGTTATCTGGCTATGGCAATGGTTTTCTTTGACCACGAACTCATATTTGACAAAAACTCATTATAATTTTTTAATACATTTTTAAACTGAAGAATTTAATGTTTAATTGAACGTGATTCAGGTAATACTGGTCCGATTTGAAAAACATATGTTTGTGTTTGATAGCCCTTTTGTCGAGGACGGGGCTACAGGCTATATAACATCACGCTGCGATGTAAGTACGGGGTAATTACCGAAAAAGTAAAGTAATAACCGAAGATGCGGGTGGGGCCGTGGAGGATGCTTATTTATAATAACTCATAATTTCTGTTGAATTTAGATGCTTATACCTCATACTTTACATCGTGATATTTTTCTCCGAATGAGTCGGCTCGATGCCGATCTCGATCAGGCAAACTACTTTTTAAACTAAACATGTTTGGACCTATAGACTTTTATTTGCTTTTAAATATAATTTTTTTTTCAGCATTTGCATTTACGGCAATAAACGTGGGTGTAGCCTTACTCGATAAATGTCAAAAACTATCAAACACAAACGTATCTGAAAGTAGCTGGTTTAACCAAACAAACTCCTCAGTTTTATAATATTGGTAGAACTGTTCGGTGGAACTATAAGGGAACAAACCGTTATTTCAACCCACTTGTACCTGTCTACCGATAGGACCTAATTTCACATTTAATAAGGAATCCGTACACCGTCTACCCCTTTGTACAGTGTTATATTATTTTATTTGATCATACAACTTTTACTTTTACCAAGTGACTTTAATCTGTACTAAAATTATAAAGCTGAAGAGTTTGTTCGTTTGATACGCTTATCTCAGAAAGTACTGGTTCGTATCGAAAAATACTTTTTGTTTTGGATAGCCCATTTATCAAGGAAGACTATAACATCGCGCTACGACTACGGAGTGGTGTAGTAACCGAAGATGCGGGTGAAACCGCGTAGGACAGCTAGTTTTATATTCTGTCGTATGTAATTTAAAATGCAAATAAAATGTTCATCTAGTTGGTTCAGAGGATTATAATAATATTGTTGAATTCAATAAAATATTTACTTTCTTTTAAAATGCAAGACGAAGACCGTCATTCTGTTATTATTGACATACTTAAACCAAGAACATATGAGAAAACGACAACAAGTATAGCAAAACAGAAACACAGTAAGCCATTTTTCCAAAGTAGATTGAAGACTTCTAACAACAAAAAGGGGATATGCTCTCTGCAAGTAATCAAACCATTATCAGTAACCAGTATCGCAAAGGAAGAAGTGTTACTACCTTACATAATCTTTTCAAAAAAGCAAGAGAAAGAGAAAATGCGGCAAAATATGAAAACAAATCTGCGAGAAAGTCACAAAGCAATTTACGCAGACTTACAGAGAAGACCGCTTACCGATGATCCACCGGACGACATTCGTACTGTTACAGACTATGATCCCGAGTTCTTTATGTGTGTTAATGGCTCCCGTATATCAAGTTATGTAGCTCCGTATAAATCTCTCAAATATTTGTTTGACTGTCAGTTGAGGTTGCGACAAGAAGTAGGCTACAGACGTGATTGTAGCTTGAATATTGATATCAATAACCAGAAGGAACAGCAAACATACGAGGAAAGTACTAAGAGATACGTGGAACAAGTCAAATGTTTCGAGGCTTTTGTTTCTGCCGATTATCGGAAGTCGATGTTGTACCTGAAAAAATGGGATGAGGTTAAACTGGCCGTAAGCAAGAAAACATATGAATTTCAATGCTTGGCGTCAAAAGTATTTACAATCACGTCGAGGATTATAGGTCTAGATTATAAATATAGCCTGCAACAAAAGTATGGAAGATTTTTATATTACCTATCTCCCCCGAGCTGGCGCTACAACAACAGGAACTTTGCTCGATCTATCGAGATAGAAGCAAAGGGTTTTGATTTTGGAAGTTCTAGCGAAGAAGATGCGTTTAATGTTATTTTCGATAAACTTAGAAGAGAGTGCTACAGCGGCCTTGTAAAGCCAGTGCTGTACTTCGAACGTCCTGCCGACTTGATGGAACTGTTCGAAGGTATAGCGCAGCAGCATCTGCACCACTTTACTCACGTGGTTGCATTAACTCCTCACACGACGTATTTAAAAAAGGGAATAAAACTATTTAAAGACATCATCGCTCAGGATAGTGCAGGAACTCTCACCATTATCAAAGAATTTGAAAACTTATTGCAATTCAGCGAAGATCAAAGAGCGCAATTGGAAGCAAAATTCTTCCAAATAATAAACGGGTTTTTTTATGAATGTGTAGGAGCTCCAGAAGTTTTGAAATTTCAGTCACATTTAGAATTTTGTTATGAAAGAATATACAATGAGAAACCAATAAACATGGACATGGTAGCAACTGCTAAAGCTATAGAAGATTTTTACATGGATTATTCAAGACGATTAGATGCGGTGACTAGTGGCGAAATTAAGGCTGCTATTGCAAAGTGCGTAGATTCAGAACGACGAAAGTATAAAAGAGCCAAAGAGGCAGCGAAGGAATTGAAAATTTTTGAAAGACTTGAGCGAAATTTACTTCGTGCCCACGCACCAGCTGCTAATAGTCAGAACGGATTTTCTTTGAATATCCAACGGTCTTCACGTAAAAAACTATACTCCAAATCAAAATATGAAGAAAAACGGAATACTCTTACTGAAGCTGAATTAGAATATTTGACTCTATTTACTGATTGGACAGATAAAGAAGATCCAAGTAATTATTTACATACACTGCATGAAGACATTGTGCATCGCCAAGATCAATGATTACCAAAAACATCTCTTTAAAAATAAAATACAATTTGTTAATGAAAACAGTTTATTTACGGGGTTCAATACGAAAAACGTTTATGTATCTCCATAAAACACAATACAATAATACGCAATGTATAATATAATATAGATATAATAAAACAAATATACTTTAATAACAAAATTTACATGATCTACTCATAAAAATGTTTGGTTTCATGGTATTGACAAGTATCTACTTGGAATTTACATATTTACAAAGTGGGTATTTAACACAAAATGGTAAAAGCTTCATTCAATATATAGTCTTAACATTAAGTTATACCTCTATGAGTAAATAAATAAATAGGTACTAATTAAAACTAAAATATAAACAAATGATGACAATACATTTTCTTCCGTAAGAAGGTTAAAGCTTTTACTTGAATCTTTTCATCAACACTAAAGTCGATTTATCAATGGCCTAAGATAGTCTTTTACATAGTTGTTTTCGTTAAATTTAGAATTGTAAAACTGCGTCTGCGCTAGGCGAGACAAGTACGAAAAGAGTACAAGCGGAGCTTGATTTTGCGTAGCTCTGTGTCGACTCGCCTGGTACAGACGCAGGTTTAAATACAAATCTATCGACACATCAGTACGATTTATGATAAGCTAATTCAAAACTAGTGAAGTTAAATGAGTCTGATTAGTTTAAAAAAAAGTTGATGGTTCAAAACAAATGGAAGCTAAATAAGCAGTGGTTTACCAAATGTAATTTAATAATCTAGGAGCCATTATTATGAAGTATTAGGGCTTTTACTGACGGACTGCTGTGGTTTGCAGCAGTCAATTTGTGGGATTGCACCTGAAACGTAGCCGGGTATTGATTTCGAGAGGGGACGGACTCTGAACCAGATCTCCCTGCCTCTTCTACGCCTTGCTATGGCCACGGACTGCATATCACAAGAATAGTTGTTGCTTCATACAGTAGACACACGCTATGTCGTCCTGCTACCATGCATTGCTCCTTGAAGACGCCTTGGATAAATCAACTGGATAAACAACCGTCCTTGTGCTGTTCAACTCAACACATGCACTGCTGCAGTACAACGTCAGTCTAGGCTTAGCCAAAAAGATTATTCCGTTGCGAACAAGAGATGGCGCTAGCAGTCTAGTATAGCTACGTCTCACTCGCAATGAAATAATAATAATGATATACTTCTTTTCCAGCATGTAAGTATAATTAAATAAACACAAACTGTTTCATTTTTGTATTCGTAAGACATACATTTTTACGTTGTGTGTTTTCGTATGATATAATATATTCCCCTACAGTATTTACAATATTATGTATGTATATGTACAAAAACTTGAAGCTCACCCAACATAAACGTAGTACAAGCCTCTTCATAATTATATTGTAAATAATGCCTAAATGACATCACATTAAAATGTAAAACCCTTTACATACTATATTTTTAGCTACACATGAAAAATAGAGCAAAGGATTTACAGGAAAAAGATAAGAGATAATTGGTTGCATAACATATACTTAAAAGATTATCAGAGAAACATACAAAAAGCTTTAAGGAACGAACATTGTGATAAAACTACATCTTCAGTTTATGATAGAAATATGTTAAAGTTACAGAAGTAGGTAGGTAGATATTCCGATAAGAAGTACAAAGTTTAGCCATTTAGCAATGTAATAAAATACACCACAAAAGATAATTTCACACATGATTATAAAGTATGACATTCAGAAGGATAAATCTAGTAAGTTTTCACAGACAATACTAATTTATTTACTTCACACTTTCATCTATTTACCTTCAAATGCCCGTCTCTTCATGCATTACCGTTACCTAAATACTGTAACACTAATGGTCCCACATTATATTGTGTGAGCCACGACTTGCAACTATGAAACCATCTAAAAATTATACGTCGTTGGATTTGCATATTTAGGCTGTGGCCGCGGAATAGGTGGCCTCGTACAAGCTATAATTTACCATGTATGTAAGCCAGTAGTGGTCGTATCAAATGGACATATCTAAATGATTTAGTGTAGCACTACCTTTATCTCCCACCTAGCTATTTTCAAAAGAAAATGACTAGTAGTTAATTTAATTTATAATATTCGTTTCCTTCAAAATGTTCAATATAACTTGAGCAACATGATGATGGAATATTTCATAAGACGTTATACATCTATAGTAAAACAATATTTGGTGTTTCTATCTCGGACGTTATATAAAATCATCCATACAGTGAGCATTTTACAATACTTAAAGTTCACGGACCGTACCGTTAATAGTGCACGGCTGACTCGTCACAAACACTAACGCGACACTACATAGTTTATCTGACTCGTTTCTTCTGTAACTTGGCGAGTTTTCTTCTCTTGAGTATCATCTCGTAGAGCGCCTCCAGCCCCTCGTGCAAGCCCTCGCCGGTGATGGCGCAGGCGGGCTGCACGTGCCAGGCGTGTGCGTCGCGAGAGCCGTGCGGCGACGAGACCAGCTCGTGCAGTCCTAACAGCTTCTCCAACTCGCGGGGTTCCTTCGCCCCGGGTAAGTCCTGCTTATTCGCTAACACGAGGATCGGTACACCCGTATTGTCTGGAGACTTGGCCGTGCGTATTAGTTCCATTTTAGCTTCCTCCATGCGTTCTACGTCGACGGAGTCCAAAACGAATATAATGCCATCCGTACATCTGGTGTAAGATTTCCATAGAGGCCGTAGTTTTTCTTGTCCTCCGACGTCCCACACGAGGAAGTTGACACCTTTGGACTTTCCAAGAGTGCCTTTGACTTTTTCGCAGTTGAACCCGATGGTGGGCACGGTGTTGAGGTACTGGTCGAACTTGAGCCGGTAGAGCGCGGTGGTCTTGCCGGCGGAGTCGAGCCCCAGCATGACGACGTGCAGAGTGCCCTGCGCGGTGGGCAGCGCGTCGAGCAGGCTCGAGTTCTTGCCCATGTTAGCACCCATGCTTTGTAGCCTCGCGGCGGTTATCTGACACTGTCGTCCGAGCGCAACATGGCGAAATTTTCTTCTAACTCTGAAACGTGAAAAACAAAAATTATATTAGACAGAAATAATTAACGGTTTATAATAATAATCTTCATGAGACGACGACTTGTTCTATTTTTGTTTGTGTATATTGCGATTGCGAGATACGTCTGGCGAAATAGTGATGCTCTCCTATAAATACCCTAGCAAGGGAATATGTTCTTGGTCTTTATTACCTTATATCGAAAGAGGTTTGTGGTTTAGTATTTCAATAACAATATTATCTCTTAAAATCCTTTCTTTCTTAACGTAAGCTTATTTTATTTTATTTGTAAATATGGTATTTGATTGGAATATAAATGTTCTCCGTTTATTGTAACATCGTGATGGGTGTACAGTGTACACATAATCTGCAGTAACAAGAGGAGCGGCACCAAGTAATTGACCTCATGCTCTTTTACTTGACTCTTACTTAATTTAAACAATTTATTACAGTTTCAAAATCACTTCAAACAAATAACAGACATTTAAAGTAAGATTTCATTTTAACCGATAACAAATGAATACTTAATAAATAAATGATTCAAATTTTATATACCTTTCAAGAAACTTTTTCATGACTTGAAGATATTCAGACTTTGGCAGATGAGTTAACTCAGTTATTCTTCAGATTGACTATAAGATATTCGGTCTGTTCCATGCTTCATATAGCCTAAGAAGAAAAGTAGATTCATAGGTTCAGTTTAAAGTTACAGTAGAGAAGGGGGAGGTGTGGGAGGGGATCACATCGAGACGAGACAAGATGTCGCCATCGCTAGCGCCCTTTTAATAATTATTCGCGGCAGACGAGTCGACGACTTTTTGCACAGAGGCTCGGGCTGGCCCGGTTATGAAGCGAACTTATAATTCAGCCACAACAACTCTGCGGTGACTGCAACCCGTAACTATCACGATACAAAGTTCAAATTTCTTTAGATCCACTGTCGCAATGTGTTTGCAGACTTGATACGGTGAGCAAAGTACACCTTGCGTGGATAAATTTTGATCTTTTTAACGTGAGGGCAACGACCGAACACTGTTCAAAGTCGATTGTAATTCAGGAGCATCAGAACTTTATTTTAGTGGCCGTCTGCAGTTGATTTTCAAAAGAAGCTTTTTGAATCTTTTGTATATTCAATTACTATATGATCATGGTAAATAATTATAATGTGTGAATATGCAATAAATAACGGAAATCGACTATCCAATATCGCTGTATTTGTATTCTGATTAAAACTGTTTTGATTTGGAGCTCTGTATAATATTTATGCCTCAAGAACTAATAACGGAGAGAGGTGGGAAGTTATCCCGAAAGTTTTATAATGTCCTTATAATGACTTCGAATATTTGTTATTTTGAATAAGGGACCCTTAGTTCACCCAGTTTCCTAACAGAATTAAGTATTAAGGACCAATCTGGCCGTTACATTATTCACAATATTAGCCTCATCAACAGGTGTGTAAGTTGTTGTAGGACATCGAAAGTTAACTTCTCTTAATTTCGAGGCCAAATTTATCGCAAGTGGGACTCCAACATTGGTTGTATCGACCTGTCTATCTTGAAAAACTAGTAAGGCAACTTTTGTTTTTATTCGGCCGACTTTAGAAGACCAACAAAGGTTAGGTCAGTAGTCAGTATGGGTATTTCAGCTTTAGGATTTATGTATATTTGCAAGACGAAAATCATACCCTTATTAGTGCGGAGTAAAGTTACCTGTAATCTAAATTTATATAGTTATAGCGTAGGATAATTTATTGATAGAGTTAAAAATATAGCATTTGAGTCAATTAACGAAATATTCCAGGTTGATGAGAACATAAATATGTAATGAAATGAAGAAAACGTTTCAGTGGCAAGCAACAAGGCGATAATCCAAGTTTAGAAACACATTAATACTCGTCTAATTAGAATCAGAATATTCATGAATAAGTAATCTTAAAATGCTTAGATAAGCTTGTAGACTGAGTAACTTAATTCATACACAATCTTAGTAAACTTGTGTGTTCTGTTGATACTTTTGAGTAAAACAATAGTTTTGCTTGAATAGAGCTTGCAGTTATTAAGGAATACAAAGCTCTGAAGTTAAAACAGCCACGTCATGATTAGCAGGGCCAACATAACTGAGAGAAAGCATGTGATGCGATGATGGCGGCCCTTACTTTCTCTGTGCATGATCTGAACCACACCTAGACGGCAACACGCTTCACTACATCCGAACCACTTGATAATTTAAAACAGATAAATGCAGAAAATAAACTTAAGGAAAATGTATGCTGTGAACATTGACAATTTAGGGGTTTTTGACAAGATGATGTTATGACAACGGTGACGTTAGTCTAAGTAAAGAGGTTAAACAAGGTAAATAGGGCGCATCAAATTGGAAAACTTTTTGTTACAAACAAACCAGGAGCCCCTACGAGTCCGCGGTCTCTGCGAAGTAACTTTTGGGTAATTTCGATAGAGTTTTGAATTGAAAATAGCCGTTTCTGACATAATATTTATTAAGTTTTATTTTTATTGAAATGCTTCGGATTCATCATTATATGTATGATTCGTTTACATAAGTGATCACCGTTTTGTTATATCATAGTCTAAGTCATCATAATTTGTTCCGAATAACCGGGTAAACTGTCATACAGGTTGCCCCAGTTCAGGGGTTGTAACTGATGACTTAACGTCTGGGGTTATTCAATTAAACGTTCAATGATTTTACTAATAAAAAAGTAGCGTAGTACCTGAGCTACTTAAGAATCGATCTTCATAAACGGAACACTAGCAAACTCATAATAACTGAATATTTCATTGGAGAAAAAATATGGAAATAGCTAGTGTATATAGTTTTACGTGATGATGTACGGTTTATAACTTGGTGCCTAAAGTGTGCCACTTTCGAGGCGCTTATAACCTACTTACACCTTTTTATTGTAATATAAATCGTATCTCTAATTTTAAAATCAAATCGAATCCAATACTTTACTCTGTGCTTTTATTTTATCGCACTCATGCTGCGCCCAGTACTTGTTCGCTCGATATTGCCAACAACTGTTACGTTCCGTTAGAGACCTGACTAACGAATGTTTTTTGAATAATCTACATTACAAAACATTGGTAACATGGAAACATTTTCTTTGACCTACAAACGGGGACTGCTTCGGTCTTGACCGGGTTTGTATTCGATGTCGATTGAATTCTTACTTTGAATTTGAAACTCTGATACGGATGATATCGGTGTATTTAGATAAGATGATAGCACAAAGTAAATAATGATAGTGCTTCGCCGATTTTAAAATGACAATTGACTGAAATGGATTCAGCATTGGATTCAGCAATATAATATAATCTTTGGTGGTTTCCATCTAGAACTTATTTTAGTAATAACCAATCGTTGTGAATGCAGTTAAGACCTAAATTAAGTTGTAAGAACAAATGAGGTTAATACTTTATCTGTTTTAGTGCGGCATTACGATCTCATATTATATGCCGTTACATTTATGTTTATGTTTGGAATATTTCTGAACTAAAGTACCAATTTCATATTCCTTTCATACAAGGTCAGTGAATAACTGAATACCGATAAGAAAAAGGTGTGTTGTGTTCACAAAAAGTTTTCCATTGCTCTGCTACATTTAAGCGTTTGTGTGTGCTGTGTTCGTGAGTGTGTGACTTTGGGGGTTGGAGAAGGGCAGATAGATACACGGATAGATAGCAATTATTAAATGTGCTGTGGCAGATTTCATTTTTGTGATTGTGAAGACCAATTACGTGTGGCAAACCTTCATTTAACAAATAAATAAATTTCTTTTTGGGTTGAATTTTAGTTTTCTACTCTCATTACTGAGTAAAAGCGATAAATCCTTCTAAGCAGACATTTTTCTCTTTAGTATTATATTATACTACTACTACTTTGGCTTTGGCCCCAATTTTGTCTGCATGAATGTCGGTAACCGCGAGTAATGTCCTTCCTTGGGGTTCTGTTACTGCGTTACAAATTTTATCAAAACCAGATCAGTTTACCCGTGAAAGCGTAACAGACAGACAAGTAGCTTTCGCATTATGTTATCAAAGTATAGATTAAAACTACCAGTCTGATTAAAGTAATTATTTTTACGTATAACAGCAACATATAGCTGTAACCAAAAACGCAAATGTGTCTTCAGGAGACAGATTGTTATTTTGCTGTTGTGTTTAATCAGCCATTATTGATGCATTTGGTGCATGCGTGCAGTCTGGTAACAGGCCAAGCAGTCCAGTTACGTAGTTCCGCTATTCAGCCTGGAATGCAACAGGTCCATCCAATCCGCATGCGGGTTATGTCCCAGCGTACTACAACTTTCGAGCGGAGCAGTCACGAAAAACGCAATCGAAGATACCGGGGACAAAATGATAGTTATTTTGCTGTAGTGTTTAATTAGCCTCTAGTCTGCATTTGGTGCATGCAACAGCTCGAGTAGTCCAGTTACGTAGTTCCGCTATTCAGCCTGGTATGCAACAGGTCCGGGCAACCCGCATGCGGGTCATGTCCCTGCGTATTACTAGGTCTATTGCCTTATACTCAAACGTCACTCAATTTTAAGACTCGCAAACCTGTTGCTGTTTTTGTCACTCTAAATGGATAAAGTAAGGACGGCAACAGATTGGAGAGCGTCTTACAATAAGTCGTTGGCGGTGCGTCGCCGTGGTGGTCGAACATTTTGATGTAGTGATGTGTGTTGTGCGTTCGTTGTGCGAACGGTATAGATATTGTGTGAACTACAGGTGGTTCTATTTTTGATTGTCTTTGTATGTGATTTTATGGTTTATTGGTTTAAACAACTTCGTTACTTCGTACTACGTTTAGAAACTATTGCTTTCAGGACAGGAACGGTGTCTAATGAAACTGTACCTTGACTTAGCTGTCTGTCGATCTTAAATACATTGATTCTTAATTCATACTAATAATTATAAGGCAAAGAGTTTGTTTCCTACACTTTGTTGACGAACTGCTGGTCTAAATTGAAAAATGCTTTATGTGATAGAGTTATCTAACACATAAAGCTTTTTCATCATCATTTAACGAGGGCATAGCGTTACCATCTACGGGGTGGAGCAATTACACAAACGCGGAATAAACCGTGGGGGGTAGGTAATCCGTACTAATATTATAAATGCGAAAGTAACTCTGTCTGTCTGTCTGTCTTTCTGTCTGTCTGTCTGTCTCTTCTTCACGTCTAAACCACTGAACCGATTTGAATGAAATTTGGTACAGATATAGTTTGGGACCCGAGAAAGGACATAGAATAGTTTTCATCCCGGAAATCCCTTGGGAACGGGAACTATTATTCCACGCGGACGAAGTCGCGGGCAAAAGCTAATTGTTAATAAAATTAATAATGTTATTTGCAGTGTTGTTGAACAATAGTGAGGTGAAAAGAAAAATGTTCTGTTCCATCATCTTGAAGGAAAATTGAGCCAAAAGTGTTTTGACGAATACACAGTTTGTAGGCTTATTTGTTGGCACAGTTCATTCTAACTGTACGATGACCTACGGCAGTTATTGATAATGGCTTTGAACTTAATATTTGCACAAACAGGTGAATGACCGGTTTTGTGTTTTCACCTAATAAATGTGAATAAATTATTATGTCCGATCCTTCCAGACTTTTAAGGCCTCGCTTGTGTTATTATCGGCAGTGTAGATAATATTCATCGATATGGTTTTTTGTTTTTGTCTGTCTACGCCTACACTGTTAAAGTCTTGCCTTTAAGTTAAAGTTCATTGTAGTTAAAATAAGGCATTATTATATTTTTATCCGAAGCAGATGATTTTGGATTTGTTATTCCCAATAATCAATCCTTACGATATAACTTCTCTTATAGAAAAGTTACTACAATTTATATTTTTTCTATAGATATTCGACCATCGGTTAGAGGTAGGTTTATTATGGATTTGGGAGGTTTGGTCTGTAACATTGAACTCTTAATTTAAGATGCTCTTAATTGTATAAGCTAAACATTGACATTTTGTTGAGTTTGACGTTAATTTAATCGATATATTGTGAAATAATGCAGTTCATTTTAACTTTTAAATATCAAACAGTCCATTATTATTTATTGAATAAATATCAAAGGCATTAAAAGGCACATTATACATTGTTACTACAACGAAACCTGCCTTCTTAAACAGATCACGGTTTAGTCCATCTGACAAGTGAAAGGAATCTTCTAATCAATCTTATCTAGCTGCATATTAAAGCCATACGAACATAACAGTCATGGTCGAAGATCTAAGAGCCGTCATACATGCTCCATTTAATTATGGATGAAATTATAAAAAGAATGCTTATGTTGTTAAGCAAGCATGGGTACATTCAGGCTCCAATCTAGTCAAGCTCTTCAAATACAAAAAGTACTTTATCCACTTATGTTACGTACGAAGACTGATTGGTATGATAAAAGAGTGTTTTGTTATGAAATATTATTAGTTATTGCCTGACACTTTTCATGGGCAATTATTTAAGCCATATGCTTTAAGGTTCGTATCTTTAACGCGAAATACAAAAGATATGGCTACGTGATGAGAGTAATGATGAAAAGTAAATGGACATAGGATGTAACAAAATACAATCCAAAAAACAACAAGATAAAGACTTACGTCAGACAGAAGATCGGACGAAAGTATAAACTGTCAGCTGAGGTGCTACAGGAGTCCAGTCAGTAATACTCGTAATAATTGTCTCCCGTTGGTGTCTTTCAGATACGAACTACGGAAATATGACAAAAAGCAAACACTTTCCTCTGTCCACTCTCTTTTCAGCCATGACAATGACGTAGGTCAGACGACCTCGGGATCTTAGACCATAAGCAAACTAATCGATGTAGTGTGTAGTGTGCGTAACCAGGGACCGTAGAGTTTGTAATGCGTACGGAGTTGTAATTGATTCACCGCTGTAACCAAATGGACCATTTATGTTGGCCGCAAATTAATACATTTATTGAACGCAAATTATATTTTACTAATAACCCTGTATAGGACTCTACAGGGGTATTTGTAAAAATAAATGACTTTGGATTATATTGCTGACGTCATAAGTAAGGATTTTTTTTGTAAAGATACAATCATATTTTATGTAGCTCTGAATTTGTGCTGTTCTGAACTGAAACTGAACTAAGTGATGGTGTACAATAAAACTAATTTTAAAATAATATCCTGTCTTTTTGTTTGGTACCGGTACTCTCTGAAATTACTCAACATATTTTCATGCGGTACTGTACAGTTACATAAAAAGACAGCCAGACAACATTTGAGCTTTATTTTAATCACAGGAAAGTTATCGTCATTCAACGCAACGATAATTCGGTTACTTTATATTAACCTACTGTTTACTATTCTATTTCCACACGAGGCGCCGCGAGTAGAAGTTTGTACATAAATTGAACTTAATACTAAAGATTAATCTCCACATTTAAATATCTATTAAACTTATATGTTTGACTTGTAATGGGATTGACAGAATGACTAGATTTTCTAAGAAGGATTTTACCTTCATACATTAAAAGACGATTTATTTCAAGCATTTTGTTCTTAGAAGCACTTATATCAGAATTCGTCCGAAATCACCTAACTTATTTAAATTCTAAAGTTGCGTTGAAAATGTAGTTTGTTTTTGTTTCAAAATTTTAGACTTAGTTTTTTCTTATTAAAAGCTAAGTAGTAAAAAGTCTGCAAAGTTGTCCAGTGTTAACATTTTTGTTCAAATAATAAAAAATAGTTGAAAGTTGTGTAAAACTTTTTAATTCTCAATTTTACTGGGTATCTTCAATTTAATAACTTCCCTTCATACTATTATATTATGGATTTATTGGTCTTGTAAACAGACGGAACTTTCCTTTTGACGTAGATACTGGATACCTATTTCTGTTTGACGTCAATGTTAGCACGACGACCTTTATAGCTTAGTGATCAATAAAATGCTTCTTCCAGTTCAAGTGAAACGTATTCAAGCCAATACAGGAACTGTAAATAAATAAATATCTTTTTATCTAAAGACAAAGTCCACGCCATCTGCCTAAACTAGGCAGAGCATATGGTAACCACAAAACTGATATACACTTCATATATTGATATTTATATACATGTAATTTATAAAAACATACGTTTTTATAAACAAATTACACCCAGACACAGAACATAAACAATCATGCTTATCAGTCATCAGCTTCACACAAAGATTTGTCCTGGGTGGGAGTCGCACCCACAACTTCTGTCGGTCAGGGTTACTAACTATTAGACCATCATTCCGGTCTAATTAAAATTTATTGAAATTAAAACTGTTTACTTACTTTTAAAATTAATTTAATTTGTAGCCCACTTAAGCCAAGTCTTCAGTCTTCAACACTCTTAGTACCTGTAACGAAAAAAATAGCCTTCAATATGATTTTAAAATTTGTAAATTTAAGGAATAGTTAAAATAACTTTGAAACTACGATTTCCTTTGCGGGCAATTAATCTAATTATCCGGATTCTTTAAAAAATATCGCAATAATCTGCAAGGTGATCTAAGTTTCGTGTTTTGTGTGGTTTGTTTACGGAACTGTGATAAAACATATATTTTTTCAAATATTTTTTATTAACATTTAGTTTTAGTATGCACCAGCCATGTTATCTCTTCACTGCTTTTGGTTAACTGGTAAAGAATGCTAGGGCAATAAATATCCTATTTTACGTTTGTGCATAAAGTGTAAATAAATAAACAATTTTATGTCATTCACGAGGTTAGCAGGATTAAGGTGTGTTGGAAATAAACGCTTACTTAACCGAATATGTAGGTCTGGCACCATAAGAGTCCGGAATACGTCCTAGAAAAGAATACATAACCTCAGAACTCTATTTAATCAACATATTAACATTGAGGCCCTTACAGTTCACTGACCATAGACCCGACACAGCTTAAAGAGCAAAAAAAGATTTCCACGTTTGGTCTAACTCCCAAATATCGGGTAAGGTAAGCATCAACTACAAAAAGTCATTTAGGGTGGACCGTCTTTATCTTGCCACCGCGGTTTGTCTGTCTTGTACGTCTTGACTTATAAAAAACTATCTCATGTCCTTTGTCAGGCAGTAAACTATCTCTGTACTAAATTTCATTAAAATCGGTTTTAGCATAAAAAGAATACAGACAGACAGTTACTTTCACATTTATAATTTTAGTAAGGATAACTTTTATTTACCTCGACCTTAAGCTTTTAAGGGTTGCACCTAGATACCTATTTATTTAATTAACTTATTATACAGTGTTTCACAAGTTTAAAAAATTGCTGTATGCAAATGTAATTTTCAATGTTTATTTGTGATTTGCTTCACAGTCATTAAGACGGCAAAACTATGAAATTCCTGTCAGATTGCAGAAGCAATCTGCGCTAGCGTATAATCTGTAGTACGAACATAATAGTTTCATGAAGGCAACAACGTCGGCGGATGGTAATTTCCTCCGCTAATATTGAAGGACGGGAGCCCAGCGGAACACTAGTGCGGATGGATGCAATGAAAATCATTCACTATGCGGGTCATTCGCCCGTCATGCCATTACCCTTAATCCAATGCTATATCTGTTCTATAACGGGCAACTTACTTATTTATAGACATACCCTCTAAGTGATAATCGCTGTAAAGTTATGACAGTTTTATAAATCGAAAATCTGTACAACGTGTAAATGATAATTTTACACAGCAATTTTAGTAAGAGGGATCGTCATTTGTTTTCCTGAAGTATCAGAGGGCCTAGACAAGTGGCATTGTAGAATAGAAAACGAAAACGAATAGATTGTCAAATGTATGGAATTGACATAAGCATTCGCCTTTCACTAAACAATTTGACATCTCCATACATTTGACAATCTATTCGTTTTCGCTATCTATTCTACAATGCCACTTGACAAGGGGGGCAGTTTTCGTTATCGCGCGCTTTGATACTACGTTGATTTGTATAAAATAAAATAATATTATAACATATAAAGCTACTCTACGTTATCAAATATATGTTTGAAAACAGCAATAAATAACTAATTGTAAAGAAATAATTATAAACTGGGGAACCCCGTTGGCTAGCACCATGGATTAAAACGAAAAACCAGTTGTGTACCTTTTAAAATTGAGCCGTATCTTTATCGAATATCAGGTAGATAGACCTACTATTATTTCCATTTCCTTATCAGAACTTGATTATATTTCTTTGAGTAGTTTTTCACGAAGGGTAAAAAATGTGCGGCTAGTGAGCTGTGGATAGCAATTTCCGTTTCTTTCACCAGTGGGCACTTTAATGAAAGACGTGTATTCCGGGAGACGGGGAACGGCGGCGCGTCGGAAGGGTGCAAATGATGTTTATAAGGCGTCTACTGTTATTGAAGATTACCTATTAAGAATACCTATATTCTTCTTCTATTGTTACAAAGTTTTATGATCGAGGTCGTTTAAGAGTCATGGAAGATGCTGCGATTGCGTGCTGGCTCAATATTACCTAACAATTGTCAAATAGCAAGACGCTTAGCGCCAAATGACCTGCAGTGTCGGTATTTTTTGCAGCAAAGTCTTATCAATAGATTGGTATTTTTTGGGCAGTTCTTTTGGTTTCGTAGTTGTATTACGAATTGGGCTTAATTTATATAATAATATTTTGAATATATTTCTGTGTGTATGTATTTAGGTTACTCCATAAGGATTGGCTCGGAAGCAGTTCGGAGTTGAACCATGACTAGAAGCGCAAGTAATGTCGTTGGTCATCCGTCGTATATTAAATAGCAATGTGGAGAAGCAAAACATGAATTCTCAGGAAGCTATTTGTATTTGACTGTTCTCTTTTAAGATTGGCCACGGTGTCCAAAATTTGGTCGAAATATTATTAATGATTTTTCAACGTGCCTTACATAACAATAATAAAAATAAATTTTGACATTTGGTTGCATTTTATTATGCATAATAAAATATGGAACGAAGTTTGACATTAATTTTGTATTTTTTATTTTATTTTACAAGCGTAGCTAACATATTAATTTAGTTGTTTCTCACAAAAGTAATAATTACTAATTGATTAATTCGTTCTGATTATTTAGTTGTGTATTGGTGTCATGGATATCGTAATGTATATACGTAATGGTGTTTAGTTACACTGGAATACGATACAAGATATTGACATACAATACCGCTAAATAATCGATACATGCACTAGAAACTCTATACCTACGTATCGTGTGCACTAGTCCCTATAGCGGTGGCTACGTAGTAGATATATGTAAGTATCAAAATCGCCGGAAAACGAACTTCATATCATTTCCGCTATTAACTCAAATTGCATACAGTTCCTACTTGAATTCTATTAAGGAAATGAAGACCTTCTCAGCGAGCTCAGGCAACCCAGACTCACAACAACCGAAGGTTGTTTGGACCTCTGTTCTGATGTGTCTTTATTACATACATGTTTGTTCCACCATATATTTTCTCTAATTGTCTTACGAGCGAACCGTTGAGTTGAATTTGCTAGAACTTACTCCTGTCAACACATACGTAGGCAATACGCGAGCTAATGGTAACTTTTAAGGCAAACACGACAGTACCATGTTTGGCTGTGACAATATTAGGTAATATGAAAGTTCTCATTACATTACGCACAGTGAAAATTAGAGTTGGAAATAGAAAAAAAATCGTATCACGATTTGTCAGAGATATGCTAAAAAGTTGAAAAACAAAGAGCTTTTTTGTGTTATGTTAAATATTGAGAGAAATTTTGTCACGCGTCATCGTTATCTGGATTAGACGGTTAAATAAACGATTAGATGGCGAATAAAGTTAAAGAGTGTCCACTGTCCGTTAGCTTGGCACGTGACAAAATTTATTTATTTAAATGTCAATGTTTAAAATTTTAAAGTCTAAATTGTCTCAAATTTAGAACATTTTCTAAATTTGAGACATTTTTGACTTTAAAATTTGTCCTGACAAGTGGCGCTATTATAAAATATCTCGCTTTTTTAATGCACTTGCATATTCAATGCACTTTTGGCATTGCCAAATTGGCGGCATCAGCTGTGTTTGACAAAATAATTTGAATAATATAGAATCTTTTTTTTTTTTTAACTAAGGCATCTTGCAGTTCAGCTCGCTAAGGCTGTTTACTGCTTAACCGGACAATCCTGTGGCTGCCAAGAGTGACTCTAGGCCTCCAGCCAGGCCAAAACTTATTCTACAACGACTGCGCTAAGGGCACCCCCTGTGGGGTACGGACCTCGGCTTAGGGCGTCGTTGGAGGGCAGCAAAGGGACAGGCTGGATCGATCTTTGATTATTATTTAGGGGAAATAAAATAGAATCAATCCATACTAATATTATAAATGGGAAAGTGTGTCTGTCTGTCTGTCTGTTTGTCTTTCTTTCACGGCAAAACGGAGCGACGGATTGACGTGATTTTTGAGGTGGAGATAGTTGAAGGGATGGAGAGTAACATAGGCTACTTTTTGTCTCTTTCTAACGCGAGCGAAGCCGCGGGCAGAAGCTAGTAGAGTATAAATTGACTGTCCCACACTAGGAATTTCTTCTCTGCCGTGGAAAATCATAACGATGTCATCACCATCTCTAACCAAACGTCTATTAGGTATAAAGTAAATGTTGCATGAGATAAGCGATAATATTCATCGTTCGTGAGATTTTTGTTGGATTTTACAGATGCATATCACTGTACTTAATGAACATTGTTATCTTATTTACAAAATTGTTCTCGCTAACTTAGCGTCAGATCTGGAATGTAATTTTCCCTTGTTATTCAACGCGTATATTATCAAGATTAAACCCGAACTTTAGGCGTGTGATTATAATAATGTTTAGGTACTTGCTATGCCAACGCACGTTTGACAAATCCTGTGTAGGTACATGATTTCCATTTTCGCCTCCATGGACTTGTGTTTACATATACGGAGTCGTAATGTGAATATATGCAGTGACTTGAGCCCACAGTAGGTAGTGTTAATATACAAATGGCCGGAAATTATCTGTTAATTAAGGTAAGTTCCCATTACAAGGTGTGGCACGTAAACAAAATAAATTATTCCGCCAAATTGGTCCTACGAAAGAAGCATAAATTTCTTGGAAGATTCAGTTACTCGTACTAGATACCTAGAACACGAATAAAAAATTTATGAATTGGCAACAAAAGACTTTACGTTTGTTATGACGTATGTTCGTGTAGCTTAATAGCTATTTGACATCTGTGACGTCATTAAAAAACGTTCGCGACAAAATGGTTGGCACTAGATCATAGAGTAGTTAACGGATTCCATTTCATTTCCCTGCCCACCTGGCTCGCCACGACCGTGGAGAACGCACGCAAAAACTAGCCTTGAACGACTATCGTTCAACCACACGTGTGCGCGACACTAATATTTTTGTATTTGTTTGGTTTGAACTCTCTGTTTTGTTACTACTCTGTATGTTTGCTGTGATTGTTAACGCAGTTCGTGTTTTTAAATGAAATGTTTTTCTTTATGTTCCAGATTATTTTAATCTGACATTTACGTCCCTAATTAGCATAATTATTGCGTTCACGGTGGAAAAAACGGTTTGTTTTAAAAATAAATAAACTTAATTATAAATTGGGATACTTAAAACAGAACTCTGAACTACGCCAATTGTTTGTTTGTTTGCTAAAAACTTTTTAATAAGCGTAGTTACGATATAAAGATTGAATAAGTAATTTTGAAGTTCCAAATTTAGTTCAATTTTCCGGTAACTTGGTCTGAAATTCGATGTTTTACACCTTTCATGGAGTGGCGTTGTTCGCGCGTCGTCCTTAATTAACATTCCGGAGAGAGCAGTCAAATTGTCTGTCACCATACCTCCGTAGCAACCGTTACATTGTCGTGTCGAACCTAATTATTAAATAATGTGCGTCAGCCTCAGGAACGGGAAGCAATCGCTTTGCCTCATTCACCGAAGGCGTATGAATTGTATGGTAATATGTATGAGTTTATTGGCGTAACAAGCGTGGGAGAGTATTGTAAACATCTTGTTGCTTTACTGGTTTCTCAGTAGCGTGTTGCTTAGCTAATTTTGCTAAATGTTATAAGTTTCCAGCTGTCGAGGGTTAAGTAGTATATGATCTTTAACTCACGCTTTTTGCTTGAGGGTTAGCTAGAAACTACATAGCGTTGTGAACTGCGACAAACTGCGTTCCTTAAGCTACGCATACTCGTCTATGTTTAACACTCGTGGTTCCGTGGGTTTCCTTATCTGTCTTTTTCTGAACGATCACCCTACGTATGTATGCAATTCGTATTTCAAAATTCTGTAAACGATCGTTTCGTGGTTAGATTACGAGGACTGGAAAAAAGAGCGTCTTTAATTGTTAAAATGAATATATGTTTTAGTGTTTTTAGAACTCGATTAATAAGTTAAACATTGATGTTGATTTCAAATACAACGCCCACAAATACAAAATTCAACCTCTTGATTACTTATAGTGATTGTTTCTCCGTAAAACGTATGCGCAATAATAAGATTAATACAGTCTTTTATGGCCTTTTATACAGATAAGTATAAATGGCATATAATGTCGTGATATCGCATGGCAATAGATATAAATTGTATTTACTATTTTGTATGCACTGTCGTGCCATTACACCTCATGAGCCATTGTCGGTTAACGACTCATATCCCTCGTTTATGCACGTAAATGAAGCGTTAACACGGTTTTGAGCCATGCCGAGATTTCCACTTTTAGCGATTTCACTTTGTGCCTATAAGAGTACATAAAGTGCCGTATACAGAATAATGTAGTGAAATAAATTAGAGAAGACATCGTAAATTTGTGGTCATAGACGTCGCGAAGCGATAAGGCCCGACTCCAGCAAAGTGGAGAGGAGAGGAAATGTCTGGTATAGCTAGCTTGCATTATTTTTTTTTTACATTACACCGCTTACACAGATTACTAAATAGTTATGGCTAAGCTTTAGTGCAATACAGTATTCTATTGGTTATTTACGAGACATCTCCGCACATATCCGCTTTGATGGAGTCCGGGCCTTAACGCAGCGTAGTGTAGATATACAAACAGTTAACATTTATCCACACTGCCGATAATAAAGCAACAAGTCCTTACTTGACATTCAATCCGCTAATGTATGTAATGTACTTTTGTGCATGATGATTAAGAATAAATAAATAAATAATAACGCACCGTGGTTATTGAGAGAATTCTTCTAAAACAATTATCTAGCAACACACCAGGTTAAGTGCAAAATATGAAGCCAAAAGCACTCTACGCCCAGCTTTCAACAGTTCGTGGCCTATCTATATCTGAAACGATTTTCTTTGAGTAAGACGTTATTGAGTTTGCTTCGTAGGTCAAAGGTTGCGATTTAGGTCAAGATATGACCACTTGAATGTACAGTGTGGCTTTGATCCTTTAATCAAACAACCCTTGTTTTGGGTCCTGAAATGCGTTACGTTAAACATGTGGCTGTTTTGTTCGTGAGAATTAAACGTTTCGTTTTGTTCGTATTGTCAAGAGTTTAATGGGTCAAATTATTTTTCAGTGGGTGTTTTTACGTACGTTGAATAGCAGCTTTTGCTTGCGACTTTGTCTGATTGAAATAAATAGGTTACGGACTTAAATTAGTACTGTGAATTCTTTCTTAAGGCTCTTATCATAAGTAATCTGTTTTGTGGCTTAACTGTGAAAGTGTAATCACTAATCAGACGGGCTTTGTTACTTTCGCATTCACAATAAAATCATTCGATAGGTACTTTTATATTTAATTGCCAAGAATTTAAAGATTTAAGAGAAACAGCCTGTTAGGACAGTCAGAAAATTCAAGATTGAAGAAAAGAGGACTCGAGACTTTTAATAAATGTTTACAAAGATGTATCTAGAATACCGCTAGTTAAGTAAATATCAAATTCTAATAAGGCCGAGATAAATAATATCATTGCTTAGACCGTGCTTCAGCTAAGTTATATTTCTATCACCGCCGCACAACCGTTCAACTACAGTCACCAGATAGAGACAACGACTATCTGAGTCAAAGTACGTGCTAAGTACGTATTTTTATCGTAGCGTAATCCTAGGCAGTATTTCTTGAGAATAGCTTATTATTAGTCGCGGAATAAAAGAATAATCTCAAAACCATTGTACAATTTAATATCAGTAATGATAACCGCAATTTTTTGGACTATTACTAAGCATCGAACGGGAAACTTTATTTCCAAAATTAATAACACAGACAGAATACATTAATAATCTTTTTTATTTACCTACGACAACACGAAAAAACGTGCGCAGTTGTACTTTTTTCACTTTTATTACAATTTCCTTCAAACGGTTTAGGCTCATTTTGTTTTTATATCCATACTAGCGACCCGCCCCAGCTTCGCACGGGTGTTACAAATCTTTAAAAATCCCGGCTAAAATACTTTAATAAGCATGGATTATACTTAAAAACTTTCCTCTTGTATCACTGTTTCTATTTAAAAAAACCGCATAAAAATCCGTTTTGTAGTTTTAAAGATTTAAGCATATATAAAGACGGACAGCGACAGCGGCTTTGTTTTATGCTATGTAATGATTAAATAAGAACGTGTTAGTTCCTGATCGTTTTTTTTAAATTAAATTTCTTTGTGTGAACTAGTAAACAATTGATCGTGAATGATGCTTGTAGTGAGTTTGACTGCTGCGCTGCGTTTTGCTGGATTTCCATACGGAGTCAATATTTGTATGGCCATACGGGACTCGACATAAAGGGAATAAATCACTGTACAGCCAATTGTTTTAGTTGTTGGGTATGTAAGTATATGTCTGGATACAATACAATGGAGCTACGGCTCTTTACTAAAGGAAAATCTTGTACCTTCCATATTTTCCAACTTTCGAGTAAAAACAACAATGTGTCGAACTTTTCTACTGACACAATCCCAAGTGCGTATTGTGCAAACGAAAAGCGTCGTACACACACCTCGATAGCGCAGTTAACACTCCTCATTTGGTAATGACAGCACCAGTGTGTATTATTGTCCAATGAACCCACTTCGTGGTACGCGGTGGTTTCTGCGCCGTCGAACCAATTCGTGACTGACGTATAATCACTTTTTGCACATTATCAACTGTAAGCAACTTGTGTTCGTGAAATCTGGTGCGGCAAAAACTGTGCACTTAATTATGGGCGGTCGAAGAAACAAAATGATGCAATATTGCGTTCACAAAGAACAAGCAGCCACCACCAGTAACAGATTAACGACACTGAAGCTATATTTGGTGAAGTTAAAATGTTTTTATAGGGCCTAAGCAGCCCCAATTTTAATTTACTTAAAAGGAAGATCCTTTAATTAGTTGGAAAGCTAAGACTGCCAGACTTTAAACACAGAAACTAAATTACTAAGAACTTAAACCAATTAGAGTCTGCAGTAGACTTATCCATTCCATTTAACGGTATTAACTCTGAAGAAAGTCCTTCGAAAGGGGAAGGTCTGAAGTCAATAACTAACCACATTAATCAAGATCGACCAGTCCGTTTTAACGACGACCGCTCATTTGTGGAAACTATAAAATTTCTGAAGGAAATTACTGAACCTTTATTCTCGCTAGCTTTCTGTGAAAGCTGGTTTTATCCAGTCCATGAAGATATCCAATATAGTTGTTTACGATCAATATTATATTAGTCATAGAATGTGTACGTAATTTGCAACTTATGGATATTCAAGAGATTAGTAAGAGAAGTAGGCACAAGTTCACAGCGATGTCACCGTTAGTGGTGCGGACGTCGGCCAACCGATTGCCAGATTGAGGCCACACCGAACCACAGTATGCAGGTACCGACGTCAAGTTCGTTTCCAATTTGCTTTCCATTGGCGTTCCGGGACGGCTTGAATGTTTGAAGAGCCGGATTAAAAAGTCACTTTTATGTGGCTCTGTATCGCCGTGTGCCGATTAATGTTTGCACAAATTAAACTCTCTGGAACCGTATTTGACTTATCGACAGACCGGAAAATTAAGACCACAGCTACATTCGTATATAGGAGATATACTAGTGTAACAGGTTATCAAGTCAAAGCTTTTTGTTTCAACCTTGGCCATTGTTATACTCATTTAACATCCGGCACCTACCTAACAACCTCCATTATTAACAGTCTTTAAGCTATCAACGCGCGCTCAGTCAAGTGCAATCGACACATTTAGTCCACTAGGTCATTCGGCGACACAATGACTGCGGCCGCTGTCCGCTTCGATTCTATCAAAGCAACTTGTTTATCGGACTTCTAAGAGTTCAACTGGACAGAAACTCGTTCTAGGCTGTGTGGTGTATCATCCATCTCCTGTCAAGTGACGCGGCGTGCGCCGTGATTTATATGACCAGCATTCGATGAAGGATACGTTTCAACTGTCAGGGAGGTCGCTAGACGTATCAGATGACAAGTTGTAATCGAATTCGATGTGTATGGTGTTACATTTGCTATGTATCGAGTGTTGGGCGGATTCGCTCTTGTAATTCCGGTTAGACTCGCGGAGTTGAATGCAGAAGAGGGTTAACGTTGTCATTAGCTTTTATTGAACGGCGTTAGCACACATTGTGGGTTTAAATGAGGTTGGCTTTTTTGTACTTTCTAGAGTGCATAAAGTAATTTATTTTACACAATAAAAATATACGATTTAACCCACAAATGGTTAAGTGGTCCTTGCAACTTTTGCAAGATACGAAAATCAAACAAGGCCGCCTATAACCCACAACTTATAAAATAAAATGCGTAAATATGTATAATTAGCACAGTATCTAAGTCGACACTTTCGTAGACATATATTTGTGTTGACGTGTGATGACCTTGTTTGCACTTGGCAAGAAATGTCAGTTAGGCAACAACGGGTTTATAGTATAGTAGTACTTTAATTATTTCGAAACGAAGATGTGTTATCAAGTACTTACACACGCCAAGTAACAGTGTGTACAATTCTTGACTGCCAAACGTAGGTAACATCAACGTAAAAACTGTGATTGATTGATGTATCTTTTTTGCAATCGGAACAATCATATTAAACAGCAATTACTATGATTTACTCGCAATAAAATTGGCTAATTCTTTGACGGAGTTTTTTTAAACCGGGAAACTAAGCCTATAGTTAAGTAAGAACTTGGTTTAACAGCATTTGTTTGTAATCGAGAGCACCGCTTCCTATTTCCAGTCACAGTGTAGGTAATCTTGTTTGTAAATGACCCGGGGCTATCGCAGGTACGCGATTTGCGGTCAATGGCTCGAGAAATTGCACCGACACAACATTTCTTACGCTTGCATTCGGACTCTAATAACACTGTTATTGCTAGTCTGTGGTCTAGTCCACTTAGCAATTTCTTACGATATCATATAAAATATTGATTGTCGTTCCCGCGATTTATTGCTGCTAATCTTATCTTGACTAGGTAAATTGTTGGTTAGTGACATATCGGTCGACACAAGCGCTGCTTTCTTGTCCTAATCGATATAAGTTACGAGTGAATGACAGTTTTCCTTATACCTAACATAGGTACCGAGAAAAATAGATAGGAGCAGAATACGAAGAAAAAGAGATGTTGATTTAAATAAAGTCGTTTATCCGCCTATTAAGAACAGTTCGCGAAACATCCAAATTCAACCTTCACCTGACGCAAAGCCTTAAAATAAATACAGCTGTATTTGAAGCCAATGTTCGTTCGATTGTACGGTAATTACAGGGTTTGATTAGAAGGTGCGGTGTACCTTGACGATCTAACTTGGATCACCGCTTGTCAAATTACAGACTGTCGGACTAGAATATCGTTTGATTCATGAATATTCAGAATAACAGTATCGGTCGATTGAAGATTGGACTGAAACTACACAGAATAAAATCGTGTCAAAGAAATGTATGATGAAGCGTTGCGTTATTACTACGGGATAGATTCTGGTAAAATTTTGGTAAATAACTTTTAATGAACTGTCTGGACTACTACTAATATGTATTGATGTAGAGTCGATAAGTAATAAAAAAAGTATTTAACTAATCACTAGTCACACTACATAATATAAAACAAAGTCGCTATCCGCCGTCTGTCCCTATGTATGCTTAGATCTTTAAAACTACGCAACGGATTTTGATGCGGGTTTTAATAGATAGAGTGATTCTTAAGGAAGGTTTATATGTATAATACATGTATAATATAGTAGAGAAAAGCCGGGTTTTTTTAAGATTTGTAGCATCCGTGCGAAGCTGGGGCGGGTCGCTAGTTACTTATATTTTGTTAACAGGATTACTTTAGACTTGACTTATGCCATAGTATTCAATACTACTCGTAATTGCCGTTATGTACACTTAAAATAAATCCGGCGAAGAAGCGGGCAAAGATTCATCTTTAAAAAATTAAGTTGCTATGCAATATAACCCAAAATACCGTTCTATGACATGTCGACTGGACACATGGAAATGTGTAGGCCAGAAATCGTCGCATAAATTCAATTTTATAAATGTTATTTAGCTCGTAAATAAATATTGCGATTTGGGATCACGCCAACCAGAGTTCAGATAATTTTACTGCACAATTTTCCTTTGGCACTTTGATTTTCTAAAACAAAGTTCAGTTCGGTAGTTTAATTTTGTAAAGACGTTGTATAGTGTTGAGAGGTGTCCAAATATCTCTCACTTTATTAGAAACTATTCGCTCCAACTAATGGTATATTCTTGTTTATCGAACGCTCTACTCTAATCAAATTAAGAAACTGAGTAAACAATTTGTCTATAAATTGTCTAGTTTGGAAATTTCCAAGGAATATTATTCCGTAGGGTAAACTGACACTGCCTTTCATCGATTTTCAGAAATCTCTAGCATCCTTTTAGCAGTCTTTTTAGGGGTCTGAGTCCCTCGTGTGTCTGTTTGTCCTATGTCAATGTGTCAATTTTGAAACATTAACTCAAGTAGTTATTTACTTATTTACAGGGTATGAACAGTAGTGTCAACAGTCCTTTGTGTGCGAGTTCAAATAACACTTGGCTGGTTTTTATTACGTCTATGTGTCTTATTATGACTGTAATACAGTACATTATTTATATTCAAACTACGCATTGGCATGGCCTAATCTTTGTTCTAAATAAGTCTTTATATGGTCGCCGCACGTGTGTTATCAGTAAGGTCAAACAAATGCATCTTGTGCCGGCGCAGGACTGCTTAGACCTTGCTATTTGACATTAGATAAAGTTCTGTGATTTTCTATAAACAAAATCATTAGAGCGTTGTTTATGTCCTATGATTCAAATTATTGGTAAAGTGGAAATAAATGTTGGTAATATGTTAATTAGGAGAATGAGGTATTTAAATAAGGGTTTCGTTGGTAGATAATATCTGTTGTCCTTCCTTTTACTAACAGCGGAGAGCAGTAACCAAAGACGAGATTAAAATTACAGAGAAAAAATATAATCTATGTATAAAATGGTAATCTAGCCCAAACCGCTGGTCCTAGAGACATGGAGGGGGATGAAAATTGGAGGGTAGTAGGTAGGTAGAGTAAGCACTGTTGCTATGGATGAAATGTATGGTGTCTTGTTGTCAAACAGAAGTGTGGTGTGAAGGTGTAGTGTCAAAAAAGTAAACCTGCTTCTCGAGTCTAGAAAAATAAATTGAAGGTAGAATAAGTCTCTAAGCTTACCACTCTGCTAGCAAGTTTCGAAACTTTATTTTCTTTGCTCCTTCTATTATCTTTTCAACGAGTAAGTAATTATGAAGTCTCCTGATAAGCCGATGACTGATAAGAGCCGAAGTAGCTGCACGCCCTATCTACTTTAAAAGTGAAATTGTACTTAATAAAGCCGTTAGTACTACAACGATGAATTAATTCTTGTAAAAATATCAAGAATGAATTTATTGAGTGAATATATCTTTGAAGTCGTCCTCTCTTCATACTTTGTTGTTATTTACCTTGTGTTTAATAATAGAATTTATGTAAGCGTTTTTTTGTAGGGTGTTTACCAGTAAAATGCTTAAGATAGGAGTTTTGATAGGTTTTTACCTCATTCGATTCATTTATTGTAATTAAATAAATTATGTGTCGTGATGGCCTAGTGGTTAAGGCGCCCGCCTCTCATGCAAGAGGTTGTGGGTTCAAATCCGGGCAAGTACCAATGTGACTTTTTCAATTCTTATGTACTTTCTACAGAATGACTTAGACATCACAGACATCGGTGAAGGAAAACATCGTAAGGAAACCTGGGCTTGTAGTGAATATAAGTCCGAAATCGCCAATCCGCCTTGAGCAAGCGTGGTGATCAATGCTCGTGCCTTCTCTGTATGAGAAGAGGCCTTTGCCCTGCAGTGAGACAGTTATAGGCTGGTATTATAAATAAATTATTCATCATGATAATGTGTATTCTTGGGTTTTGTGTACTTTATGTTTAAATAATGATTATTTCTGAATTGCCCATGTGTCTAGTAATAAGTGTGTATGATTATTAGAAGCGGCCTGAAAACAGTGAGTTTTGTACCCGAGTATGAATTTAAAAAGTGCCAAAGTCCCAAGCACTAAGCTTTCCAAATAGACTCACAGATTAAGGTAAAAAAACATTTTACCACTTATCACATTATCCAAGGGATCAAGTTCAAAGACCATTTTAGAATTTCGTTGGATAGGTTAGGAGTAAAGTATTGTTTTAGAAAGTAATTAGATACTAATAGGTGTGACTTGAATCCGGGGGCCCAGGTACAAAATGTTGAAAGGTTTTTGTTTGACCGAGATAGGACCTCATCCCAGGGGCCTCTGAGCAATGCACCGCCTAGTCTATACTGTACCTATACCTAGCTAGCTACCACTGGTTTATACGACTCCGGAGAACCCATATTTTTGATGCGACGGTAGCTACGTCCCAGGCTACATACTTTTAAAGAACTGTAAATATTCACCAGCAATCCTATTCTGTTTATATCTCCTTAAGTGAATAAAGACGGAGTGAACTTGAGCTGAGTTGACAGTAAACTCAATGTCAAATCATTTACTCCAATTATGATAGGGAGTTAGGGGACAGAGGTCACTGACCGAGGAAGATTATATTAAAACAGCACGAACAAGCACAGAGCCAAAACACAAAATCCAAACTCATCAAATCTTAGATAACGGAACTCCTGTGTAAGCAAGCGTCCAGTCCTTTTATATAAAACTTACTGGCGAAGAGCCAGGAAAATTCTAGAAAGAAAAACAGAAGAAAAGGTATCCGCAGAATGCACGTGCAATCTTATCTCCACGAGTTTGATTGTCGTATGTCACACTGAATGAGTCTAAAACGATAAGAGAACAACGCAATTTTTCATACACATTTATAGCTTTAAAATGCAAATTTCCTGATATAACTGTTCCTTTATGATTTATTTCTGAACGCGTGTATGATTTATGAATGGGATATATGATCTGAAATAACTAGATAATATATTCTGCGCCACCATTAGCTGTCACGGTTTCAGTAATTGGGTGTCAAATTAATTTTCCGAAACAGAGGGCGATCGTGCCATTAATCGAATCATAGCAGGCGCATTGGTTTAACTAATACGTGATAAAATTATTGGATAATTTCTATTTTGATACTGTCTAATTATCTATTTATTTCAGGGAACAGTGGAACATAAATATATTACATTATTACTAATTTCATATCTAGATAACTATTAATTGTATTTGTACGGCCTTATTCAGAGTTTCGATGTTTGTGTACCTATGTGTTTTTATATGTTTATGAACGCACCCACAAAGTAGGCGCAATTCCTAACATGGGACGACAACGTTCTTTTTCAAAGGGAAAAATATAATAAAAATCTTGCTATTGAGTTATTATTATCGGTATAAGCTATTATTGATTTACTTACATCATTTTGATTGTATTTTTAATCTGAGACTGCTTTTAAAGTATAAAGTAAGAACAATAAATAACACACCAGCATAACTTAACCAACACTTGTAATATTGAACTGAATCACTACATTTTGAGGTATTATTTACACAAGATTCGTAATTTATAAAAAAACACGTTCACATTTTCCTGGTAGAGTTTACTAATATTTCATACCTTTCAATTAAATACCTAGTTTGATAACATATGTCTGTAATCATAATACGTAATACATTCCCATTTTTATTAACAAAATTCGACTAGTATCGTTGTTTTGTAAGATAATCGGAATTTATCACGATTAGATAGCAAGTTGGTAGTAACACAGAAGTTAAACTGAAACGATTTCTTTTGCTTATTTTAGCATGAAAACCCGAAGTAACTTTTACTGCGAAGTCTATCTTTATACATATAAACATTTCTTGGTGGTAATCAACACCCAGCCGAAATTATTGAAGCCTAAACATGATATTTGCACAGTAGTTTCTTTTTATGACTACTTAGAGACATACTAAGAAGCGATTCTTTGGAATTCTTCCCTTAATGGAGTAAAATGGGGGATGAATGTTTGTATAAAAATGAAATAGCAAATATAAATATACGCACGTAACGTTTACGCATAAAACTGCTATGTAATATAAAAGGAATTTTGAATGTGTATCCGAGTATACATTAATCTCTCGAGCTGTTGAGGCATTTTCACGTTTTCCCCTCTGGAAGTTTCATGAGGGGTGCTCGGAGGTTGTTTATGTTTCAGAGGAGGTATGTTTACTTGGGTTTAGGGATAACCATGAATGACACATTGCGCTAAATTGAGGAAAACTGGCACATGGCACGCATTTCCAAACCAACGGGGAGTCCTTTCATTTAAAGTGAAATCCTCTTGAGTTCGAATTAAGAATGGTTTAAATACACCAATGACGTGGCAAAGACCAAGCTCAGTGATAAATCTACAACATCTTTATTAATTCAGGTCAAGCTTGTTAAACTCTCAATTTACATAGAAAAACATACATCAACGTCCGTTATTTACTTTGTAAACACCGGCACGTCACGACAGACTTTTCCCGTCGCTGGAGCACGCGTGTGTCATAGCTTTCGTATCAATAATTCATCTGGACGGCGGTCCCCGGTCCATAAGTCTGCCATTGCAGCTGCGGGTTGGAGTTCGACCTACTTGGCTACTCTCATTAATGTCCCCTAATGTCTGACCCACTTTCATGTGTCACTCTCCCAGTTAGCTATGCACGGTGTTACCAAATAAAATAATTCTGGATGAGAAATACATTTGCACTTTTCGCTCGGTTAGCGTGGCCTGAATGTGTCAGATTCAAAGTGTTTTGATATTATATTTTCGAGCCGATGATCTGTTTAATACAGTGCTTTAACCAGAACTCTCCTGCGTTTGATGTTGTCTCAAAGTTTTTTAATAGTGCAATGTTAAGAAACTTCGCACCGAATTTTAGTCTTAATCTGTTAAAAAACCTTTAGTTTGCTTTCATAGTACAATACAATTGACACTATCGTTGGAAAGAAGAAAGCGTTGACTTCAAATAAAATGGCTGCTCAGGAAGATGATGATGATCGTCGCAGAGATGATATTACCAATTCAAGAACAAGTGGCTTTGTGGGTAAGAGCTGTAGCATGGTTTCTGATGTGGCTTCACAGTTGCATTGCTGCATTGTCATTTTTATACTTCAAAAACAAAATGATACCAAACCGCAAATGACCATGATGTGTCAATCTCTGACTGTACAATATACATGTAACATTGAATTGAATGCTGTAATAAGAATAGTTTTTTATTTACTACAAAGCTTCGAATTCAGGACATCATCGTTGGTGGTCAAAAGAACACACCATTATAGAGGTCGACACGCAAACGAGGTCGATATTTATTGTCGCTTTATTTATGGAACTAACGTAAACAAACTCGAAAACTTTCTATAAGTATACGTGCTCCGTAGAATAAAAATACCAATATTAACGGTTATAAAAAATCATCGGTAACCGTTAAAAATAAAAAATCGGTCGTTAAGTTTTTACTGATGCCATTTTTATACCGTGCCTGTACTGATGATGATGATGTCATGTATGTATGAAAAATAAGCTACCAGCAAAAAGGTGCTGCTTTAATATTACGTCACCTTCTTTATTAAATGCGGTTTCCAATGATAGTAAAACCGCAATCTTACTTCATTAGGTTTATTGTTTTCAAATGCCTTCTATTATGCGTGTACGCATTGTCATTTATGGTACCTATAGCTTTTTCTAAAACAATGGCTGTTGTGTAAGGTTCGATTGTAGTCTGCACTTTTGCCATTAAATTCACCCACGGATTATTTTAATTCTCGTCTTCAAAACAAAACGTGGTGTTACAATAGGCAATAGGCTTGCAAATACCAAAACCATTATTTCTTTCTAACATTTTGTATAAATTGTTCTTCAATTTCGCCGTTGTTTTATTTCCCTGAAGACGTGACGACGGCAGCTTTCCTAAAATAAATATTTCTAAATTATGTTTGAAAACATTCGTTTCCGAATTTGAATTTTGTGATAGGTAAGAGTTTGTCAAAGTTTCTGTTTCGGGGAATAAGTAAAAGGAAACAAACTGATCCGTTTCCTTTTTAATCAAACCTAATAAAAAGGAATACGAGTACGTTTCAGTTACCAGCAATAATTTTCTAATTCAGATGCTTAGCCAAGTAGTTCTTATATAAAATGTTGAGAAATATTAAGAAAAATACTTTTTCTTGGCTTCAACTCGTCTCCATTACGTTACGGATGAGTAAAAGATAAAGTTTGTAGTTTATTATATGTAGTGAGCTGCCGAGAAAGTTAGAGACATGCCTACGGACACTGAATCTTGAATCAAAATAACTTTATTTATTGACCACGAAGAAAGTTATGCCTTATTTGTATAACTTTACTTGATTTTATATTTAATGGCGCCTACTGTGGACTTGTGGTGACTCCTAAAATATGATAACCCGGACCTTCTACTTTTATTTATTTCAATATTCGTAATGAAATCGTCAACATTTTGTAATACTTAGATAATTATTGCTTTAGAAGTGGTGAAATAAGCCATAATATGAATCAATCAATATTTATAGTGACAAGGAATATTTATTTCCCAGAAAACTTTATCGCGTTGACATGAAGGTAGTGTGTCATCCCATTCTATAGAACAACTAATTGAAGAAGTTTGTTCGTCTTTTGTTTTTTATGCATGCTTCAAAATTCTGAATGCCAATCGATACCATCGCATGGCATGGCATGGCTGAAAAGTGGAAGGTGTATATTTTTAAAGCAACTCTCTACAATAACACTAAGGTTTCGTTCTTATCTGATATGTCAGGGCTCAGCTTTGAAAGGAGTAAGATCAGTACTTGCTACGATAATAAGTATTGTTATTTTTTTTGTTATCCATACTATAATATTATAAATGGGAAAGTGTGTCTGTCTGTCTGTCTGTCTGTCTGTCTGTCTGTCTGTCTGTCTGTCTGTTTGTCTTTCTTTCACGGCAAAACGGAGCGACGGATTGACGTGATTTTTTAAATGGAGATAGTTGAAGGGATGGAGAGTAACATAGGCTACTTTTTGTCTCTAAAATTGCGAGAAAGATAGAGTAAAACAACAATTCCATTTTCCCATATAAAAGTTGTCCATGTTCTGTTGGATGTCGTTGTCATAGTAACCGGCAAATCAAGTGTCAAAACAGTTACAACCATAGAGGTTACAACCCGTCAAACCTGACAAAAATAAGTAATGTTTAATTGTTTTCAAAATACGAATGGAATCATTTTCATAAATCCAAATCATGCAAATAAAAGCTATTTAATACGGTTTGAAATAACAAAAAGGCGTGTAATATGCTGTAAAAAATAATACTGTAACAGCTTTTCTTATTTCCAACGTACAAAAATAATATTAAGATAAAAATATCTAGATTTAAATATTTACTAGCCTTCGCCCGCGGCTTCGCCCGCGTGGATGTCGAACTTCTACCTACTATTTTAACCCTTTAGGGCTATTTTTTATATTCTTCACAAAGAATAAACCCTCCAAGTTTAATGTACATATTTAGTTAGTTATTGTTATATATTAACAAACACGTTGATATCAGGCAGTGAGTTTACTATTATATACATACTAGATGACCCGGTGAACTTCGTATCACTTACCTATTAATGTAAACAAAATGTATTTAAACCATATCACCTTTATTCATAAAAGATTTGTATCGATTCCCCCCCCCCCCCACATTATCACAATCTAGATTCACGTGTATATGAGTGGCCTAATAGTTGTTTAGTAATCTGGCAATACTGTCATTGTCGCTGTCACCTAACTTTTGAAGAAAAGATCGTTGAAAGGAAATGTTATGAAATGGGCTTTTAGTTTTAAAAGAAAGTCCAGGATGGCCATACAAAAACAAAAAAAATACCTATTAAAAACACCATTATTTTATCAATACATCAATTTATTCAATACATATAATAAAATCATTATATAATAAAATCAATCCATACTAATATTATAAATGGGAAAGTGTGTCTGTCTGTCTGTCTGTCTGTATGTTTGTCTTTCTTTCACGGCAAAACGGAGCGACGAATTGACGTGATTTTTTAAGTGGAGATAGTTGAAGGGATGGAGAGTAACATAGGCTACTTTTTGTCTCTTTCTAACGCGAGCGAAGCCGCGGGCAAAAGCTAGTTATTATATATTTTTTTGGAGGGCAAAAAAATTTTTGTCGTCATGTTAAACTAGCGTTGGCCTCTGTCGCAATTCAACAACACCGAAACTTAATACCTACTCAAAACATATTCTAATCAGTAACCAAAATAAATCCCATAAATTACGGCCGTATACAAATTCTACGAGTACCATAAGAGCATACATGACACAACCTAAAGCCATGGGAAAATATTTTAGTAACGCTATTTTATTAGACAAGGCCGCTATAACTAAAACCGTATGTCATAAATAATTTGATGATATTTTAATGGTGACTGTTATTACTTTGAGAGTGAGCGATGAAACGGTAGTGCGATAATGATGATAATATCGTGCATTTTGACGTCATCTGGAATAATAATGTTTCAGATTAAAATACTAGGTTCTATACATGGATTCGTATGTATAAAAGCTGAATTTTATAAGCTAACAACAAACAACAAGCGTGATTTCTATTTATAATAGAGTTGCGTAGAAGTATTTGAATACAGTATCGTGACTGCAAGACTATCTCATTTCGGTTCAAATGCGTTATTTTAAGAAGAAATATTTAACCTGGATACATAAAACATCAATGAATGACTTAAATCGTCCATAATAGACTACCTGTTACTTTTTACATTTCTGATGCAATCATGTGCACCACTGTTGATTCTGGAGTTGCAGTGGCTCGAAAAAGTATGGCGGAATTGTGACAAATTGAACAGTTACAAATGATAAATTTCACAGAAGTAATCCTAATTATTCCATATTTGTGAACAAAATGTTTCGCATTCAGATCCCCGAGGAGGGTTTATCTACCAAATAGATTAATTACAGTACTAAGTTAGATACGTTAGGCCTTGTTTTTCTTTCATTGACTAACCTGCTCAAAGACTTAGCACTGAACTTAGAATAATATTGCTTTTGATGTTGAATCCAATGAAGCTAACGTAATCGTTCTTAGATCCGAGTAAGTAAGTATATCAATATTATTCGCTAAATTGCTACGTTTCAATCCAATTTTGCAGTATGAAACCATATTTTTGTTGTTTGTCTTTATTTTAGGCGAAGCAAATTATTTGCTAAATTGTTAAGTTTCAGTCAGTTTATTAGTCACCTCGTCCTCGCGGTTTTACCCACGTTAAAATCTGCTCTGTTCCTGGGGCTGCATAGTGATCTTTAATAGTCTATTCTATACTATCCCTTATAGATCTGGCAAATAGTACACCCCAGTGGCTTCTTCTCAGATAGAGAAGGCACGAGCAATGATCATCGTGCTTGCTCTAGGCGGATTTCAGACTTATCTTTTATATATAAGTCTAGGTTTCCTCACGATCTTTTTCCTTTGATCAATATAAACTTTAGAGAATACATTTTGCATGTAACTTTTTCAATTCATATGCATCTATTTTAACTGGGTTTAAGAGAAGAAACACAAAATCGCTCTTCAAATTCTAAAAACAGATACACACAATATTAGAAATCTGCACAAACGTCACATGTGATGATGTGACAGGAAACATCATATTTTGCACATGTTGTTTTTTTTTTTTAATGTCTTCCGTCACGTGGGCGAGAGGCAGGTGTTATGCGATAAACAGCACAGCTGATAACGAGGGCAACACCTCACTGACTGTACACAAATTATGTTTATGGCCCGTACTTATTGCTGTTAATACTCAGTAAATGTGTTTTTTAATATTATTATTATGCTTTTGGGTCTTTATTTAATGGTTATTTCGCTGAGTGATAAAAAATACTCCGATGTTGTTTGTGACGGACAACAATGTACAATTTTTTTAGGTGCCAACGGGACCCTCTATTGTTAAGTCTCTGCTGTCCATTCATGTGTCTGGTGGTGGGTTGTCTCATGAATCGTAATGGGTAGAGTTGACTTTTTCGCTTTACACCGCCCGTATACGTTCGCTTCTCTAATTTTGTATGTAAACAGAGCATTCATGTTCCCCGAAATTGAATCCCTGATTAGGATACCTAATTAAGAAAACTGAACGTGTACGGCGGGTCTTAAATAATAAAAACAAATAAATTATAGGTGGTCCCCCAAAAAAAACGTGACGGGTCCGGGACGGCGTTTTTTGTTAAATTTTAATATTGAATGGTGGCATGCAATCCTTAGGCAATTTACTTTTAAATTTTTATTCCCGCTAGAAAACATACAGTTTTTTGTGAGCACACTTGAAGAAAAAGCAACGTAGAACTCCTAATTAAACTACGATGGGAATGTGGCTCACATCAAGTACCCAATTAGCAAGATCTTCATTATGTCATTTAATCGGAGTTTCATATTTATTTTCATATAACTTTCCTGTTACAGAGGTACCACCTTGCATCCCCGGGGTGTATTCCCACCCCCACATGTCCCGCTAATCCGGCTTTTAAAGAGCAACCTTCTTAACTCGACCTGCCTTACCCTTCGAATAGCTTTGGCGAAGTTCCGGTGACACGCAGCTGCATCAAGTGGCAGGGGTCTTTCACGATGGTCGGTGTTCATGTGAATTTGCCTCCTACTTGTTCACACGCACCCCCTTTACTTTATTGCATATGTGTATGGGACATACGAACTCGTGGCGGGAATATCACGCTTAATAAGAAATTACATTTCCGCCATTATGCTTTATGAGAAACTACTTGAAGTTGGTTGATGGCGTTTCGAAAACAGATGGAGAATTAATCTATTGACGCAAGAAATAAGGTTTGATTTGTGTTAAGAAGTTAAGGAGTAACTATTGAAGCATTTTATGAAAGTTTATCGTGAACTAACTGACACTCTTTTTGTAGGACACAACTTCGGAACTTAGCTTAGATTTTTAGGGTATCTGAGCTTTTACGTAGTAAAGAAATAGAAATCATTTTAAAAGTTTTCGTCTTTGATCTAAGTCTGTTAGTTACAGCTATAGTTATGAATTTCTTGTCTACTTAGGATCTACCTAAATACAGTATAACTTTAATATAATAAATTATACCCGCCTACTATTGTTATCCAGTTAGACAAAAAGCATTCCTAACAGAGAGAAGGCACACGTATTGTTGTGATCAAATGGTCAAAGCGAATTGACGATTTTCGTATTTAGGTTTCGAAAAAACTACGTATATGAATTAAAAAGGTCTCATTGATATTGATATCCCATAGCTAGGGGACGTCTTAACCACTCTGCTTATAGAGTTGAAATTCATACGGCAAAAAATACAAAGTGAAACAAAATAATATGCTTTGAGAGACTCTGGTAGGCCCTTTGAATTGTACGGATATTGCGTAACGTAACCCAAAAGGCCTTTGGTCTTGCATAATAAGAAACGACACTAAAGTATTTGTGTCACTGAAACCTGTACATCGAAGTTCTAAGTCTATCGACTTAAATATGGGATCTAAGGGCAGACAGCTGCTGTTATACAATAATTTCAGTTGACAAATAAATAGATCAAGGTGTAAGGTTGTTAGGACATTGATGGATTGGATTCAGTATTTTGCACAACTAACGGAATAATTGTTTATTTTCCCTGGGCTCTGAGGTAGAGAGCAATAAAATATATTTTATTGAATAACTTTAGTTATCACATTATTGCCATTGGGGATTATTTCAAATGGAATTTGTAATCGTAGATATTATTTGGCGTTTGATTAATTAAAGTGAGTTATATTTTATTATAGACATATAAAATATTTTATTTATATCCATACTACGAAATTATATTTATTGAGTACTTACAGTTTTTTTTTGATTAATAACTCATTGAATCAGTAAGAGTTAAAAAAACATACTAAAGTAGTCTAGTAGTAAGTCACATCATCAAACGTTTATTGGAATTATCAACAACCAATCAGAGCAGTTTATGAGCTCTTGCCAAATCACAAACATTTAATAAATTTCTCTCGAAAAACGGAATAAGACTACGTACGATGCCGGAATTCTAAGCAACACAATTCGAAATACGAAATTCTGGTTCCGTGCAATGTTCGGGCTTCAATTGTTTATAGTCAGGGCGGCACCAACATTTGAATTCGGAACCCTCGTTCATTCGTCAAACGGGCCATCAATGTGTGATACAGCGCACAAGTATAGCCAGCTCTATGGTCCCCTCTCTGAAGAACTTTGTTTATGGAGCTCTGGCTCACTGAAGCGGTATATGGGTCAGTCTCCACGTGTTTTTGTTCCATGTTATCCTTTACTCTTCAGTAATTAGCAAATTATTATGGGAATTATTATCGTTTGGTTTTTCTTGTTTACTTTTGTTTTGTTATGTTTTTGACTTGGGGAATTTAATGATGGGAAGTGTATTTAAGGTTGATTTAAAATTGTATTTTGAAAAGGTTTTTTGTTTGTATGTGTATTTAAATGTAAATTATAAAATCAGAATAAAAAAGGAAGAATACCTAATATTTTAAATGAATTTTAAACACATTATTGAAATACTCGAATTCTGTGAACCGTTTCAACTTTTGAGTTTTTTAAAGTATTTGTATCTTTAAGAAACTCTTAGTTATTCAACAAATTCTTATTAAACATAGGTACCTACTCTTATTTGTTCACAATAAGAAGATAATAGTTTGAACTCATACATACCAATGCTAATCTCCGATTAGTTTGATCTGAAAGCAGAGAACACAGTTATAAATAAACTTTGATCGATAATCTGAACTAGTACTACGTTACATAAGGGTTAAGCCAGAATCTTACTAAGGACTAGTACACACGTGGAACGTAAAAGATAAACAATTTTCTAACTATGGAAAAATAATTTCCACGTAACGAGCAAATTATGACACGTTTTCAATCTCAATTTAATCATAATCTTGATATAATATTGTAGAAAAAAAACTTTAACAAAACATTAAAGGAAAAAAATAAAACTGAAATGCGGAAAATAGTATTTCAAAAGTACAACGGTTTTTTTTCCTTTTTTTTTTAAACACGGTGGCTAACGTCTCTTTTGTTTTGCCATTGCAACCGACTACCGTAAGTAACGTCGACTTGAGAAATACTCGTCAATTATAAAGAAAAAAAAAACATCCAAAAATATAACATAAGTATATAAAAATGATTAATATGTGCTGTTCCGTTCCCCAGTACCTTACCACCGTTTCTAAATAGCACAAGAATTACAACTTCATTAACTAGCATTTAAATGTAAAATGTAGTTTTCCGGCTACCGTGCCAGGCACAGACTAATTACATTGTTAGGACAAAAACGGTAACTTTCAAATATATTCATTTATGTGGTCATGATTGTAGACTTAATTTTACTCCGTGGTTTTATTTATTCTGTGGTTTTTTCATGTTCTTTGGCTGCTAGGTTATTGCTGATACAAAATCAATGAAGCGTTTCTCTTGGGAAAATAGTAACATTACTTATTTATTTCAATAACATTACCTAGATAGAATAATAATAAGTAGTCTCGTCAGACTTATTTACATTCTAAGCTTATTTTAGTGAATTGTAAGCGTAAACTTAAGTATTTTTTTATTCTTGGTACTACTCTCTCCAGATCCAGATCCAGGGGATCCAGAGATCATAACCAGGCATCTAATATACGTACTTAAATCATTTATAAATAAATATTGCAAATGAATTACAGTCACACAAAAAAAACATGCTCATCATACAAAGATTAGTTCCGCTTAGCAGTCAGGGTTACTAACCACTATTTCAATTACCAACAGGCCGTTCAATAGGGTTTCATAAGCAGGCGAATTTCTACCTTAACTTTCAAATCTTCCCTGGATGTGGTCTTTTCTGTTCAATTTCCGACAAGTTACATGTTAAATTAATTCAAAATACCCCAGATGTATAAAATATTTAAGAGAACGTTTTCTCGTTTTCATTTCGATGAATCCTTTTGATTCAGAAGTTAGACACAAAAAGGTAAAGGAAATCGAAGCGCTTTCAGCTGTTGCTTCAAAATTGCGTTGGCAGATTCAATTTTGATAGTCAGCGCAATATTTTTATTCGTTACGCTTCCAAACACAGCTGCTTCCTCGGGCTTACACCTGTCGAGTAAATCACGACGTCTTTACGCGGTAACCACAGCCTGAGCAGCGTGGCAGGTCATAGCCACCACAGATTACAAATCCTTTGTATTATGTCAGCGACCTTTTGTTCTCCAGCGTCTATAATCAATTCTATCGCTGTTCACACCAGATAATGCATGACTAACATAATTATAGTCTTTCTAATATTTGCAAGAACTTTTAGTAATTAACGAGTTTTGCTCGTTTCACCAATAAGCAATTAGCATTTGGGTATGGGTTTTATCGTACCTCGTAAAACACGTAATGATTATGATTACGAAGTTTACTTAATAAAATTTCACATGTAATTATCCAGTTTTGCAGTTTTATAACTGCAAGTGTGCAACAAATTTGCAATGGGTGGTTTAATATTATTTTTTATGACAAAAGTTCTGAGATGATGACTTGAATTCCTTTAGCAATGTTTACTTCATAATTCCTTTTTGTTTGTTTTGAATTTCGAACGAAATAAGCGCAGTATTCTTTTTTGTTTCAAACTCGGTATTCAAATTAACAAAGAAGTTTTCCAGCGCTCCGTGGAGGGTGAATGCAGAGGACGCCATTTTATTTTCAAGTTGCAGCATACCAGCATACCGTACGTATTAACTTCGCAGGTAAAGTTGAATAATTAGCTTGACAGGATATAAGCAGACGGAGTTAGGATCGTTTTCCAGTTATCCAATACAAAGTTGAACCTTATTTTAATGAAAACACACGTTTAAATTAGCATTTTCACTGTTCTGTAAATTATTTCGTTGCTGAGGTAATTAATTTGGAAATAAAAGGTCGCTTGGTTTCGACCGTATTTTTTGTCCAGTATAAAAACATACTAACCGCTGTCAGACTACCACAAAAAATATTGCTAAACGTAATTTTGGAGGCAAAAAGTGATCATTCAATGGACTGATGGTAGGTTTAATTTTTATGTAGAAACTTCAATACATATACGTACGTACTGTTATATATAAACGTAACTTATTGTGATTGACGATGTGTATTAAAAGTTAAGGTATACGAGTATATCTATTGACTATTTGTGTATGTAATTAAATTTGATTCTATAAAAGGTTTTCATACACACAGACAAATTTAACCCCCCAATTTAGTAGTTCTAATGAGCTGGTATCTTGATATCTTTAACACTTTCAATTATTTTCCAATTACGTTATTGTCAGATGAACTCAGAACGCAGTTGCTGGGTAGCCCGATACTCCTCCGAGACTCTTTAGTAAGATTGCGTGTCAGACTTTCATGTTTCTAACTACCCATAAACGATGTCGAAGACCTACGAACGGCAAACGGGATCAATAGCTTTACCAACTTTCCAAGGCAAGGGGGTGTCGCATCGTCGATTAAACTAAGGGCTGCAGCTGAGAAATTCCATAGGATTAAATCAAGTAACCCTTTATGTTCGACGTGGAAATGGAACCCAGGATCCTCAAATTGTGAAGTCCCGCTTGTGACCACGAGACGGGGCAGTCATAAGTTGCAGTACCTTGTAAATAAATATTAGTGATTGAAACCTTCGAATATACGTGGTTCGAGACATAATAGAAAGACAATAGCAGCCCGACAGCCGGCTGTTGCTTGGTCGTCGAAAGGTCAAAAGATAAAGTGATACTGTTTTAAACATTTATTTCTAAAAATACTTCTTAAAATCGATAATGGCCATATTGACTGTCCCGTGTGCCACGAGCGGCACTCATGCCTAAAGGTCCCATCCCTGACCTAGACAGCTGTTCCGTCTGCTGACCTTAAAAATAATATCGATAATGTCCAGTCTGTGCTGTGAAGGCTAGACGGCGGCTATTTCGTGTGAAATGTCGCCCCAAATATTATTAGAAGCGGCTAGACTAACCATATACATAATGTCATATTGTAATTTGTAAGTGTATGTACGACCGATTGGTCGTAGAAAGGAAAATCTCTACCTGTGAAATGTCATTTGAAAAATACGTCTAGCGTCTAGCTCAAGTATATAGTAACGATTTGTTTTAACGTAAGTGATACTAATTCTTAGTATAACTCATTTTGTTAAAAAACAAAACAGTTTTTTTTTCTAAATTAATATTAGTTAAGAAGATAGACAGCTACACAATACGGCGCGATTTCATTCCTGTTCTTGGAATTGCAACAATTTTCATGGATGCAGCCAAGACGTATCACATGAAGAAATTAGTTCATAGAGTTAGAACGAGAGTGGACTGTACTACATTAACTACGTTATACTAGTACGATAAATGTGAGAGTTTGCGAGAATGATAGTTTTATTTCTTCTTCTTTTATAATAGAAATACAGTGATATTGATTTAGATATTTCAAAACGGCAATCTTTTTGTGTGTTTTTTTTAAATGATACACCATTTTTGTCGTGAAAGTAGTCGCGGAAAGAAGCTTGTCCATATTAAAAATGCTAAACTATTTCTGTCTGTCTCTCTGCTTTCACCCCAAAACTACTGAACCGATTTCTGTCTGGAGATAAAAGATAGTCCATAGCCTGAGAAATAAGATAGCAGCGCATTAGATAGTTTTATTCTAAAATTTCTACGGGAACGGGAACTACGCAGGCAAAACTACAAGGATCAGCTAGTCTGTCGCAAAACAAAGAAGCCAAAAATAAATATCCTTACTTTGGCGTAGTTATTCTCTGTCCCTATCCCTATCTTGCCACAGTAGTATGACGGTTGTGCGACAGAGACAATAATATAGCTTAGCCGAAGTACGTGCTAAGTTACGATTATTTATTCCAAGCAAGCAACACAGTTCAGACATAACATCACTTCCTCAACTACTACATAATTCGCATTTGCTAAAGACATCAAGAACAATTGGAGTAATTTTCTCACTCCTCACTTTATCTTCACTAATAGAACTAAGGAAATCATGAACTAAACTTAATCTAGCTTAGTAATAAGGCAGACAATCATTTATCTACCTCTGTGTTTTGTCGACGCTCGACGCGTCACTTCTAAATGTAGAAGCGAATTGCAGACTCGACGTTCTATATAACTGTATGCTATAGGTAGGTAGCTAAGCTATACAGGGTGGAAAGTTTCAATCGTCATTTATAAGGACCAAATCTTTCTAACAAACATAGTAAATTAAAAAGCTTTTCAAATCAAAGGAGGATTTTAACTGTCGAAATTTTCGTTTCGATTCCCGGGAGTGGTAAGCGATTATTTGAAAATATCTAAATGCAGTTTTGTTTCTTTTTAAAAATAAAGGAATGTTTCCTATAAGTAAAATAATCTAATTCAACGGTTTAAGGTAGTTTTCTTCCAGGGCCCATTAAAACTTTCCACCCTGTATACCCAGTATAAAGGTCTCAATGTTCGTACATTCGTCTCCTTCTAAATTAGATAAGTGCTAGTTACTATGCGCTTGAGTTCAATTACTTCCTACTACTTTACAAAGGGACATTCGCTTGGAATTAATTAAGTACGTTAAAACGTGGAGGATGTTGAAAATTAAGCGGCAACGTAATGTGATAAAGAATATTGTATGTACTATGCAGCCTTAAATATTTGAAGGTAATGCTTATTATGTATTATCACGAGTACTTTTAACTTTTGATTATAATTACGATTCGTTATTTGATGTAAGTAAATAATGCCTGTGAGGAAATGTTATGAGCGTTGGTAAATATTAAATTATACTCGTATTATGTAAACGAATAAAGGAAATGAGTAAGCAGTGAAGTAAATAGTAATGTATTTAAATTATCTTTTTAATTATTCTGAAGAACATGACAAATAATTAAATGTGAAATGGCTTTACCGAAAGGCGTCCTTATCTTAAACTGGATTTATATATCTAAAGTAAAAGATCTTTTTGAGTGTTGAGGAAAATTAATTCTTGTATAACATTGCTGTCTGAATAAAGCTACTTTCTCTGAAACTTTCAGTTCAAGATTAATATCTCATTTATAGTTAAATTAATATTACTTTATCGTCTAAGCTTTTAAGGTAAGGTAAATACAGAATTGCTAGAAATTGCTCAAAGGCAACGTGGTTTGTATATTACCTTACAGGCACATTTAAGGAAAACATTTTACGCTACTATGAATTTAGTAGCTACGTAATGCCATAACCCCTTGGGGATTGAATCCGACAGCCATCCGTGTGTAAAGAGATCAATCAGAGTCAGGCGACGTTAAACCAGGAAGATAGGAAGCTGCAGCGGCTTTTTCTAATGTCTTCGTATGTCTGGCAAATTGTAAGGAAGGCTTAAAGCGCTTTACAGAAACGTCTAACAGTACTGGAATTTGGTACGCTCGCGAACGCCATTCGTGTACCGTATACAACAGTATGGACTTTTTCTAAACATTGGTATCGGTATCGCTCACGATTTACGAACACGTGTCAATTTTAGAATACAACACTACAATTTATTTCAATAAACTCAATCTATACTAATATTATAAAGAGGAAAGATTTGTATGTATTTGTGTTTGTTACTCTTTCACACGAAAAATAATGAACGGATTTTTATGAAACTGCAGAAATAAAGCTTATACATCAGAACAAGACATAGGCTACATAACATCACGCTATGACCCACGAGAGCAGAGCAGTAACCAAAAACCTAACCTAACGCGGGTAAAACCACGGGGGATAGTAGTCTACAAATAAATTTTGGTTTAGGAGACAGAACCGAGGTAGAATTACATGAACATTGGTACAAAGAACTTGCCAAAGTTTCGCGTTTCTAAAACAATTTGTTACAAATTATAACTTTCGCAATATCATATTGTTCTTTGTAATTATTCGAATGTTAAACACGCGAGAAAATATGAACCCAAATTGTTATTCTTGTTAGCTCACAATGGCCTGTCTGTAAAGTCTCACAGTACACATTTATTAGCTGTGAAATATTACGTTGTTAAACATAACAATATCTCGTTATTTACGGGTCCAGTTAATTTAAGAATCGATTTTATTTGTCGGAAAAACCGAGATATTTTCGTCGATCGACCGTTGAGATATCGTTATTTATTGTTGGAATGAATAATGTTATCTATCTGAATGTTTCTAGTCGAAGTAAATCTTGATTCATTTCGTTGTTAACGTCAATGCTCATGTTGTAGACAGTTATGGACAATAAAATCAATATGAATTTATTTAAACAGTAAACTATTGGTTGGTTTACAATAAATCAATCCGTTTCTCGGTTTTCAGGAGCAACTGTATTACTATGTATTTGTAAACATTGACTTCGTATCCTTTTGAAAAAAAAATCGTCTTCTCTCTATCTTTACCCAACTAAGTTAGGGGGGTGTTGCTCAATTATAAAGGCGCCTGACTCGCAACCGGCTAATACCAATACGCCACTACAATAACAATGGTGCCGATTCTATTGTGGACAAACTAACGTAAATTTAAGTTAAGTGCATCTTTTTTTTTCCATTTTTTAAGGAAAAGGACAGAAGATACATTTTAGTTTAATCCTGTCAAATTAGTCAGCGCCTGATTAAAATTGACGTATATTTAGTCTAAATTATCTGTGGTGTGTCTAAATTTGACAGGACTTAACTAATATTTGATCTTCTGTCCTTTTCCTAATTAAACGGAAAGAGATAGATGCACTTAACTTAAATTTACGTTAGTTTGTGCACAAGAGAATCGGCACCATTGTTATTGTAGTGGCGTATTGGTATTACCCGGTTGCGAGTCAGGCGCCTTTATCATTGACCAACAAAAGAACTGAAGAAAGAAAACAATAATCTAATTATCCAAAGATAAAACAAATAAAAAAGTCCTCTTGTAACAGTTTCAGAAAGATCATTTTCTTTTCTGTTCGTGTAGATTCATAACCCGTTAGGAAACTCGTTTCAAACTCGACTCAATTATTGTTTACGAGTAGACCCGCCTTTTATTATTGCTCTTAATTTATTCTATGTGAGAGAGGGACGTGTGGGACGGGCAGGATGGTTGCGTAACCGCGGTCTTGTGGGACAATGGTTAAGGACACGCTAAAGAAATCAATACAAGGTTTTTTGGTCACTTTTACTTTGCTTTTGATTTCTGTAAGTAATTTTATAACTTGTTGAATTTATAATATGAAATGTTTATCTTGTGGTGTGTTAAGGTGAATATAAGCCGTGGCTCGTGTTGTGTAACGTTAAGTTCGCCATTTAAACTCCAATTATAAATTCATAACAAACTCTGTCTGATAGATATCAGACTGAGTTTCTTATATATTGATATGTATCTGTATCTTTCTGGGTCTGTTTTGCGCTCTCGGTAAAACTACTAAACCGTTTTTGACGAAATTCGGTACAGGGCAAGCTGAAAACTCAAAGAATGACGTAGGCCAATTTATAGGCTAAGACTTTGTGTGTCATTTACACTGCTAATTCACTGGCAAAAGTCAGTTATAATTATAGCATGTAATTAATAAACGCAATATTTACATAATATTTAATAACCATCACATTATCTTATCTCCAATAATGTGGCAAAGAACACACGTTTCTCTAAAGATAAATTGGAAAGTTCTGCTACTGCGTACACGCACAATATGGCACCCATTTGACCATATCCTTCAATGGTACGTCCAACAATGGAACATTCACTGCGCCTAGTCACTGGAACACTTTACACGTGTGTTCCAACTGCGTACACACGACCTCATAAATGAATATAACACATTATGGACTATCTTGATTACACGTTTTAGAATAAAATCCGGCCGCGTGTTGGGATTCGGGACACGCACAATTTAGGGTTTCGTTTTCATTTCCACTTTGGGCGTAAAGGAGGATTTCTTTTTTTTGCAAGATTATTTTTTACCCTTCAGCCAGCGTAATTTATATGTATACTAGTGTTCAATTATACCTTTGTTGTAATAGAAGTCTTTAAGCTAAGACTCAGATAAAACGGAACAGGGAAACTTCATTACTTACAAACAGACAGGCTGACATGAAAAATTATAGAGAATCTTAAAAAAAAATAGAGCCCATTGTACACTACTTTTTATAAGAGCAGTTTATGGTTAATATAGAGCAGTTAATAATGAATTTAGGTTTCTATACTATATTTTTTTTTGTAAATCATTTTACACGCCTGTAGGATATGCGGTGAAAAAGACATGATACAAAATAAATAATAGCAACACTATTGTCAGAACATGTAGGAGTGTTAATAACGATCTAATTTATTAGAATAATAATTATGTAACTTAATTTATGCTGATCTAATTCCTTAAATAGCACGAACATTAATATGTTCGCACATAATAAATCTTGCTATAATCGTTTAAATCCTGATTAACTACGTTTAGCTAAGGTATCGACCCACTTTAGATGATGGTATTCCTTAAAAGATATGTCCATTATTGCTATAGAGGTAATTATGTAAAGACTAGCATTTACCCACGACTATGTCCGCGTGGAAGCCAAGTAGGTATACCGGCAACGATTGTAGGATAACATAGCCATCTATTAGAGAAAGAAGTTTCATAATCGGGCCAGTTGTTCGAGATTAGCGCATTAGATAAATAAATCAGTCTTCAGTTTTATTATTCATTCTAATATTTTATTGTAAGTACTAGTATTTCATAATTAAACTACATTATAATAGCTGATGGACAATGCACTCGCGATCATATGCGTTGAATTAATTTAAAAAAATTTATTGTAATGAGTATAATCATGTTTTTGAGCGTCGGTCACTAATTACCAGTTCTTGTCTATATTTTACATTCATCAGATTGTTGGTTTTCACATCTAAACTGCTGAGCAAAATTTTAGATTTTAGATTACATTTAAATCCGCGACGAAGTTATAATCACCAGCTAGTATTACCATCTATACACTTATAAAAATGGTGAAGTTCAGTTACAACTAAACCTACCTATATCTACTCTATTTTTATAGCATGAATCCGCTACAAAAACATCATGGGCCATTACAGCGTCGGTGTCGGTACGCGCACGCGCCCAAACTTCCGCTCAAGAGCGCATTGTAGATTGACGGACCGGAAACCCTTGATACCATCTAAAACTCCGCTGGTGCAGTACTTATGCTACTTACCTACCATGTACGGCGAAGATGCGGTACCGCATACGAACGAGTTATTTGCAGTATTTAGAACTCATTTGCATGTGAGTGCTATAAGGTAGTTATTTTTGTGTAGGTTGAAAATTGTTTTAGCTTTGTATTTACTTTTTTGTTCTGTTTTGTTTGGTAGCGTGTGGGATAGATGGTTAAAAAAAATTAGGTATGTTAAGTATTAATACTATTTTATTTCTACTTATCTTAACCTCGGAAGCGTTTTCAACGATTTTCATGAAATTTATTATGAGGTTTCGGAGCGACAAATTGCTGTAGTTATCTTTGAATTTTATCAAAATACCGGTATTTAAAAAGAAAAAATAAATTTTATCGGTCATCTAGGTACCAAACAAATTATATCGCATATTGACAAAAAGAAAACTTTAGATTTCCTTTTAACCTCGAGTTCGTCCATGTCACGTTTCTACTGGAGGAAAAGTGCAGAAAGTAAAAATAAACTCAATGAATTACGATCGAATTGCGACCACTAGGGAAAACTCAAGTAACACGAAGTAGTAAAACGTGGTTAGAAGTTCTTGTTCCATTCATTTCCCAAACGAACCTCTCAACTAAATGTCATCAATGACACTGACAGTAAAGTTATTAGTGCTGCGGTCATTTCACATCCGTCATGATACTTTCTTATTGGTCAACCATTACCCATGACTAGCGATTCTATTCTCAATGGAGAAAACCGATTTTCTATTAAAACCACAACCAAAGCTCAACACAGGTTACACAGCCGTCGCGGTCAAAAAATAAAAAAGGAAATCTAAACAATGAACGGTAAATAAATATATTCAGTTTTATAGAGCCTTGAAAACTCTGATACAATCAAGCTGTCTGTACACGTTAACCATTCTACTATTTCGGTACAAATTATTTATTTAGTGGTACTAGCTTTACCGTATGGTTTGTTATGTTATGATAGCGTACAGTGTGTTGACCGCGTCCGCATGGGGCGGGCTGTGCCGCCAGTGTACGCGATAATTGGAGCGTCGTTCCGGGCACATTGTTCACTCAGGCTCACTCCGTATTGTTCGTTATGGTAATGCACTCCATTTTATTTCCTATCCAAAATAAATGTAACTCTGACAAAGCAGAATCACAGAATTCGCAAAACGTGAACATATAAACACAGACTTTCTTTGTAAACAATAACAGTACGATTCTTGAAAACGCAGACTTGTTTAAACGTAACGAGGTTGTTTGGGAATGTCGGAGTTACTCGCTTGATTATCTCCATACGTTTTTCTCGAATGAGACATTAAAACTTCAAGCGGTTAGCGGATGCGATGCACGAAACACGCGGTACAGTAAAATATCCGTTTTAAGTACCGCAATGGAACACAAATGTAGTGTGACAATAACGGATTAACTACTTGTAGAGAAACAAGGCCCAATGCTTGTTTAGCTGCTTTTAATCGAGTCGATACGAATTTATTGTGTGTATTCGAAATACAAAGTGAAAAATTGGAAGAAAAACTTCTATCTCTCTTAACTTGAAGTAGAACAAACAAAATGATATATTTACTCACTTAGATGTTCAACTCGATAAATTACATAATATCCATTAATGAAATTATTGGTGCTGATACTTCTTCGCCGAAGCAACACGAATTGGATAGTAAAAGTAACAAATCTAAGTCAATAAAGAGAATGACAGAGAGTGCCGGCGATACCAAGTAACATAAAATAATTTATGATCTATTCCATTTGATTAGATTCGGAGGATAAAACGATATAAGTTCACCAGCACAAATTAAACGCCTACAAGTTTTTTTGGAGAAATACTTTCACCAAGTTTATATTGAATTGGAAATATTTTTACGATAAAAATAAATGAAGATCGAAACGTAAGTTAAGACTGAGTTGAGAAAATTTTAAGGACATAAATGATTTCCTTCAACGTTTACTGAAACGATGGAATAAATTAATAGTAAAACAAGTCTTTCTGCTAGTAAAATATTTAATTTTAGGTTTGTCAAGGACACAGATATGACCGTTCTTGAACCCATTAATGTAACAGACGAAGGTCGTAGAGATATTACCAAAACTTGAAATTCATTTTCTTAACGATTAAACACCGAGAATATCTTCTTCTAAGTCCCAAAGGCACGTCATGCTCATCTCACACTTGCCACAGATACTTTTAACGTTATTGGCACTTTTTGTTGACACATCGACTTAGTATGGGGCGATGATCGCTGGATTGTTATGCAACTTTCTATAATGTTTTCATAACTTTTGTAACTTGTTAGGTTTGTGTTCTATTGAGTATATTGGTGCCCTAAAGATGTCTATATTGTTAATGATAGCTCGGAGACCCCGCTGTCTAAAAGACTGTTAATAACAATTGCGTAAATTAATGTTACATTATCGTGAGACTGAAATTGATTAAGTCACCCATCATCAATGTAGGTCTTTGCATCACAGCAATTGTTTTAAACAGGGCAGTATGTATAACGTCATGAGAATCTTCTCTTATATTATGCGGAATATAACAAAATTGGCGAGTAAATAGTGTCGTTATTGACGCGGCACACAATTCCGACATTACCTGCCTCATTAAATTGCAATTTCACACCGCCTCGTGGATAATAAGGAAATATTACTACATAACATTGTATTTTAGCGTGGCATCGCGTAATGCTGGAGATTACGTCTCATGGAAACATTCCATCAAGCAGAGGACATTACGTTATGATGGAATAAGAGGCACGCGTAAACATCTGGAATAGTGACAGGTGATCTGTGGAATAACTGAGTAATGATCTACGGATAAACAACAGAGCAATGATAGTTCTAGTTTTTATCTTCGTTGAAGCTGCTGCTTCTTTTTTCTTTAGCTCATCGATTTTGTTTCCGTTTATAGCCTCATAATGCATCTTCGTATTTGACGTAATAGATATCCTATTAATGTATGCGTGGTACAGTAATGTTCATGACAATATGATTATTTTTCTGGATTTCCGTTAAGTTATTTGTAATCCAAGATGAGACATACACGACCATCTCGGCTCAATCCTCTTATCAATTTAGTTAGTTCCAGCGACTCGTTCATGTTAATTTTCCTCAAGTCGTAATCTATTTATTGTGTTAGTAACAACGTTAACTAATTCAGCAACTAACTCGCCACTAGCGACTCGGATCTCCGGCCCTATTTTATGTTTCGTATATAGCTGGGAATTCGCACCGCGATGAACGAATTTTGCGGCAGACCCGCGTAATAGAGGCTTTCATCTAAATCTTGCAATTCAGTAGCCATATCATAGATTATTAATATTGTTTGCTAGTTTGATTGTTAATAAGTTTAATTTATTCATACTATAAGTTTTTTGAGATGCTCAACTAAATAGATTACAAACTATGTAAATATAGTTTAGAACATTTCGTTGTATCAAAATCGATGTCGACGCTTAAAATAGAGTAATTTATAAGCTTGAGGATTAGAAGACCTTCAAGATAATTAGCACCTGGATTAAAAATTGATGTACTCTTAGAATAGTCTAAGATAAACCTTATGCCAGGTAATATCTCACGCACGAAGCTAAGTCTATTTTTAAGTGCCCAAGCCTGTTTCACGCAACTCGTAAAAAGGCTATTTCCACTCCAGAAGCAATAAAATGTGTCCCTGGAACAATTTTATCCTCTAGCTTATCTCAGCTTAGGGTAACTTTTTTATGGCGTATAGCAATAGTCCTTCGGCAATGAGAAACACACAAAAGGGCCATTGGGAACAGTATGGTAATATCATTTTTGAAATAGCGTTCAAGAGAAGAACTTAGTCTAGAAATATCCAAAGTTATTGATAAAGTTAAAGTCATAATAGGTTCTATGTCTCTAAACGTAATGTTTCATGAAGTCAAATCTGGAAGGCAACAAACCCATAATAATGACATGTATTGTACTAGCTAAACGTTTCAACCTTTTTCAGAGCGCTGTAAACAATGCCGCTAAAGTCAAACACACATGGGACAAAATAGGGTTGTTAAAAGATAGATAGAACACATTATTGCCTAAACGACCGAACTACATTGAACCTGAACTATAGACACAAGTGAAGAATCACTCCTATTTATATTTTGTTGGCATATAAAACAAACGAGCTGAGGGCATCGATGCGATATTTTAGTTTATCTGCCCACGCAATACGCAGTAATATCGTTGGGAAAACCGATTTTATCCCTGGCCGACCTATTTTCTGGATAACACAATGCTTCGACTTGTAGCGTTGTCCCATTTGTGTATCGATTGCTATAATTACAGATCGGGTATCAACACAAGAACGGTGCCTGTGTTTGAAGCATGAAGTATTAATAATATTTTGAGTAGCGTTGGTTTACTTAGAAAGGGTTTCTGAGAATTTTGATCCAATAATTAGTCTTACTGATGTTGAAATGTTTAATTAAAATATTGATTTGGCACCCCGCGAATAAAGCCTCGATTCGTATTTCAACGTATTTTGAAGCTAATATTGAACTTGTAACTCAAAAACCTGTTACAGTTTCTGAAAAAATGGTAATTTGGCAATCACGTAACCAACCGGCCAAAGACGATACATAATTATTCCAGTTTTTTCGGTCCAGCCAGCAGACCATTGGCAGAGTCGCAAAAAATTTGATCATTAACAAACGTATGAAGAAAATCAATGATTCTATAAACATAAGCCTAACATAAAAACTTTATTTTTTTAAATAACCGCCTTTTAAAATTTGAAACGGATAAATAACTAGAATTTCGGAAGTCGTCGGCTAACCCTTTACTTTTGAAAACCGAATTAAAATTGGTTAAGCACACTGCTCAGCTACATAAAAGTCAAACTGAAATCTCCTTTTTATAAAGTCGATTAAAAATAAAAATAAAAACTAACTTTTGAAGAGTATTAGTCCAAATAAAAATTCTTTTCCCAACTTATTAACAGTCATATTGAAAGGTCACATGCGAGCGCATCAAGAATGATAGATGCCCAAAGAGCTAGTATTAGGAAATAATCATATTATTGTGGTTAAATTCGTGATTACCAACTATGATGGAGGACGCACAACCGTGGGAAACGCCCGTGGACATTCAACAGACGGATAAATCATGTTTATTTACATTTTAGTTCTATATTTAGCAGGCACAGTGTTAAGAATTAATGTTTACCTGCTGGTACAATATTAATTAATAAAATTCGTAATAAGCTATTATTTAAAATGTTGCATATTATTTTGACATAAAAGAACTGTAACAGAATAATTTAACTCCATCACAATAAGTAAACAGTCAACAGTACGTACTAAATACGACAAATATGCAGTTGGCGTTGCGACAAAATCTTAAAATTCTTGAATAAAATTGCCACTCATAAAGCTCCCAAATAGAAAATTCTTGTTTCATGACGACGAATGGCATAGCGGCGTGAAGTGGGCGTGAAATTATAAATAACTACCCTCGGCCAGCCGATTTAGAAGAGCTCAATGTCACAGCTTCATTCTTTAAGATATTTTTATATCGTGCTTCGGGTAGTCCCTGAAATACGTAGCCTTGCAAAAATAAACAAAGTTTTTGGTTAACTAACACGTTTTGGGTCTGCTACCGAGAAAAATGTACACAGCTTATTTTCCCTCAAGTTATTTATACACCGAGAATGTTTGTTTTTCTCTCTATTGGTGAGTTTATTTGGCAGTTAGTTAATACAGGTTACCTCGAAATGGTTTAACGGTAAATTTAACTTATCGGCAAAACTAAATACAGCTGCCAACGATAAATTAAAATCAAAGATGCTTTCGTAACAGACCATGCGTTGGCTAAGACTAATAAATAGTATGTAGCTATATCTAAAGAGAACCGCAAATAATCTCAATTGTGAAACGAAAGCAATATCAGTTTAAAAATACACATGAGTGGAATGGCCGAGTGCAGGCTATTAACTGTATATAGCAGCCAAACAGCCACTTGGGCACGTTTAGCCTGTTTTATCCTAGAAACGTCGTTGTTTAAGACAATGGCCAGAGAGAACCTTTTATATTTCAGATCAATAACCCCTTGTTCGGGTGCGAGCCGTTGACACATGAATAGAGAATGAAGCATCAGTTTCCCTCATGGAAAGCATTGTCGGCGTTTCTGTAACAATGCCATTATGTGCGACGTGGTTCGCAAGAGGTCATGCAGTATCTCTGCTTATTGTTTGTTTAGGCCCGTTTGGCTTCATCCAAATTTTCATCTTAGTATGTACTTTAAAATCTGGTACATCCACAGTTTTATTCTATCCCCGAACACACGAATTTCGTGACTCCTAATGTAATGCTGTGTTATAGCAGTTCCACCCACTCGAGAAAGTTACGTTAGTGGCACAGGCTGGAATGTTAATGGTTGGAGCAATTATTTTGGACGAACCTCGACCAACTTGAGACGGGCAAGGGACAAATTCAATTAGAAAACATTTGGGTGCTACGAGAGTTAGGAACGATCGCAAGAACAAGACAAGGACACTCGAGATTGCTTTAGGCACTTCTTGGAGCATCTTAGAGTATTATTATGAATTTGATCCAAGGGCCGGATCACGCAACTCTAACGAAGATTTTGCGTGAGAAGGCGTATTTATTATATTCTTTACGAAAAGGTCGGCCGCTATTAATTTTATTAGGCACTTATGAATGAGTTAACCCTATTAAAGTCCAGTCGCGTTGTCCACATAGTAGTGAACGTGACTGTCGGCATAAGATACAGTTTGAATATCAATTAACTTTTACGATTGCAAGCGAACGTTACACCTTGACCGTTGTGGACGGTCAAAACGACTGGGTTTAGTATCCTATATTTGATGAAAATGTTCGACGTAGCTCACCTACGTTCGCCTGGGTTTGAAACCCTTATGTCTCATTTAGATCAACAATAAGATATACGACGAAATGATTAGCTATTTGATCATATCGTGATTATTATGTTTGCTGTGAACTGTTGATGAATGTAGACATATTCCTTAATTTCGATGTTAACAACCTTTTATGAATGTCTATCTATATCAATGCAATGTCAGACAAAGTACATATTAATGTTTCTTGAAATTGTAATTAAGATATGAAATTCTTAAATCAAATCAGAATTTAATAATGCGCCCACACAAGTGAACGACCGAATCCCACACCGTTTTTAGTTTTTATTATGATTTGGCTATCTTTCAGTACGTGACTAAAACTGTGAATATGGATAAAAAAATCAAAAATAATGTGCTCATTAAGTTATGCCTGCGTAGCCAAGTTTAATAAACTCATCAACTCAATATAAACGTTAGTGACCCTTGTACCAATTGAGGCAATGGTAAAGGAACATTGACAAAAGGATCTCAATATGTTGAAGACGCAATTGAACCCCTCTAGAGGGATCACGTGTTGTGCGAAGGGATCAAATTAGGGAAGCTCGATTAGAGAAAAGCAAATTAAGCAAGAACAAATTACATTAGGCAAATAAAAAGATTTCTTTACTATCAAAGTGAAATTACATAAACATAATCATGGTTATATCGTGATATCGTTTAGTGAAGTTAAACAGACGCGGCTGCTAAGAATAGGAGGTGACTGTGCAAACACTGCTGAACAAAGGTGAACGAAAGAGCGGCGATTTATTCTTACGTCGTAATAAAGCGATTTCTAGTTACGTCAATACTTTTCCGTGTACTTTTTGTTGTAGCAGATACTTTGATCGATGACTTTAATGTTTTCTTGTTTTGGAGTACAATGAAACATGACAAACACTAAATTTAAGTGATCAAACTAAATTCAGAATTTTATTGCGAAATCTTAAGTAATGTATGAAGATACAATTAAAACGAAAAACATTAAAACATCCGAAGTTATACGTAACGAGGCGAATGAACTTGCTTCGGTCAATATCAAAGTTGGATTTAAACAGCCGCCTACTAATGACCATATATTTAAACGATCTCCCAACAAATGTTGCCTCCACAAGCCCATATTTGATAACCACTAAAACTTTTTACCTCACTTAATTTTATGACAAGGCAGAATTTAGAAATGTAATACAAATAAATCAGGAGAAAGTAATTTTGCATAACAACATGAGATTCTAGATATCATTTTACATCATTCTATAGCCTCAGGAAAGACAATAAGTTACATAAGTGTTATTACGCTTGGATACAACAACTTTATTGGATTAGGAATACTTAAAACATTCATTGTTACTGGGAAGGCACAATTCATCGAAATTAACTCCTATTGTGTTGATTGAGACACTTAACGTTTAACAACACTTATCTTTAGTACGACTCGTGACCATGAAACCATGGGTTCTTTTCATTCGAAATTAACAATACATTTGCATATATTCGATAGTTGATTGATAAGTGCATCAACAGACAATTGCTTCAAGGTGTTCTCGGTACGTCCAGTTAGAGACCGGTTTTACCTGCAAACTATGAATCATTCTTTGATTAATTATGTTATGAGAACCGCTGATACAACATTTTGTTTATAATATTTATTAGTTCCTTGTTCGTGATGCAATTATTGGGGTCAATTAAGTATGGAAATCATCAAGTCAGCGTACTGATTATTAAAATTGTAAGCATTAATGAATACGTTGTCAAAAATCCGAACGTCTATTCATAAACCTTTAATGTAAATTCTGTCAACGTTAAGTTACTTTTATAAACGCACACTACTGCAAAACTATTCTTATTTTTATCCTTAGGGTCTCGATCCCCGACGTAGCAGAGTATTACTCAAATATTTGTAGGGCAAACGTCAAGGACCTCTGAAAGGACCCTTTACGCCACCGTCCTAGTTCTCACGGAGTTATAAAACTAAACAACTGATCTTGTTACTATTTAATAATACATTGAATTTGTTGTCTACTCGTTAAATAACGTCGTCTACATAAAATAAGTGTTTCAGTACTAAAAGTTCTTACGATGATTGGTGTTAACAGCTGGTGCATTTTTCTTATTGTCGCAGTTCCGTTGAGTGCTTTCGGGGCCTGCAAGCATCACACGGGCCGATTCAATTGCTCAACGCCCCACCATTGTGTTACGTGACCAATTGAATCAATATTGTTCCTCTATTGCGTTATCTACTTGTGAATGAGTTACATTTTCCTATCTGTGTCAAATTAAATTAACGCCATACAATAAATTTCAATTTATATTTGAATGAAGATTAGGCTTGTGTATTTTTTTAGTCAGATGTTTGAATTTTGGACGTTTGAAGTTTTGCTCAAAAAATGGTCGAGGATGGTAAATTGAATTTTAATAAAAACTACCAAAGTCAATTTCCTAAACCAGGGACAACGACCTAATTGAACCTTCTTCCAAGGACAGTCATCAATCAGACATTTGAGACATGGCAATGCACCAATTCTGCTCACTCGGTCATTGATCCAATTCAATGCCAAACAGTTCACACATTTACAAATTCTGTGTAGTAGTCATTGTCAGAGAATAATTCAACGCTAAAGATAATGTGTCAGTTAGCATTGATGTACTAATGCAAGAGTTACTAGCGTGGGCCGACGGCATTGTTGCGTGGGAAAACAGCCCAATTGCGGCTATGCATCCGGCTAAAATGTGAATAAATACTCTTAGGCCAAAACTTGTTAGTTAACCTATTGACAAAGAGGCTGTAGTTAGAAATGCTACTTGTTTCGTAAAAATAATATTCGTAAATATGCTGTACATATCGTAACAAAAAGGAGTAGTAATGCCTCTGAGATTAACAGATGAAGAACAAAATGAATGACTCGGTAAATAAAGGTGGTTGCAACGCAGCCTACACCTTTAAGCAGACGTGACTCCACGTGACACGGCAATAAATCTGCGGCTGTCTTGTGTACCATGCCGTCTTGACAATGTTCGGGTGAGAGGTATCATAAATTTCATAACTAAAACTAAGAGAAATTAGACTTGTTGAAAATTTGTGCACCTTATTATGTTTACGACTGACGGATGTAGGTTACGAAAATGGTTTCAAGTGGTAATTCCAAGTTATTAATAAAGCTAAAAATGGGGGTTATATTTGTGTTGGTAGGAATAAAACAAAAGTTATATATTTGAGATTGTCAGATTATCCAGTTCCCTTTATGAAGATGACGATAAGAGATATTGAAATCATAAGTAGTCCATCAACAAACGACAACAACAATGTATTAGATATTTTCAGTTGAAATATAGATGTGTGACAAGGACAGCCGTTTAATGGACATACGACTGACATAATATATTTGAAATATAAACGTGCTAGTTTAAAAATGATTGCGAGTATAGGCACGGGCTTTCGTAACGGTGATTTATTATAAATCCCCGTTACTGTATTATCTCAGTCATTACAATAGAATAATTTATTAACTTGCGATACTTGTTCTAGTATTACGTTAATTACACTGTATTAAATTTAAACTAACTATCAATGCGTGACACGTTTGTATTTGAGAATGTCAATTTACTTTCTAAAATGATGTACGATTTCTAACCTGAAGGAACAATCTGCTTTATCATCTAACTGATCTTTGTTATCGCATTACTTGTTTTACTGTTTGTTAGCAATCATTCATTTTCATAGCTATCAAAATTTATTCCTGTACTAAAGTTAATTGTTTAAAATTCTGCTGATTCAGCCTAAGTAGCCCCTTTTCATGATCATTAATGAATCTGTATTTAGGTCACTGTTAGAAATTTCGTTTGAATAAATCTAGGTTATTTCAGATTACGGCTACGGATAATATAAGCTCACGCAAACCAACGGAATTAATGAGCACTAAACGATGCAAATTCTTTAGAGCTTGACTTGTATAAAAAAAAAACATTTTTAAAAGTCACTTAAAAACTCTGCTATGGAAGATAAAATGTGTCACGAATGAAGGAGAGTATTGAGTCACTGCACGATTCTTTTAAATTTTTGACCGCAGCTCATCCCTTTGAAATTCCAATAGGGTGAATCAGGAAGAGGAACACATACCAAGGTGTAGTAAAATTTGAATACAAAAATATTTTTTAATAAAAAACCTACAAGGTTATAAAGTACATCCGATAGAGCTTTTGTTTACTATTCTGCCATTAGTAACGACGCACTTAGTATGGAATTAATGAGTCATATAAACTTTCGAATCAAAAAAATTGGTTATTGGATCTTTGCTCACTTTGCTTTATTTTTTGTTTCATCATAGAAAGTGCATGTCGAGAATTGAGTAATAAAAAGACAATAGCGCATCATTGGAGAGTTGGTAAGCAATTGTAGTGTGAAGAAATTAATCTGCTGGCAAGAAGAGCGAGCGATAATAACTAGTCTGCGATGTCGAATGCTAAAAGAAACACGCTTTCTTTTCACGTTTACCAGATGGCAAATAATATTGTTTTCAGGACCATCTGCGTGCTCCGATAAACGTGTTCCTTTGAAATGAAATGCATAAGAAATAAGTGGTCGGTGTACAATGATGAAACGACCAATTCCACATCGGCAAGCTGCGATTTGGTAATGTGCTCGCGCAGTGGCCAGGTGGCGAAACTGGTTGTCTTCCCTGCGCCTTGCCATCAGGTGTGTGTAGTGAATGTGCTCCCAGATGTATTTCACATTCACAAAATAATAATACCTGAATTCGTGGCTTTCATCATACAAATTTTGAAATACATACGTGTCGAAGTATGTAGTAAGACTTCCAGTACCTAGTTGGAATGTATTACCAGAATTACCAGCAGTATTATAATAATGAAATAAACAATTCGAAACATTCAAGTGGCTATAAAATACTGCAGGGCGTGCAAAACTGCGCTACCTGCGCTTTATGCAGCTTCTCGATTTCAGTCCCATTGTTAGAGATGTAACTGACCCTAGGCGGCGAGGCCGAGCAGGTAGTCCTGGCTTTAATCAGAAGTATTAATAATAAAACTTCTTATTCACTTTCTTAATATCATCACCAAATCAATAGACCATTCATTTACTTACAATACGGGCATTAAAGTGGAGCGAGAACCTAATACAATGAACAATAGAGATTAAACATTTGGATTGAATGCAGGCGCCAACATCGTGTAGGTGTCGAAATTCATTCATTACCAGACGTAGACTTCGTGTATGATGGACTAGATTTATGTAGTTAGTTTAGTATATACCTAGTATGCCTCAAGTCTTAGTATTGATGTTCAAAATGGAAATGTTATCAGCTTAACTTGAGATTATCCCGATCATGACAGTTGGTTGATTTCCATTATCCTCATTGCGTTTATTAGTTCATGACCCAATTAGCTTCTAAATTGCTTAAAATTGGTTTGCTTCAAGTGGATCCCAGCGTGCACAAGCATCTGACGTTTTTTTATGATCCCTTCTCAGAATCATCTCTCAAATGGGCAATATATTTAGAGAACATGACTTGGTTTGTGTCATCACCTAAACCCTGATTTATAGACTAAAGGTTTTTTGGTTTGGTTTGTGGTTTTTGGTTCTTGGAATCAACCATAATTTTAAAGATGACCTAGAGTAAGTTGTCTTGGTTTCTATTTTGTGTTTATTTCTAGTTTGTGTTTAAAATAACGGCCTGTACTTTGAATTGTTTTCTTTTAATATCTTGGGTAGTTCATAGCTAGGTATATGGTATGCAGGTATGTGTTGCTATTTTCAAGACCCTTTAAATTATCAGCAGCTATGCAGTGAATGGTCTTACATTCTTTTTCATCTCTCTCAATGCTTCTTGTTTGGTAAACAAATCATTAGTAAATGTCAACGATAATGACAAAACAATCCAGATTTGTATTCAGGAATGTTTGGCAATATCTCGTCACCTTCACACACAAGTTGAGAGAGTATCTGTAAAAAAATTGACAGTTTTTGTGATTGTCATTGAAAGTAACGTTACCCACCGTTAATTGGATGACAAGTTCCAGTGATCCCGGTACAGAACCAATCAATATGCAACCGTATAATTCACCGCACCGCAAGAGCTCTCGGGTACTCAGAGCTGGGTATCCACTCGATTATTATTGATTTGCTTGATTTTCTATACAACAGAGGACACTAACACCTTTATAGTCAATAACAATGTCACAAACAAAACCCTCCACCAGATGTAATTGTACGATAGAGTTTCACTTGTCAATACTGCCTTGCATCTACTTCAAGAAAATTTTACTGTCACTGATTTCGCACTAGATTCTAGTGAATGCAGCAAATAGGCCGTGTTTTCACTCCGATGTCGTATTGATTGTAGACGGATTGAATTAAAACAATGGCGTACATAAACACAATGTAATGTCGCGAGGCGTGCACAGCACGTGCCGCCCCGCCCGCGGTCACCTCCCGACTGGCGGACTGGCGGTGCGCTCGTGTTGAATAAAGATCGCGTTCGGGTGCGTTCCTCGCACGACGCTCACTGCGTTCAGATGCCCCGCTCAGCGCAACACCGCGAGGCAAGGTAACTCCCTATATGTTTATATTTTGAAACCACTGCATGTCATTTCCATGCGTGCGTTATATTTATGATTATTTGCATTCGTGTCTAGACTTCCTAATTTGTTATCGTAATGATTTTGTCGTTGCTAGTATTTTTGTTTATTGTCATATTAATGTTGTGTTTTGAGTCTGCTGTTGCATTAAGAGTGTGATAATTATACAAATATTATTATATTTTGATTTAAACAAAGAAAAAATATTATTATTAGAAAATTAAAACACGCGCAAATGTTTTTTACCTGTCCAGGTGTACCAATTTTAATTTAATTTTTCATAGCATCATAAAATACAGTACACATATTTGGATTTAAAATAAGTATTAAATCAAAATCTGAATCATCAAAAAATGTGAAAAAGTATCCGACAAGATTAGAAGACATTCACATCAAGTAACACTTATATCTTAAACAAATCTTTTATTTTAAATAGATTTGCGGTCAAAGCTTTTAATGCCTATGGTTTTTTATTGTATTCTCAAGGATCCATACAGAAGAGAACTCGTTCCCCAATAGCCGTTTTTACCGAGTGTAGGCAAAGTTGTCTATTGTCACGTCTGTTACCTACGTGGAAAGGTGTCAGATATTCGTGGAAACAGGTAAGGATTAGATTTGACGAACGGCACCGCTTTGAAAATACAATCGATCTGATCTGATTAATTAGACAAATGTTATTAATTGTTGGTAGCATATTTTTTATAAAGAACAATAAGATAGTACCTAGTGTCCTCACGTTCAGCGGTCGTACCTACTGGTGACAACCAAAGCAAAGGCGTAAAAAAAATATTTTTATTTTTATTGCATAAGTACTATATTTGGCTACATAGCGTTTTTTTATTATAATCGTGTGTAGATTTAGCATATAGAACCCTAAATAAGTTTGTTTTGCAAATCGTTTTGTATTAATTTACTATTTTCTCAAAGACCGTAAATGTCACATCAAGCAGTTGGCATACATAATAAATTTATTAGCGGTCTGTCTAACTAATCTTCCATGAAAGGTCAGTGAACACAGCTAATGTATGCGGTGGCATCAGTCTTGTAGCTCACGTGTGTTGTGATGTTATCATCTGGAGCCGACCTACTGTCGCCATCCGTGCTCCTGTGAACTATCCGTGGAGACGTTCCAATTACAATATCAATTAACACTGAAGAAAAACAAAAGAAAGCAGCTTTCTGATCCAAATTCAAATTTTTAATGTAGGCAGGCGAAGTTGTGTTTAATTTTAAGTAATTATACGGCGCAGTCTTAACACACGTATTGTAAAAAAAATATCACGTTCCTGACATAAATCACTATGAGGTATATAACATTAATTATGAATTTAATTAATAAACCATTTAAGATTATTAAACGCTACCTAAGTTAAAACACCAAAATGGGTTTTTTCGTCAATAAGATACATATGAATTACCTTCAGATATAGTATTTTTTTCCAAAAATCTTTGTAAAAATCATCTTTGTATTAATAGTAATGGTTGGTTATCATGAGCACAATCACGTGTTTAAGTATCGTACCAGTCACTCTATATAATATTATAAGTAAATACTTCAAAAAGCGGAAACCTTTCACATCCAGCAAGCAGTCACTGAAATATTCAAATAATTTTGATTTACTTTTATCGCTTTGAATAATTTAATTTCTTAAACCTAGAAGACTCTACTTGAATGGCTTCAAATAATTTACTGTCAATTTACATTTTCATCGCATTATCTTTGTTCGACTTAACATTTTCAGGTAAAGACACGTTTCTAGCATTTATTTTGTAGTAATCATTTATTATAAGTTTTTTCATTAAGATTTCTTAGTAGTATTCCGCAGGAAATTGTATTTTAGAATTCAGAAAGCATGTAGAGCCGCGTTGGTTTTCATTCGTAGATCTTAGACGTCCGATACGGACAAAGCCATTAAAACCAGTAACACTATAAAATTTTGGGTTGCGAAATAGTTCTAATAGTTACCGCAGCCCGGTACACAAAAGGCAACCGAAGGAACGAGACTGGATTTAAGTCAGTAAAAGTCTGACACTAAGGACAGGAGAAGTCATTTTATGATTTCCCATCCATAAAAAATTAATTACTAGTAACATCTATAAATCTATTTGGATACGGGCAACCTAAAATTCGGCCCTCTCTCATTCAGTCTTATCAAGGGTTTTTTTTTGTGAGTGGGACATCATTCAATGACTGCTCCCGTCCTGGGTGCGGCGGGAGGGCGTGTCAGACTCTTACTGACTAAAACCCACTCATGTTTCTTCGATTGCCCTTTATGTTCTAGGGTCACGGTAACTGTTATAAACATAACATTCCGCAACGTCTTATCAAGGGTCGTGTGGATTCTGGAGGTCTGATAGGCAGTGAGAGCAGTCACTCCATGTAAAACTTTGGTTTCCAGCTGAATCCAGTCAGACTTACAGTCTAACCGGATTCAGCTGTCAACCCTAAAGCTAGGATAACGATAAAGTTTAAGTTTATAAATAGTTTTAATTACTATTTGCTAACATAACATTCAAGAGAGTTAATAAGTTTATTACGGGACCTGCTGAAGAGATAAACAAACTATTAACAAGTGTCTTTATATGTCGTGTTGTTCTAAGGGTTTATATAATTAGTTTTATTTTAAGACTGGACTTGTGATTAATCTACCTCGCGTAATCGAGGCGATAAATGGTCGGCGACGGGATTACGTATCTTGCAGAAGCCGAGCGCAATAATCGCGCAATAATTGCTTCTCAAACGTCAATTTGTATTACGTATCAGCAGTAGCAATGCGATAGCAATCTAGCGATAGTGCTGCCTCTGTGGAACAATTAGTTAACCAAAACATGCATTTTTCGTTTGGTGGTTTCGTATTACGTATGGTTTTAAAAAGCAAAGTAAAATTTTTTTTAAGGTTTTATTTAATTAGTACCAGCGATTGCTACTTTATCGTCATCGTAGCAATAAGTGCATTATCACAATCGGCGAGCGATTAGCAATCGATTCATACACAATACGTTTTTTTTGACGTTAAGCGATTAATCGCGCGCTGTTCGCGCAATCACTGCGCAATTATTGCTGATTGTTGTTTCATAGGTAATAAGCCAGCGGGTCTTCTCTGTATCTGAAGGGCAATGTACAGCAGTGGGACAATAATATTTAGGTTGGTAATATTACATGGATCATCCCCGTCAATTTAATCATCTTTTTTTGATTAGGTCAATCAAAGAAAGATGATTGACATAGTTGCTGTAGTTTTGTCGCTTGTTTTGAAGCACGTTTTGAGTAAATATAAGTAGGTACAACATAGTTAAAGTACAACAATAAACTTTTCTTATATTGTCTTATTGCATTCGTCCTTGACATCTCCGTTAACGGGACCTCCAGTCGACGAGGGAATGACTTCGCATACCAGTTAAATATTATTGTTGTGTTTTTGTTTTTATTGTTTTCATGTTAATGCAGTAGGATCTTCGAGAATAGCTTTGTATTTCTAAGTAATCTATGACTTCATGTGTAAGTGTGGTATGAGTACATACGGTAACGTCAATCACTATTAAATAATACAACATCGCTCATCTCTGGCAGAAAAAGTAATTAATGGAACCTTTGTCTGTCATTGTCCATCAATAGGGAATACAAATAGGCAGTTAAGATTGTTTGAAAATACATAGGTACTGTAGAGGCCAGGGGGACCTCTATTGTACCGAGACAACTATGTTACTTATTGAAAAATATTTTTTTTGTAATTATTTTCGTATTACTTTATTTTATGTCGACCGCTTTCTTAGTTAAAAATATTTCATCTCATCACGAACAATGAATCTAAAAAGGTTTTACTATGACACTATCAGCCAGTGTCTCACAAAATATCCAAATAAATACATAGAAGTGTTTTAAACTTTATTGGGAATATTTACAATGATCAAAAATAAGTCATTTTCTCACCCTAGTAGAAAAAGTGCATGCATCTAAACAAAATATATATTATTATCTGATATTTCGACATATATTACTTTATTACGATGGTATTGCATGTGTTGTGAGCTTATAAAAAGAACTATAAAATTTTATATTGTAGGTGCGTGAAGTTTGCCGTACAACTATTTTATTTCATCGTTCAGTTGAAATTATATTTGCATCAGATTAGCCTGAAGGCGTCGACGCGGCGGGCCGAGTAGACGGGTGACTGTTACGTCCATATTGTTCTCACTATGTTTTAATCTAGCCAGATTTGTATTTTATAATATCTAAATTAAATGTTAATTTAACAAATTTTAGTTTAAATTCACCCCAGGGACTTATTTTAATTAAATTGTATCTTAAAGTGCGATGAACTTGTATTTTAGGATCGACGACATTACAATTGAGTTTGCGAGACGCAGAATAGACACAATTGTGTCATGCTTGGGTGCCTCACGTAAAAATAAACTCATTTAAATGCCTTCATATTATTCTGATATTAAGCCCCAAGGGTCATAATAATCTTCATAAATATGGGCTCCTAGATTGATGGTAAAGCGTCCATATAATATGTATATTCCATCTGTCAATCCAGATAAATCCATCTAGTCTACGATCAACAAACGTGAACAGGACGTGAGTTATATCCGTAATTTATATAATATTTATCACAATCTAACACACAATCGAAAATGTCGTCCAATCGTGCGGCGATTCAAGCCCAAAATAGGCATAGCTAAAGGGGGCTATTCATTTTGTTCCATGGGAAAGAGCGACGAGCTACTCTGACAGTGATGTATTATACTCTTTCGGGATTACGATATGTTTAAACGGGACTGCTCAGGACTGATGTACCGTCAGCCCTACATTTTTGACATATTTTCAATTGTATTTAATGTTATTCTTTAGAAATACTCCACTTCTAATAAGTCAAGGAGGTGTTATTTTTAGAAGATACGACATTAGGTGATTTTCCTGTTAGCGGTTATTTTTAGTGTCGACACAATAGTCGTAAATCTGTAACCAAGATGTATTTGTACCTGAAATAGTCATTGTTGTTATAGTTAAATAAAATAGAAAACGAATAGTTTCTTGGAATTGATAAAGTATTGTGTTGACAATGATTGTAATTGCTGGTTCTATTTTGTATTTTTTTCACCTGTGTATATTTTTGATTCATATTATTATGCGTATTTGCGTAATAAAAACGTTCTAGAGGCACTACGTAATCTGTCTTTTATTTAATTAAAAAGATAGATTTTTAGTGGTATTCAGTGTACTGCAGAAACTACTAAAACTACATACCGTCCAACAGTTTCTTTTTATGACGTGGAGGACTAAAGAGATTTTTGGAAACTCAACCCCTAACACGATAAAATAGGGAATACCAACAAGTTTCTATGAAAATCCGCGGGCGAAAGCCTCAACATAGGGCCAGTAAATAATAAAAGACCATTAAATTCCCCGTGATTATGCACGCCCCTAAATATTCCATAGGTTAGGAAGCAGGCTATCGTAACTTTCTCTCTATTCATTATCAATGAAGACCATGTTTTTCCGTGTAATTTTCGTTTTCTGCTAACATTCGCTGAGGGGACCGTGAGATATCCCTACATTATGGTTATAGCATAGAAAGATCATCCCCTCTTAAGTTTCTGAAACTACACCGAAAACTTATTGACTGACATTATCAAAGGAAATGGGAAGAACTTCAAAGATATGAAGTTCTTTCCCGTTTGATGTTTTCATTGAGACATCAAAAACTTTGATGTAGTGCCTTTTTATGGTTCCAACTTTATCATTCATTGCTAGTGTTCAGAATGTATTATTAAAATGGTTTTAAGGCGACTTAACAGTTTTACGATGTTACAGATTTTTTATTAAGTCATCGATTTAGAATTATGTTCTGAACTAATCTTAAATTATTTTCTGTTTTAATTTAATACTGCCCTGCCTATTTTATGTACAAAGCTGTAAAGGCGGAATATATACCCTGAGCCATTCTCAGATGAGGGGTAGTAATGAGAAAAGACAAGACAAGTGCATTATAAAAATGACGATGTAAGACATAAAATATTAAAAAGATCTTGTAATATACAACTAAAATAATATCCAAATACAAAAACCATAAAACTGACAAAGTACGGACATAAAACATTAAGCGTAACTTAGTCTACACAACACAAACATTAGCTTTCCTTAATTCTGTTTACTTTACACCATAATAGTGTATAAACCCTTCATTACCCGTCATTATTATGAAATTTTACAAACGGAACGCCTCTCGCGCCCTCGTATACTCTTCTAATGGGCATAATATTCTTAATTGGGCATCATCAGTAGAAGGCAATGGGCGTCTTGGAGCAACCTGGGTGGTCTCGACCGAAACCTTTAATTAAACCACACAAATCCTTGTATTTCAAGATATTAGAACCTCTATACATTTATTTCTGTCCGTGTAAGTGATGAGGGTTTCGCCATTTGTAATACTAGTTTTTCTATTTATAAAGTTAGAGGCTTGCATGTTTAGAGGTTACATGGTTCAGGTACCTTTGCACTTTGCTCGATCTTATTAATTTATATTGAACTAGCTTTTGCCCGTGACTTCGTCCGCGTAGAATAATAGTTCCCGTTCCCGGGGGATGAAAACTATCCTATGTCCTTTCTTGAGCCCCAGACTATATCTGTACCAAATTTCATTCAAATCGGTTCAGTGGTTTAGGCGTGAAGAAGAGACAGACAGACAGACAGAGTTACTTTCGCATTTATAATACTAGTACGGATTTTGCAAAGAACAAATTAATCGGTCTTTTTACAAGTATCTATAACGATATAATAAAGCTAGGCGACGAATTGTTTAACAATAATTCTAAAAACCAGGCGCGCGCACCCCGCAACCCTCACACACCCCGGTAAGTAACGTATGCATTGCAACAGAGGGCGCCGGCGAGTGGTGCGCGGCGGTGGCGGCTCGGAACATAGACACCTTGGCAACTCCAAGGTGTCTATGTTCCGAGCCGCCACCGCCTCTTACAATTTTTTTATGAATTTTCCTGTCTTTTTTATTGATTGTCTTTCCGGAAATAAATTAACACGTGCTAACACTAGCACGTGTTAGTTCAAATAACGTAATTTAAATTTTTGTTATTTGAAAAACACTAGCACATAGATCTCTTTTTTACAGTAGAATATTTAAAAAAATCATATTTTATTATACGATCAAAATATCTTTGTTTACTTTTACATAAGTATTGTAAGGCTAGAACCTTTTCCTTGTAAGTATTAAATTACTGTGAGTGTGTGTGTGTTTATTTATTTTAACAAGGAACATAATTTATTCTACATTGATATCATTTACAATAAAACACATATAACACTTCGTGTGTATTATTATTATACAATATTTATTATCGTAATAAGAAATAATTACAAAAACGTCTACCAATTATAGCTGCACACCCTGTTAATGCCGCATATTTATTCCGGTAAGATCGCTTACGCCAACAGCCAACTGCAATGACATCTACAAGGGATGCCTTTTAAGATTTGTCGTTTATACATTTACGGGTAATTTTGAAATTGGAAGTGTTCAATATTCGAATTAGCGTTATTTCAAAAACTATTATAAATTTGAAGTATTACCTAGGATTAACGCAGTTGTTTAGTCACAACGTCAATTTGAATCTGTCAAGACACATACAAAAATAAATCTCACTAAGGAAAATGTTCGTGCTACAATTTTCTATAACTTTCGAAAAAGCCTACCACGACTTTAGTGATTCGGAGAGATAATATCTGTATGCCTGGATAAAGACCCATCCTTGCGGAGTGTTGATTTTTAGAATTTAGAATTTTAGCGTCGATATATCTGCCCTAGCGGTAAATCTCATGAAAGATGTCTAAAATACGCCTTCACTGAGAAAAATATCTTCGTTGAGAAACAACAAAATCTCGAAGTTCAAAATGTAGCATAAACAGGGATAAAGGCATTATTGGACATTGCAGGGACAGCTATTCGAATGATCTAGCATGAGGCACTTGGTGGGATAGAGCTATTTTTCCGTTGGGTTGTCGTACATTTCCTTCCGACAATCAAAAGGCACCCCACGTCCGATGATGTAAGAAAACTCTTCAAAAGTTCAACCGAGGTGACACATCATCAGTAGTGACGCATCTTAGATCTATGCCTAGGGTCCTGATTTTAAACATCAATCTAAAATCTGGGTCTTCCAAAACGAACCAAAGCCTACTAAAGTTGTTCGCTTCAGAAGCATTTCAAGGAAGTAAGTCGCCATGTTCGTTGAGAAAACCGATAACGTTGCGACAATTATACTTTAAAATCGTAAAACAGTTAATGCAAACTGGTATCCACAGTTTATTTTCCATAAGTCTTTGCTGAAATTCGAAAATCTCTCCAAAAACGATGCATCATCCCACACCACAACAACGCAAGCTCACAAAGCGCTTGTCAAACAATTAAGTATTTGAAGCAGAAAAACGTAAAAGATCTTGACGATGTTCTAAAGAGACCTCACTTAAGCCCTAACAATTTCTTTACATTTACTAAAATTAAGAAAAACCTATGTGGTCAAAGGTTTCATTCAGGTGAAGGAACAGTCGTCGCCTTCAAACCAGCCATATCGAAGACTCCTACTTTGGAGTGAAATAAATATTTTTAAGCTAATTCGAGCCTATGCAAAAGTCAATGAAACTACGTCGCAAATACTTTTAAAAACAATAAAAAATACTATATGGTTCTAGATGCGGTATTTCCTTCAAACGACAAAAGTTAAAAGGCACGCCATGTATGCGGTATACCGTCTTTATTGACTCTCCCTTCCTTTATTGCAGCTTCTTTTTCTTTATCGCCAGCCTTTTCCATCTCATCCCATGCAGTCTCTTCCCAGTCATCACAGATATCGTTATGCATTTTATTGTAAGTAAAATCGGGCATGTTGGGTAAACCTACTCCAGACAAAATATGATTGAGCTGTGCTTGACCACAACCAGCAGCCATAACTCCAGCAACGGCGTCTTTGTTTATGACGATTGCCAATGACGATTTTTTTTTATTTTTGTAATCACACAATTAAAAAACACATGTAAATTCTGATTGCAAGACTACGTGATGTTTAGACTCAAATTTTAATGTGGCTATAATCCACAATTACACAAAAAATTGTGTTCAGAGAACTTTAAAGTTCTGTTACAAAGTGGTTTACATATATTATTCTATGGCCTATATTTAGTACCTCCGGCTCCATCTGAAACTAACATAAAAAATAATTATCAATATCGTACAATGGGATGTGATAGCATGGCGCAGGAAAATGTTTTTCTTGCCCATTGTGTATTTATTTATTTATTTACTTCACAGATACTGATTATGTTTCATTTTTTTTTTATTAGGTTCTCATATCTAGGCAACCATTAAAACCTGCTTCCATCTTTTCCGACAAAATCTGATAATCTATTGTGTTTTATAAACCGAGTACTTAGTAGTGCTTCAGTAGGGCGTCGAATTATCATTTCTGTAGAAACTTTATCACTCGAACACTGTCCGCTAATCTGAAAATATAAATAATTCAGGGCCTAGTACTAACTAATACGTCGGTTATGTATAAAGAACAAAATTGTCTAATATACTCACTGTAGCTGCGGGAATGCCCTCGTTTTGTGATATGTTAGTGTCATTAGTATCAGCATTTCTAAAATAAAAGAGGTCCCGGAATAAAAGAGGATTTTAACTTCATCGTTGAATTAGGTATATTGATTGTAATATTGAATAATAAATAGCAACAAAAACTTAAGCGGGCTACACGTTTTGCAACTCTGCATAATTCGGTAAAGCGTCGTTTTCATTTCTAGAATTTACAAAAAAAAAGGTTTTATTTGATTATTCCATCTTACATCTATCATTACAATAATCATTATTATCATTTAGTAATAATAATACTACCTATAGCTTTTACAAAACGTTAGGAGGTTCAGGAATTTTTCATACATACCTTAAAAAGGAAGCTGTCATTTCTTTATTTTTGTTACAAGTTGACGACTCCATAGTTTCGCTCTCCGAACATTGATAAACATCATTGAAGTCAAAGTGACTTTTTGAACGTCATCTTTTTTAGTAAACTTTACATTTCACAATTCATTATGAAAACTTACTTTCTTTTCGTCATATTTGCACATTTTTCTAAAAGACATGCTCTTCTTTTCCTTTTGGAATATCTTTCTTTCATTTTTCCCATTTTTATTCAATAAAACCGCTAAATTTGATCACGCAATCGCCGATGCAGTCCGAAAGCCGACTAGCACAGACCCGTCGCTGACAATGGTCAAGAGGGGACTGAGCGTCTCAGCGGGGCGAGGATTGCATATGCGCGTTAGCTTATAACTAAAGGACGTAAACGACAAAATGCTTTTTCTTATTTTATTTAGTCGGAAATGATAACTTGAGAAATTCCTCTTACAACCTTAAGGAGTATTTATAGACTTGTCTACAGAGCAAGTTTAGAGGCTAAAATCGGTCCCGTTTGCCCATAAAATGTGAAACTCTATTTAAAAAGAGGTATGTTTGATATTTTTTTCTCTGTTACAAAAGTTACTTAATCATGTAATGAACTTTAACAAAATAAGGTTTTCATCATGAACTGTTCAGATCACCAACTCATATTTTTATTCGTTTCGTAATTACTGACAAAAATAGAGATCACTGATGCCAAAATATCCAATTCGTCCTCTTAAACAAGCTTATCTAGGATTGTAGCTAGTTTTATGAGTAATAACATAGGCTGTATAACATAATGATTTGTTCGACGGGACTGGAGCAGGAACTAAAGAAAAGGCTGAAACCGCAGAGAAGCTGTAATAAATATTCGTAATACATGATTTTGTAAGCTTTAGCTTGGAAAAAATAACTTCTCACGCGTCTCGGTAGGCAAAGTTCTTCCCATATATTTGCAATATCTCCTACTATAACCTTGTCCAGTCCATAAAGTTTTGAGTTAACCTTTTTGGAAGACGCCCAAGTTTCTTCGCCAGATTTTTCAAGGCTTTCCCCGAGGCCAAAATCCCCATGACCGTGATAACTCATGCCTGCTACTTTAAGAAAACGTTTTATCTATAAATCTGGTGAAGCAGAAACTAAGTGTGAGTCATGCACTTTGATGCATGCATACATAAAGTTGTTTTAAAAGAGCTATTTTTCATTCGCTTGAATTCTAACGATTTGGCGTCGCCTCGGGTGTAATATTCTACAATCTAGGTTTGTCTACCTGTTTATTACTCGACCACGAGCCATCGAGGTGCATAATAATTAATAATACTAATGTTCTCCGAGTTGAATTACAGTTATGGCGGGATATCTCAATGAACCACCTGATGTTTAAAGGTTACTGCCATCTTTAGCCATCTACAATGCCAGAGACTCGCAGTTGCGTTACCCAGAGACAAATTAGACATATATCATCCATACTAATATTATAAATGGGAAAGTGTGTCTGTCTGTCTGTCTGTTTGTCTTTCTTTCACGGCAAAACGGAGTGACGGATTGACGTGATTTTTTAAGTGGAGATAGTTGGAGAGATGGAGAGTAACATAGGCTACTTTTTGTCTCTTTCTAACGCGAGCGAAGCCGCGGGCAGAAGCTAGTGTGCTTATAAATCGTCATCGTCGTCTATTTAAATTGGACAACAAAAACGTTGTTTTGCGGCAAATATATGTAGTGGCAGTTCGTAGTCAGAAAAGATCCTTCACAAAAACATCTATTACTACTAATTTAGAATAGTAAAGTTACCTGTGTGTCCTGAGAAAGTTTATCTCAGTAAATTATTACGATATCACCCTGGTACGTGACCAAACCCTTTAACACCATGTCACTCTTCAATGCTATTGTCTACCTACATCTCCCATAAGCCCTCAATTACACAAAATTAGTTTTTATTACACGAATTTCTAGCATTATTGTTTTAACAATCGCTGTTATAATGTTTCGGGGTTAACGTTTATTACTGTAACGTAGTACGTTTTATTATGGTATTTTTAGCCAACAAAGTTACTTCGACGCTAGGTAAATACACCTCTTTGAGGCTTTTACGTATTACGTACAAATGTAAGGGAGATATTTCTGTTTTGTTAAGCCAAATGGCAGACGAAAGAAGAGGTCTAATTTTATATATTTTTGGTAATATAAGAATCAGTTATATGAAGCCCGTTTCGCTGAGAACATCTCTTTCCGTAATTTAGGTTACCTATATCCAAAGGAAAAGATAATTGTAGATTGACACCGCAGATTTACGTAAATTATGTATTAAATACTCTTTATCTATTAACGATAAAATTTTGCAAAGTGTGGTCTTTTGGACAGTAGTGTTATACGGTTTCGGTCAATTAAGTATTTCCGCAAATTGTAAACTTTTGTGGCTTCATTCACTTGATGAATTGTGTGCGACAAATTACTTACATATCTATTTTTTACTGCTGAATCTCATAAAGTTACTAAGTAGATACGGTTAATCGTAAAGCGATCTTACGTTTTAACCCCATGCTGGTTTTGAAAATAAGGATAAGGAATTAAGGTTCTAACCAGCCCACCCATAAAAGATACTAAACAAATCCTTAGAACTGCCTCTGTCAGGAAGATATTTTTCCTCAAAGCATGACTAGGTAAACCCCGCGGTTGCACTCTCGTTAAATTATTCTAATACGAGCTATTTGCTAAGCGTAGCTTCCGTAGGTCGTAACATGAAGTTATATAATCATAATCTACTGCGCTTAACGGTTTTTATAATGGAAAATTTATATTTTCAAATCACCAAACCAGAGATCGAGAGTCGCGTTCAAACAAACAGACTGTTTCGCTTTACAAGCATTTGGTTGGCTACTGCTCCGCTCCCATAGCGTGTTGTTATAATAATTCCTTATGATCAATTGGATTCTAGCATATACAAAACTGTTTGGACAAACAAAAAAATATACCATTATAATTAACATGATATAACTATAGATAACTCTCATGTGTCATCGAAAAATTCTCAAGCAGTTACGTTTTATTCCGATGGTCTCCGATGACTGTACTAGGCATGCAGGTACCAAAAGGGTCTCTCAAAGGCGTGTCGTTGTCATATATTGAACGCTTACAAGTCTCGGGATAACAAGAACTCCCTAGCAGAAAAACCCGAGTAGTCCGCATATTCACTGAATCATCAAATAGGTAGGTACCTAATATATTTTCCTCTTTTCATTTTTGTAAACTTTGTATTAGCATATCTAAAGAATAACATAATAAGTATTTCTTGAGAATATTCAGTACCTCAATATTGTTCCATATTTCTTGAAATAATTTAATTAAATTTTGCATTGCAGACAAGACTGATTCAATTTTATACTTGCGTCGATTCTTTAGAGCACGAAATTTACTCGGAATTGACTTAAACACCTGTGCAAATGCATTTGAAGGGGAGGCGAGGCAATTTGTCAATAACAATTTAACAGGCAGGCAGGTAGGTAAAGGCAATTTGTATTAGGGGAAGTCGGCAATCAATACTTGAATGGCTCCACAAAAAACTTTGCATTGAAGTACATGTGACGGAAATGGCTTGGTTAGTTTCCTATTTTAACATCGGCGGTTACTAAGAAAGTAACGAGTCTTAAAATCGATAAGAATTAGTCATGTTATATTTAACTTACTAGTATGTTACATAAGCGGACTCTCATCGTAAATATTACACGTACGACATACTAGGGTTACATGAAAAGTTGAAATTTGAGTTAAAGAAACAGGAATCATTTATGAATACCATTTACGTCAGATTATTATATTATTCAAAAGTATTTTGTTAGAGTTTCAAGTTGGTATTATAATTTGTATCACATTATGAACGACGGTACGAATCCGTCAGTTTGAATATGTAGCTTACCTTTAAATAAAGACTTTTTATTATAATTAACGCACAGCCAAACCACTAAACAAATAACCTACTTAACCTTTCGGCGACCAAGCGACAGCCGGCTATTGCGCTGCTATTGTCTTTCTCTTGTGTCTCGAATCACGTGTGTTCGATGGTTTAAACTTAAAACATGATTATGCAGTACTTGCATGCTTACACAGTAATTTCTTTTTATGACATGGAGGCGTACTAAGAAGCGATTTTGGCAATTCAACCCCTGACGAGATCAAATATTTATATGATAATGAGCGGAAGAAGCCACAGAAGTTTTATATCCGCAAATATGGTATCAGTTACTAAACTTCAAGGCCAGTGAAGCATTATTTATCATTAACGACCCATGCCAATAATTGGTCAGTATTTGATAACTATAATTTAGTAATAACTGGGTTGACTTATGTCTTGTTTACAATAGAGCAATAGATAGACTGTATATAGTGTACATGTTGGACTGCGTACAACGCCAGTCAATGTGTATACGGCATAAAGGATTCAAATCTAATTTAAGGTCAATGTGCACACACTTACACAGGATATGGTCATTAAACGTTTGCTGAAGTGAAGTAGAATTCTCTTGTTAATAATTATATTATCATCTCCATCTATGTTCGCCTCTGCTTCCAGTATAATCAGATTTAACTGTTTCTAGTAATCAGCTGGGTATTCCACATGGAAAGATAACTAGCCTATAACTTCTGACTACCCATATCGACAGTCAAAAAGCTATCAATAAGATCAGGGGCCGAACTCTTTATATGCTTGCCCAAGCATGGGATGCCAGTGATGTCCTAGGTAAACTAAGAAATAATGGAAATACTCGCATAGTAATTGCCCGGTTTCGTGTATAATCGGTGGCAGCACTAACTGCTAGGACATCACGTCATTTCAACCAGTTACAAGATGTTACGACTAAATCATAAAAGTAAAAGGAGATTATTACTCAGAGGCATGCGATTGCTCCGGAAATCCGCAACTATGCATTACAAACTCGTTCTTTCGTAAGGATGATCCTCGAGTATTTGATTCGATTCAATAACAGTTAAGATGCGATGGAATCCATTGGAATCGATACAATTATTTCCGGCTTAAATGTGGCATATTGGTCCACGTTTTCCTCAACAAATAAGATCCTAAATGTCAACGATATTGACGTTTCATGAAAGTCGGGTGGCACTGAGAAAGCTGGAAGGTTCAGTCTTGTACAATCATATATTTATATGTCTGTAGCTTTTGCTTGCGACTTTTTTGTATGTCGGTTAATTAACATAACTTTAAAAACCGAAAATACGTCCTCCGGTTAAAAATTTTTAGGAATGATCATACCTACTCCTCTTTTAGATTTGCCCCATACTTTACGGAACACCCTTCTAATACTCATGTGACACATTTGATAATATTAATTAGTGTTTCAATTTAGCATAGGGGTCGTTGATCAAACATCTTTGCGCCCTAAACTTAAGATTACCCCAAATGTTGCACTTTTTTGTACTTATGAATAAAATAAACTTATTAGTGTTTCAATCATCATGCATTCCAGTACTATAACCTTGTCAGGGAGTTAAGTACTAGCATCTTAACCTCGTAATCTCACGCGTGAAGAAGTAGAGCTGCTCAGGACGTAGGTAATTAGTGCATGAAGTACTCGTTACGCACTAATTAGAAGTGCACGTCCTTCAAGCAGACCCTTGGCAAAAAAACGGGTATGGTGAAGCTACCAATTAAATGGCGAGTGGCTATATGTATATGCTACAAATAGAGTAATTTCGTTGTCTCCCTAGCGTTTTCATATCTTTGTTAAGGTCGGTTTCCAGTTCAACTAGATGTAGTTTTACAGTGACAAACTGCGAGTAGACTTCAACAACTCAGTTACTGGATAACACGATACCCAGTTGGTTAGAATGAATTTCAGACTTTTAGGCTTCTGACTACTAGTGACGGTTCGGTTGTCAATGGATCGGATCAATGGCTTTACATGCCCAGGATGTCATGACTTAGAATTTAGAAAGTGTGCATGAGATGTCATTTGAAGCATTTATAATAAACATTAATTTTATAACTTCTATACCTTAAGACAAAATTGAAATGTTTTATGTCTGTTTATTCCACTCACATCTTTTAAACTGTATTTCATCCATAACACAGCACTCAAAATACTTGGAAAGACTCTTTGTAGCAAAAAAGATAGAGGTAAACGTCGAAACCTAAAGTCCACTTTAAATTTTATCTACGTCATGTTACGTTGCGATATTCAGAATTCTAGAAGAGCTTTTAGTACATTGAAAACGTATTTGATAGAACCCCAAATGTTTTACACACGAGGGATCTATTGGATACCTACGTCAAGCGACGGGACGCGTTGTGGCTCTCTCATTCGAGGAATTATTAATACAATGATTACCTCGTACACGTTCACCGTTCTGTGGAAGTCGGCAATTATTGACACTGGATGGCATGTCAAGGTTTGGCCAATTGAAGTAGGTAATCGCAAATTCGCAATATAGAAACCTATATAGGAGTGTAATAGATGTATTCCTGAAATTGCCAATCCGCTACGGAGAAGCGTAGTGATCAATGCACGTGCCTTCTCTGTATGAAAAGCAGCCGTTACTCTGCAGTAGGATGGTAAAAGGGTAATATTATTATTATAGGTCTTAAGACTCACATACGGCCGCCTGATCCCAAAATAGGCAGTTTGAACTAGAGTCACCAGACAGCTGATAGATATATTTATACATCAGTATATTAGAAATAAACGACTCTCGTATACAGAACAAACAGTTATGATTTATTCTGGATGAGAATCGAGCTCACGATCTCCAAGTTAGCAGTTAGGGTCACTAACCACTAGACCAATAGACCAGGCAAAGTTGTAAACAGAAACATACTGTTCTAAGTATTTTGCAGTAGCCACGGTGTTTATGCAAATTAGTAATTTCGTTTGGCCGCATTCTAGACAAAGGAGGGAGGTGACTTGAATATTGTGTTACTGGGGTAAACCCCTTTGTTTTCAAATTGGTTACCATGGTAACGGGAAACAACCCCCTTTAAGTTTACAGTGGTTTGTATTAGGCTTTTAACTAGATTTATTTTAGTGCAATCTGTTTTTAGGGGTCGTTATTTTTACACGACCGCGTAGTTTTTATATGTTAGGGTAGGCTAGTTATTTATGGGGTAATAATGTTGCGTGATTGGCAGAACTGTATCGCCTAGGTTACTTATTTTTTATTACAGGGGACGCAGTATTTAAAAATGTTGCTTTCTTCAAGTATTTCCTTATTAGAAACTTTTGAGTCTCATTACAGAATACAAGGTGTATTTTTGGTCTTGCACAACCTGATAGGAGATAAATCTACCCATGAAAACAAACAACTTTTATTATGGAACCAACTCTGAAATCGCGAAAAAAATATCAGCTGTTTCTAACAAAAGTTCAATGCCCTCCGACCAAAATGTATGAAGCAGCTGATATTTTATTAGTTGGTTCCATAATAAAAGTTATTTATTTTCATGGGTATTAGAAACATCTCCTAGCCGGTTGAGCAGGACCAAAAATACACCTAGTATATGATATGGCACACGGAGAAATTATAAGTAGAAGATATTATCTTCACATATTAAGAACGCGTTGCTATTTTAGGCGAAAAAAAAAAACACAAATGCTATAGAATAGTCCTATTTTCGATTTGAATGATGATTTGAATCGCGTATTTTTTCACCGGCGCCCACAATCCTCAAGTGTTCATCTCGATTTTGTTTCCATTCAATTTCCGTTATTTTACCTCCATTTTTTACTGAAGCATCCCAAGCTATACTTTTGCAATGTCACGTTCTTCTGCGGATGTGTTCGTAAGGAATCATAAAATATCTGATCGGATAACGTGGTATCCACCGCGAAATTTTCATTTCCGCGAGTCTGTGATGCACATTTAGATTGAGATGTTGTAGCTTCAGATGTTACTGTGATATTGATATTTGTATTTTATAGTTACCGTGACCCTGGAACATAAAGGGCAATCGAAGGAACATGAGTGGGTTTTAGTCAGTAAGAGTCTGACGCGCCCTCCCGCCGCACCCAGGACGGGAGCAGTCATTAGATGATTTCCCACTCACCAAAAAAAAAATATATATTTGTATTTTGTTTAATATGAAATTGTTTACTATGCTAGTAGGATTTCAAAATCACGTTCACACGTCATATATTTTTTTATGAACTAGCTGGAACCGGCATTTCCTAACTGACTACCTCGAAGAAGAAATGCTAAAACAAACTCAGAAAGTTTCTATAAATAACAAACTATTATGTTGGCAATAACGAGGTTAGGTTAGGTTAACATCATATTTTGATGTATTTTAAATAATTTGAATATTGATGATATCGCAATTGGGAAGGATGAAATCTAATTAGTAATTAGTAATGTATTTTTGGTTTTAGTCTGTGCTTAAATTAGTGTGTATATATGTTTAATGTCTGTTCTTAGGTTCTTTGTGTCTTCAACAATACTGTGTTTCTTTAAATAACACGATGCATTGTAATTCAGAAATGGTATCGACTTTAGTGTTAAATGTTTGCAAAGGTAAGTTTTACCGAAAACCTAAAATCTCATTGTATACACTACGTTAATATTTTCACATAACGAGCTATTGAAATGACTACTTATTTGGAAAATTTTGAGTGAACTAAACGGAATCGGTTTTCTGCCTTCAGACTTGCTGGCAAACTGCGGTTATTGCTGACGCCCGTCTTCTCTCGATACCTTGCCGACACAGCGCTGTGCAACTAACTTAATGAGCGGGGCAATAATTGCCATCATAGGCCAAAGTTTACGATAAAGAATACCGCAATTCACGTAACTTATTATCTCTTATTTTACAATTTGATTGTTAATTAGATACAGTCCTTGTCTGGCAAAGTACGTGAGATATCGTAGATACGCATCTTCGCACATATTACAAAATAATACAAAGATATCGAATGTTATGATCGTGCCTATACACTCGAGGTTTCTTAATAGGTTTACATCATACGTCTGAAATAGCGACTCGCTAGATGTGCTGTTTATATATACATTGCTGGGAAGAGTTGAGTAAGTTTGCCTGTTTCGGAGTTGAACTAAGAAACTGCGGTGATGTATTGTAAGCCAGCTCAAGCCCTTAAAACCAATATCTTTGTTGCAGATAGAACTTTGCAGAATGGCCGGCAGATTATGCTAACATTGGCATTGTGAGGCAGTATGGTAACTGGAAAATGTTTATCATATACCTAGCCGAGTCTCAAATAATATGTAGGTCCGATTTCCATCCAGTATAACTGAGTGTCGGTGCATTGGGATGCCAATATTTTATACGAAACGAGTGCATTGCATCTGAATACACAACCCAGATATTGAATAACCACCGTCAATCGTAGACTGATCTATAGCGTGAACAGTGTTCAATGCAGCGGGAAAGAAAGGAATAGGATACTTAACTAAATAGAAATGCGGGTAACTTTACGTAAAACTAAGCGCAGTTGGCGCTTAGTTTTCCTGGCGCGAACACATGATACTGTTTAATAAGACTGTACATACTTTGGAACACAAAAAAAACAGGAAAGAAGTGGGCTTTAGGATAATAATAGAAGTAGACATACAGATATTTTAAGCCCAACTCATCTTTCATGTCAACCACATTCAAAATGTCATAATAATTACGGATGTCTGTAAGTACTCTGTATCATCTCTAAATAAGTTACATTACTAAGATGAGCGGATTATTCCGTATCCTGTATTAGCGTGAGAGGAGTAATCAAAATGCAGTCATTCGGTAAATCAAAGACATTGTAGTGACTGCAAGTGTCATTAAAAAATTTGGACAATTCCGCTCTTTAATATTTTTTTTGAAAAGAGAACACATAATCATCTTAGAATATAGCATTATTCGATTATCAACATCAACAGCCTGCATCAGTTCACTGTTGATCACATACCTCTTCCCAGGCTCGACTATACGCATCCAGTTGTTTTAGGACCAACGGTGTCCCACACTATGCACGGCTTAACGTGATCTGTACTGCAGAAGTAAGTATGTATCGAAATTATTTAAAAGGCTCAAGATTATATACAAGATTATATCGAATATATACATTGACTAACATAAATTACAGAAAGAGCTGAAGAATACGTCAGATTAAGGGCTAAGATAAATGAACCTTATAACCCAATTCGTCGGATAAGAAGTATTGTAACAGTTACTCAACTGGTAAATTACGATGGCAAGGTAAAGACCAACACGAGGGAGTGTGGAGTCGACGAGGGATGTCGTGCGGTGTTCCACAAGGATCGGTTCTGGGACCGCTCCTGTGGGACATCGGGTACGACTGGGTGCTGCGCGCCGACCTTCCCGAAGGCGTCAGCGTAGTGTGCTACGCTGACGACACGCTAGTCCTAGCGCAGGGAGGGTCGTTCCAGGCGGCGGCCGACTTAATGTCGAGAGGTGTTGCGACAGTCGTGGAGAGGATCCGGCAACTGGGACTTGAGGTGGCCCTGCACAAGTCCGAGGCCATGTGTTTTCATGGCCCTCGGCACCGGCCACCTCCGGGGTCTCAGATAGCGGTAGGAGGGGTTCACATCGGTGTCGAGTCGACGATAAAGTACCTGGGACTTGTCCTCGACAACCCATGGAACTTCACGGAGCATTTCCGACGTTTGGGTCCCAAACTGGCGAGGGCTGGAGCTGCCCTCAAACGGCTCCTGCTCAATCTCGGTGGCCCAAACGCCTCCTGCCGGAGGCTCTACGCGGGGATCGTGCGGTCCATGGCCCTCTACGGGGCTCCGGTGTGGGCGCCCAACCTAGCCACGGCTCCGGCCCGGCTTCTAAGGGCGTCCCAGAGGGTCATGGCGATTCGCATGGTGCGGGGATACCGCACGATCTCCTGCGAGGCGGCGTGCCTCCTTGCCGGCACCCCGCCGTGGGATCTGGAGGCAACAGTCCTTGCACACACGTACGAGTGGCGCGTGGAAGTGCAACGCCGGGGCGAAGTCCCGCTGCCGCGAGTTATCGCGGCACGGCTCACGGAGCTCCGGCGGGATCTCATGGCGGAGTGGAGACAGCGACTGTCGCAACCTAGTGCTGGGCACGCCGTAATAGCGGCGGTAAGACCCCTCTTTGAGAAGTGGCTGGAGAGGCGCCACGGCGCTCTCACGTTTCGCCTGACACAGGTCCTCACCGGACACGGTCAGTTCGGGAGGTTCCTGTGTCGGATTCAGGCGGAAGCGACGTCTGGGTGTCACCACTGCAGCAACGGTCGCCTGGAGGACACGGTCGAGCACACGGTGGAGGTGTGCCGCGCATGGGCGGACCATAGACGTGTCCTCGTAGAGGCGATCGGCGGCGGTGACCTCTCGCGCCCAGCGCTGGTTCAGGCCATGCTGCGGGGCGAGACGGAATGGGATGCCGTCGCCTCCTTCTGCGAAGCAGTTATGCTAGTGAAGGAAGCGGCGGCGCGCGAGAGGCAACGACGAGCCTCTCGCCCCGGACAAAGACCCAGGCGAAGACGTCGAGAGTCGCAAGACGACTACCGGCCACCGTAGGCGCGGTTCTGCGGATGGCGAGCGATGGGTAGCTCGCCGCCCGGCTAGGACCAGGACCGCGTCGACGGCGCGTTAGTGTTCCACGCGCGCCTCAAAGAGAAGGAGTCAGCACAGGAAGGGGCCTAACAGGGCCAACGCCTGCCGGGGTTGCGGAATGTGTATAGTAGTCACCGTGACCCTGGAACATAAAGGGCAATCGAAGGAACATGAGTGGGTTTTAGTCAGTAAGAGTCTGACACGCCCTCCCGCCGCACCTAGGACGGGAGCAGTCATTGGATGATTTCCTCACTCATCAAAAAAAAAAAAAAAAAGTAAAGACCAAAATCTCTGCCAAATCAAAATCAAAAGAAGAATTTCTAGGACAGTGTTCCATCCAAGGTTCTAGTTTTTCTTTTGAAGTACGCTACCTGGAACATGATACGCCTCTTCACGACTCTTCTTGCAATAATCAAAAGAATCTTCCCTAAGAGGAAAATCTATATTTTACTTCATACAGTTCAAGGAAAGTTCATGTTAGTGTAACACCTACCTATACAGAAAAACATTCAAAGATCGAGATAGCATAGTTTAAACCTGCCGACCTAAAATGGGCTGTAGCGGACAAAATGCCTCGAGCAATATGGCCACCCTACGATCATTCGTAGTGGGTGGTCTACACCGCTGATGTGAAATGTCTGTGTTTGTAAGCTAGAAGTTATTCTCTACTAATAACATGTATGTCAGGAGTACCGGAACAAATTGTAACAGGTGAATTAAGAACACCGCTTCACAAAATTGATCTCATGTAGTCACGTCTTAATGATTCATTTTTATTTGTAGACGTTCCGTGAAAAGGTCCTAGTGGATTTTTGTATAGTTGAAACTACTTTAGTAGCTTTTGCCCGCAACTTCGTCAGTGTCTATTGGCGACGCGGATTAAAGAAAAGCTAACGTGATTATGCCTTCTTAGATTATATTGAAATCATATGTAGAACAGATTTTTTATAATTATATGGATGACATACGACCTGGAGAAGTCTCATAGACGCGTTGCTATATCATAGATATAAATGTAATAAAGGTGTCCACCATGTGTAATTATCTGGGTATAGTACTTCCCCCGGCGAGCTTTTAAACAAAGATTTCACCTACTTTTATGGTTAGATCATGCGAAAAAAACGTGTGACGAACAGACAAAAGTGCTCTCATAAACGTTCCGTTATCTCCATTCAGAGCTCGGCATCCCAAAAATCGCTTTTAAAGTAACAAGGTGAAAAGGCGTATACAAACAAAAAATAAAATCGGTCGGCAAGACTACCTATATAAAACCAGACGACCTTGGCTTATCCCCATTATTTCGACCTAGATCCAGACACATTACTGGCAGCCATTCTGTTTACGATAAATGGGAAACTACCGAACAAGTGGATAACAGATCCCTGTTTAGTTTTGTTTCGGAAGAAACATAAAACTAATGTTGTGCTTAGGCGACCTCGAAGTAATCGTTACAATGTTTGTTACAGGCCCTAATGTGTTTGCAGATTACGCTTTGGAGATCAGGGTGCAATTATGTAGAGGAAAATGTATATTTGACTAGCAGTTCTCTGTGGTTTCACTCGTGTTTGATTTGTTCTTTGGGTACTGGGTAGGTCCCTCTGGCTAGATCTCACTTGAGTATAACCCTTGGGGATGTTGATGTGTGATGATATGTAGCCTATATTATGTTATTCTGATGTACAAATTTTGAGCAATATAGTTTATATTAGTCTAACCTTTCATTAAAATCCGTACAGTCCGTTCCATTTTGTAGTTTTGCGTGAAAAAAGATCCAATCATCCTCACATTCTTCCCATTTGTAATATTACATAGAAGGAAGTAAGTCTGCTAGGCTAGCAGTGATTGCTTAAGGGTGTACTTATAAAGCAAAGCGGACTGTGTGCGTAGATTCATTTTAAGCATTTAAATGTATATGTTACGGCTAATATCCGAAGTGCGGCTACACCTAGTTTTAGCCGGTTAGAACTAGGTGTAGCCACTTACTCTTGGTTAAACCTAGTACGAGCCGATTGTTTTCGGGTAAAACTAGGTCTAGCCTTCATCATGCCGGCTTCAACTAGGTCCAGCCATTCCCTGTTGGATAAAACTAGTTCTATCCGATATCATTCCGGCTAGAACTAGGTCCAGACAATCCCTGTTGGATAAAACTTAGATGCGTGTCCCGCCAAGCCTTCCGCCCCGCGTCACACTCATGACTCACAGCATCTGCAGCAGCGGCGCGGGTGGAGGGCATAGCGAGGCACGCGCCTCTGCAGGTTGTGAGCGCCAGGTGCTGCTGATCTACTGCAGGTCTACTAGCGAGTGTGACTCACAGCGTCTGCAGCAGAAGCGCGTGTCTTAGTTTTATCCAACAGGGATTGGCTGTATAAAGTTGTAGCTGGCATGCTATCGGCAGAGCTTTTTTAGATATTAAAAAAACATCCAATAAAAATGAGCGTAAAGAGTTTTTTTATTCTTATAAATCACATTGTAATAATTAACACAGATTATTAGGAGTACAATTTTTAATATAATAGGAACAATTAGAAACATTTTTTTAAAAACAGACAATAAGTAGTTGCATATTATAATTTAAAGAATGTTATTATAATTATAAATCACACTTTTATAAAGTAAGATAAACTATTTATTAGAACAACTTAAACTTGAGTGTCATTTTGAGTTGCACAAAATACCAGCAGCTTTGCAGAGGCACTTTTTGTTGCCACATTTGGTTTTAAGACACGCGCTGCAGCTGCAGACGCTGTGAGTCACACTCGCTAGTAGACCTGCAGTAGATCAGCAGCACCTGGCGCTCACAACCTGCAGAGGCGCGTACGTAGTACGTGCACCTAGTTTTAGCCGGAATGATATCGAATAGACCTAGTTTTATCCAACAGGGAATGGCTGGACCTAGTTGTAGCCGGCATGATGAAGGCTAGACCTAGTTTTACCCGAAAACAATCGGCTCGTACTAGGTTTAACCAAGAGTAAGTGGCTACACCTAGTTCTAACCGGCTAAAACTAGGTGTAGCCGCACTTCGGGTATTAGCCGTAACATATACATTCAACAGTTGATGTAACTGTTTTAATTATTTATTGACTAGCCCAACTAAGTTCAAAACAAAAATAATAGTCAGGGTGTTAAGCATTAAAGTAACCTTTGAAATTCAACATTAGAAATACCAGTGGGCAAAGCAGAAAGTAATTTGCAAATTCATAACCTGATGTTCTAATTTCTAATTTGAATAACTGCTTAATATCTCCTAAAGTTACTGAATGGCATCTTCAGATCTCAATAGACTGCCAAAGTGATTAAAAACGTGTTCAAAGCGTAAGGTTTTCGCGCGAATTTTGGAGTGAAAGCATTTCTGAATTCAGTGAATCATTTGAAAGTGATTCGGCGAAAATAGCAGGTAAAAGCATCTTGTGTAATGCGTGCCCATCCCTACACATACATAAATAACTCCACGCTTTAGCAATAGGGTGAAACTGTCAATATTTATGAACTTTTGTATTTTTAAACTCAATGGCTTAGGAGCACGTTTCAGTGGCACACATGAATATCAAAATGATACATAAATCTAATACAAAATCCGCTTAAAATACGGTAAAACGAAAGCGCCGCGGTGGAAATACACATTTTGAAATTGTAACCAAATGTATAATAAATGAAATCCGACCATTTAGATTTACGATCGGACGGATTTCATCGGATGAGCGAAAATAAATCAAAAATATGAATTTTCAATTTCACCGTTGCTCCGTGTTTTTGCTTTTCCAACTGGGGAAGTTTTTACCTTTGTTAATCTGTGGTCGACATTTGGTAACCTGGTTTCTGAGCTAATATAAGGAAATAGGTCACGTCTTAGCTTCAATAAGTTGGAAAAAAAACTGCGCTATAAGTGCAAAAACATGACCGTAATATCGCAGCTCTGTTTTTCCAAGAAATACTAAGTAATTTGTAGATGAGGTCTGTATTCGTCAACAGAAAAAATAAACAGAGTAAGAAAGATTTGGCAAATAATAATTAAATAACTATCTTAGGACAACTCACACACGGTCATCTGATCCCAAACTTGCTTGTACTATGGTAATCAGACAACTGATAAATATACTTATATAATTTATAAATACATACATATTATACCAGACACAGAACAAACAATCATGCACACAAAGTTTGTCCTGGGTGGGAATCGAACCCACGACCTCCGGCTTAGAAGTCAGGGTCACTAACCACTAGGTCAACAGGCCCGTCAAAGCATGAATGGATGATTATTATGTAAATATCAAATATCATAATATTTTGGGACAACTCAGATACGGCCATCTGATCTCTATAGCAACCAAGCAACTGATAGTAAAACAAAATGCGCCTAGACACAACAAATTAATATTATACTCGTAGATATTAAAAAACCATGCTCAACACACAAAGTCCAGGTTGGGAGTCGAACCTACTACCTCCGGCTAATTAGTGACTAACCAATAACCGATTATTTTATTAATAAGATAATTATTAAAACCTCAAATCAAGCCTGAAATACATGAAATTGTTGCAGGATTTCGATTTGTGTGAGTGACGTGTTATTTATCTCAATTCGACCCGATTCTGATGTAAAGGCATAACCAAATATTGAAAGATGAACAATTATAATACGCCTTTACTTTCCGACAGGGCGATAAGGTCTCTTCTCATACAAAGAAGGCATGAGCTTTGTGTTCACAACGCGCATTGCTTGCTCAAGGCGAACTGGAGATTTCAAACTTATATTCATTACGTAAGTCCAAGTTTCTTTGGTGTCCAGATGTGAGCGATGTCCAAGATAAAATTGAAAAGGTAGAATTTGTATTTGTCCAGATTCAAACACACGCGTCAGACGTGGACGCCTTTATCACCTAGGACATCACGAAATAAGAAAGATGAACATAAAAATAGTTTAAATAAGTATGTTTGTTGTCAGGGCACAAGGCTACAGAAAGGTATAACAATAAATAACTAAAAATTCGGAAGACCAGCGAAGCAGAGACAGTACATTTGTTAAATTCCATTCTTAAAATGCTAAGATTCAAACTCGGTTCGTACCAGTTTCGGGTGCATCAAATTGCTTACATTTTGTTTATGGGTGTTGGCAAATGAGAACGCGACCAATTTATTATATTGTATCTGTGGTAATTCTGTCAGTAGCATTTGTTTTATGTTCATTCTTGGTGTAACCTCCGTTTGTAAAACATTTACAATATACGTTTGTGCATTTTTCTTATATTAATCGTTTATTTATTATTTCTACCTAATTATCAACATGGTAGCAGAGCGTGGTTGATATTGCCACTTTTAGAAATAACAGAAAAGTAAACGCAGTGAAAACTAAGAAAAACCGGCGCGGCGTGTTTTGTTTTTTCCGTCATACAAAAAGGTTAACCGGAATCAGAAGGAAATCAGCTTGTTCGATCAGAAAATCACGTAAAAATCATAAATACGCATAGAAGATGTCGAGTTCAGGTCACAATCCATTCCATATTGACAGATTGGTTGGAAGAGATAACTATGCCAGTTGGAAGTTTGCAGTCCAAGCATATTTCGAACTCGACGATTTATGGAGTTGTGTCATCGGTACCAATACAGAAAAAAATTAAAGAAACTAAGGCGAAATCGAAGTTAATTTTATTACTGGACCCTATCATTTATGTACATGTGCAGAATGCAACTACATGTAAGGAAGTCTGGGAGCGTTTGGAACAGGCTTTTGATGACAGTGGGTTGTACAGAAGAGTAGCCTTGTTGAGAGACCTGATAACAACTACATTGGAATCTTCTCGAAGCGTAGATGACTATGTGAATAAAATAATGTCGACCGCTCACAAGCTCAGGAATATTAAGTTTGACATTGACGATGAATGGCTCGGGACTCTGATGTTAGCCGGCCTCCCTGAAGTTTATAAGCCTATGATTATGGGACTGGAGAGCTCTGGCATCAAGATAAGTGGTGATTCTATTAAAACTAAACTCCTGCAGGAAGTTCAATGCTCTGATAATTAAGCATTCTTCACAAGGAAAAATGTCATTCATAGAAGTCAATATGAGTCAACAAAGGTCTACAAAGGACCCCGATGTTATAATTCTCTTTCAGCATTTCCTCAGTCAATGAATCCGGACCTGTGGTATATGGACTCTGGTGCCTCCATGCATATGACTAATAGATGTCACTGGATGTATGATGTTACAAGTCCACCGATACCCACCATAACTGTGGCCAGTAAGACACTGCTACCTGTGGAAAGTATGGGAAAGGTCAATTTATTGTTAAATGGTAATAAAAAGAGTTTTATATATACCTAAACTTGCTGCGAATCTTCTGTCAGTCAGTGCTATGGAGAAAAATGGCTGTAATGTAAACTTTAGAGATGATGGTTGTGATATCTATGACAAAAATGGAAAGCTTGTGTGTTTTCAGCGACACTAGTAAACAATTTATATTTATTAAACACACACAGAGAGGTATTTTCTAGTCTGTCTTGTTCAGATAATTTAAATGATTTTGTCCTGTGGCATAGACGCATAGGACACCTGAATTTTTCAGATGTTAACAAGCTGCCGGAGTGTGCTGAGGGAGTTCAGCCGTTTTCAGACAAAAATAAAGGTCGTATTACTTGTACTGCCTGCCTCTCCGGGAAACAGACTAGATTGCCCTTCAGCAACATTGGTTCAAGAGCATCACAACCACTGCAGCAGGTCCACACCGATTTATGTGGACCAATGGAGCAAGAATCTTTGGGAAGTATGAAATATTTTATTACTTTTATAGATGATTATACAAGACGAGTTCATGTCTATTTTTTCGAAAGTAAATTGAATGTTGTAGAAGTTTTCAAAGATTATAAAAACAGAGTAGAGAATGAACAAGAGAGAAAAATAAAAGTAATTCGTTCTGATAATGGAAAAGAATACAGCAATAAAGAATTTGAAAACTTCTTGAACAAACATGGGATTGAACATCAAACAAGTGCTCCGTACTCACCCCAGCAGAATAGTCTTGCCGAGCGAATGAACAGGACTCTGGTGGAAAGAGCTAAATGTATGTTGTTTGATGCTCAGCTTGCAAAACAGTTCTGGGCAGAGGCTGTTGCAACGGCAGCATATATAATTAACAGATCGCCTACAAAGTTTATTAATGGTAAAACTCCTATGGAGATGTGGACTGCAATCCCGAGATACAGTCAGTCGAAGAAACCTGTAAAGAAGAGTTGGAGAAAAGCACAGATCATTCTACTGGTGAGTCATCTGAGGACTACCAGTCTGGAGAGAATGATGTTGCTCCGAGAAAAGGTACTGACTATAATGAGACATAATGCTCCTGTTGTAAGATATACATCTGTAGTTAAAAGGAGAATGCAGTATACAAGACCTGGGTGAAATAAAGAATTGTATCAGCATAAACATAAATAGGAATAAAGAGGCGGATATGATTATGTTAAGTCAAGAAAAATATACAGAGAAGCAGTGGGATGTCTGATATATCTGACACATGTCACAAGACCTGATATTACCTATGCAGTTAACAAGTTGATTCAGTACTGTAATAATCCAGGAAATCAACACTGGCTTGGAGTAAAGAGGATTATGAGGTATCTTCAAGGAACTAAGAACTTAAAGCTTTGCTATGTCAAAGATGACTCAAAGGATATAACTGGATACTGTGATGCTGTTTCAGAATGGTTGTTTATCTTGGAATTTGTGTAAACAACAAACTGTGGCACTCTCTACGGCGGAGGCCGAATATATGGCAATGGCAGCGGCGACCCAGGAGGCCTTGTGGCTGCGGCAACAGCAGACCGAGCTCAGTCAAGGCGGGGAGAGCCTGCTACTGATCTACAGTGACAATCAGAGTGCAATAAGATTGGCTTCAGCGGACTGTTATAAGCCAAAAACTAAACATACAGATATTCGTTTACATTTTCTAAGGGAAAACATTGTTAATTCTAAAGTTAAATTTGAATTTGTAAATGGTTGTAACATGGTAGCTGATGTCTTGACTAAAGGTACTACTTTTGAGAAACATTTGTTCTGTATCAGTAAAATGGGTTTGCGTTCTGAGGGGAGTGTTGGCAAATGAGAACGCGACCAATTTATTATATTGTATCTGTGGTAATTCTGTCAGTAGCATTTGTTTTATGTTCATTCTTGGTGTAACCTCCGTTTGTAAAACATTTACAATATACGTTTGTGCATTTTTCTTATATTAATCGTTTATTTATTATTTCTACCTAATTATCAACAATGGGAGCAATAAAAAGCGGCCTTCAGTGCTCCTTAACTGCCGTTTTATTATGGCCGTCTTGGCAAAAAAAAAAATTAACGTGTACTTAATACATTGGTCAGCAACATTGTTATCACTTGTGCTTTCATTTAGTCCGTATGTTTGCAATTAATCATCATCATCAGCCTAGGCAAATTATAATGGTCTGAATTAACACCATCATAATTGAAAAAAAAAACTTTTTTTTTCACTTATAGAAAGCTACCTGAGGGCCTAGACAAGTGGCATTATAGAATAGAAAACGAAAACGAATAGATTGTCAAATGTATGGAAATGACATAAGCTCAACAATTTGACATCTCCATATATTTGACAATCTATTCGTTTTTGCTATCTATTCTACAATGCCACTTGTCTAAGGGGGCTGATCAGACAAAGTCGGAAAAAAGGCAAATAAAGTACAAATATAGGGAGGCCGTTTCTCTTAAATGAAAATTGAAAATATTCACAACCTGTAGTCCTAAACAATTCTAAAAATGGATTAGGTTTCTGTAGGGCACCCTGTTAAAGAACTATTGATAGTTCATCGCACTCTAAACCAAAAGGGCGTGGGGATAAAAGGTTAAGGGCGCAGACGAACGTCATTCGAGGCAGACGAGTTATCGAATTTATTCTAATATCATCAACTTACATGATATTTTACAAGGGCGTTGTCAGTGAATCGACTAGGATTGTTGCCTCTCTCCTGCCCACTCTAGAGCCGAAAGCCGTTGTTTCCAAAAGCATATAACCCGGATGTATTCAAGAGAAGAGTGCATAGGCATCTTTTGGGTAAGCTCGCTCCATCGTAGGCCCCGTCTATGCCCTCGAACTAGTCTGGGACCAAGAGCAAGCCCATAAGTTATAAAAAAAAAAGCCGGACTTTACACACTTACGGCGTTGGTTTGACCGATCCCAGTTTTCTTTTTTCCTTAGTCACCCCAGCATCGAGTGATCGACGGCAGGGAAGGTAGGAAAACTTACTTTAAATTTTTATCAAGCCGTTATCGAGTTTTTGTGGAAGTAACGAACTGTAATTGGTTTTTATAAGGATAAAAAGATATGAAAAATTATTTATATATAAAGAGAAGGAGATTATTTCTATTAGTCTCCCCGCGATACTTATCAATGTTGATTTAAATCTTCAACTCCAATTTACGATTTATTGAGTAGGTAGCATTTTAATCCCTTAAAGAAAATAAACGTAATGTAATCTTTGCTTTTATGTAACGAATCAGGATTTACATAATAAAGAATTAACGCATAAAGTTTAAGTATGCGTTAATACTTTATTATGTAAATCCTTTAATTGAATGTTATAAGTAAGGTAGTATAAATAATTTAGTTCCATTCATTTTTCACTACTCTATTGGCTAGATAATTACGCTAATTATTGATTTAATTACGTTAATAATGGCCACCTTTACTGTTGCACAAATGTCAACTACGTCGGCAAAGATAGAGACGGACAATAGCCTAACCAAACATAAGGATAGACAAATAGACGTTAGTTAGTATGGCTAAGCACTATACCCGTCACTGTTACACAACTGCCAAACGTCAAGTACACGATAGAGATGGAACATAGCTAAGCCAAAGTAAGTAACGTTTATTTATCTCCCCAATAGTGCTAAGTAGTTAACTGTTTTTTTTAATTAAATAATTTTGAACTTGAGTTGGTGCATGTTTATTCTCGCCTTAGTTATTTTGAGCTTAGATGAGAAATGCTCAAGAAAACACTGTCTTATTTCTATCAGAATAAAGAGCTGTTGCTATACACGTTACGCACACGAAAACGCGCACTTGTCACTCGGGGCGTGTAAAAAGTAACAAATTAAAAAAGTTTTACTGAAAAGCCTGTCTCGTAACTTACAACACATAACAATACTTAGTACCTACAAAACATATTTTAGTAGAGAATAATAGTGTGAAGTTTTAGAGTCTTACAACTAGAAATTCAAAGCTCCATTTATACGTCAATGTTCAGTGAATCGACGAAGGATATCCAATTAGCGCAGCGAAGCAAAAGTTTTGCTCATGGGCATATTCCTTTTGCCGATTCGAATTTAGAATTGGTACAGTGTAAAAACAGAACTATACATATGCATAAACTTGGAGTAGTTGTAAATACCCCTTTTCAGAAGTTTCGACTACGATAAATGGCTCAAAGCCTGCCTTATAAAGATTTCATATTGTCTTCTGATTTATTATCCCGTGTGTTAGATTTACATTCACCGCTTTCTTTTATGATATCCACATAAAATTCTCGCAAATATTTAATATCTAAGATGTTTAGTCCACTCTCGACCTCTCGACCCCTAAAAAAAGATTTGCTCATTGGTTTCCTCTCAACCCCTAAACATAGTTTACTTTCGACCCCTAGGGGGTGAGAATAGATTTTTATACAAAGCACCCGCACCTTGAGTCCACTCTCGGCCCCTAGTATGATAATTAATATTTTGGTACAGTGACGTACTAAAGGCGAAATTCAGAAAGAACCATTCAGAAATCCGGTCGAAAGGTATTTCATAAGGCTAGCTGGATTGTTCCAAAAATATCCCTAAATTTTGAGTAATGTTCGGGTTATACCTTATAGCGTCTACTTAGGAAAATTATATTGTTAATGATACTTTTTATACCAGGAAAGTTATTAATTATACAAAAGCTTTTTAATGTTTCAGTGCTTTTTAGGGTTGTATTTAAGTGAAAATGTTTCAGTCTAATTGAGGGTTATTATGATAACTTACTAACTTTGGGGTGAAATTTTTTTTCTATGTCCTTTATCTACGTAAATAATATAATGAGAATTGTTCTCAAATTTCTTGTAAGTGAGTAATATGAGTGGAATTACAACGACGCAGTAATTAGTGGAATATTTGCCCCTTTTTGATCATTCAAATAATTTTCTGAATAATAAAGTTAGTGACCTTTTTGTCTCTTATCTCTTACAATCGAATAAAGAACTTATTTGGATGTCAATAGCAACCCTAATCAGTTGGCGGTAATATCGGAGTCCGTTCTCACTTGTCGGGCGCTGGACCCGTATTTGTTGAATCCGGATATTCTCCATGTATACACACGCAAAATGTGGTATCGGATCATATGGAAAGCTTTGTACAAATAAATATGTTATTTATGCTTTATAACATTACATGGTAACAAAGTCGCTTTCCGCTGTCTGTACTTATGTATGCTTAGATCTTTGTAACTACGCAACGGATTTTGGTAGACAGAGTAATTCAACAGGAAGGTGAAGAAAATCCGAGATTTTCAAAGATTTTATGCGACACCTATACGAAGCAGGGGCGGGTCGCTAGTTATTCTAAACTCGAAAGTGACGATGTTAGGAGGTATGTATGTGGATTGATTATAAAATAATAATAAATAAATAATAATGTTCATTCACATAAAAATGTACATTTTTGTCACAAAAAAGTTTTGCTAAATGTAAACTTAAAGTACACAAAAGTATTAGCATTTTAGGCCGAACTAGGCAAAGCCTGTATTTCGGCCTTCAACGCCTATCCCCAAATAACCAGACTACTGTCTAAAACTTACAAATCAGACTATATAATATTATGCTGTAACCCATGGGTGCGTAACTGATATCTCCTAACTTAAAGCAAGTGAAAAAACATAGGACAGGTTAGTACTATACATTTCTTTAACTTTGTTCAGCCATAGATAATCCATCAAGATGGATCAGACTGTCTATAATAATATGATAATTAACACAACTGTATACAACAGACAAACATCTAAAAACAGACTACACAAAAACCATCATTTAGTTTAATAAGTCTTTCTTCATTCAACATAAAAGTCTGCTCAAATAAGCCTTCTGCTTAATGTTCAACGAATTAAAACGTCTCGGACAATTTGTTGTCTGCAGCAACCGGTTGGTTTTACATCAAAGCTGTCTGGTATCAAATTGCTGACAGTTGGCGCTTATTTTTAAACGACACCTGCCGTGCTGTACTGTGTTCTACTTGAATCGATGGAAGTAGGGATGTCCCGATTATATTGACGGCTAGCATCTGCCTCTTAGTTTGTTTAGGTATATCTTCTCAGAGGTAGTCAGCTAGGAAATACCGGCTTTAGCTAGATTATAAAAAATATGACGTGTAAAAGTGATTTTTAAAGCCTACTTGCATAATAAATAATTTCATTTCCTCATACTTCGTTGATGTGCAAGTAGAGTAACTAAGATGTGCCATTTTATAGTTTTATTGCAATCGTAATTTTAAAAGGGTAAATAAATATGTTACCTATTTGAAAAGGATGTCTTGTCAAAATCGGTTTAAAATAGCTGTTTCGAAGATTAAATGAAACGAACAGAGAAGCTAGAAAACTAGATCTGATCAGATAGTAATCCTTACTAAGTAAGTTAATGTGTCATAACAATAACGTATACCAGCCAAAGAGAATATAACGTCTTTGATACCAGCATACCTAAATAACATAATTTTGTTGTTTATAAATTGCTACTACTACTACTAAGTTATGCCCGAAATTGAAAGAAAGAATTATTTTCCCCAAGAGCAACCCTACTCGATACTTATTTTGCTACTGGTTACTTTGCTAGGATAATAACAAATGGCAGCTTGTCGTAGCTTACCGCGTTTATTTTTCATCGCTACAATTTTCTGTGAGACGGAATATTACGGGCTCGGTCGTCTTGAAAAACTTTTGTTACCGTGTGGTAAATCTATGAATAAGCACTGATTTTTTTCTCGCATTTTTGTATGACAATAGTAGCTTATTATAGTCCCGTCATAATTTGCTCTCTATGCGAATTAAATCTTTTGAAGCTAAAAGCATAAAAGCACAATAGTTTCTATTAATGTCGTGGATGCGCACTTAAAAAGATTTTCGGAAAACCAACCCAAAGTGATGAAATTTTTTATTAAAATGGGTAGGCGTAACCGTAGGAAACAGCTAGTAATATAATAAATACTTAAAACTGTTTGTTGAGGCGCGCGATGTCGTAGAAACAACATAGCTACGTAAATAACATAACAAGAACGGTGGTAATAATATGTCTAGTAGCTGTGGAGTATTTGAACAATTACAGCGGCGCAGTAATTAAGTGGAATATTTCCACCTTTTCAATAAATAACGATCTTATCGAGTTTTAATTAGATGGTTTCTGAGTTTGACGGTTGTTTACTTACAAGCATTTCTGAGGAATTGCGTTGAAAAAGTATAAACTTAATTTCTTCAATATAGGTAATATGAAAAAAAGACTTTACACATCGATTGAACTAAAATCGTACTAAAAACAAACTTGGTAAATTAAGCGAATCAGTATTTGTTAGCTTTAATATTTTGTACGTACAAGCTTTATTTTTGTTTACCAAAAATGTAATGCTGGTGGCTTTGTTTACCAGTAACCTTTTTCGGTTAACAAAAACTAAATTCGTTTACAAGCGATAATTCATGATTATTATTCAAATGAAAATTTTGGTATATTTTAACAGGTGTGTAATTAATAGAACATGTAAGTTTATGAATAAAACTATTTATTATTCTGTGCACAATTATTTACTTTGTGTTCTGTGTTAGCCCTACTTTGCCTTACTAACCCGTTGACAGCAAAAGTACAGCAAAAAACACGACTACAGCTGCCACAAGAAAGCATGAATTACATCGTAACAGCAAAACATTGGCTTACATAATTACTTACATCTGTCTGTTGAGTGTTGACCATAACACGCGCAATTAAGATTCTCTAAGATGTAATACTGGTGTAATTTGAGAAATTAACTGAGTTCAGCAGCCGGCGTTGTCGACACTAGACAAAGTAATAGCAAAAGGCTAACTTCGTATAGCTTCTTCGGGTTGTATTTTTTTTAAACTTAATTCATTACGTTTTATATAAAACCTAAAATCGCAAAAAAAAAACAACTGTTCAGTACGTTTATGTTTGCCTATGCACTGAACAGCTGATATTTCTTTTGCGATTTCGGCTTCGCTCCCATAATAAAAAAAATGTTACCATGAGCACAATCACGTGTTTAAGTATCGTACACTAATTACCAGAAATAGTTTGTTCAGAATCGTTTACTGAATCGATTTTTTTAAATTGATTAATTTTTATTACATATAGGGAATATTTTATCCCAAGAATAAATAAAACTACGTAAACTGCTGCCACACTTCCGCTGTACAGTCAAAACAAACTAAAATGGATGAAATACCTACTACGCTAGACCCTTATGCAAGTGCGACTGTGTGCATGCGTAGATTTGTAATGTGACTATAATTTTCTCCCACAATCTGTACAACTAATTTATAAAAAAAACAGTGTTTTAAACATAATAATAAAAAATCAGTTTATGTATTATGATTATTAATAATATAATATTCTAATTGGGGTGTCTGGTGGTGTGCGTTTATTCCGGGACATGTTGTATATTATGAATGTATTACAATTACCTTTCATGATTTTTTACTAATAATTTAAACCTATAATTAGTATTAGTACTTTAATTCTTTCTTCAAGCTTGATGAGGCAAACTGACCCTGGAATGTTTATCGACTGCATTTAAACGTATTCGTTATGAATTATGAGTTCCAAATTTCTGTTAGTATGTAGAATGCTAAGAATGTTGTTGGTTTTATCACGTCGCGTACTTATTGTATTAACGGTGCACACGTTCTGCGCATTAGAGCCGAAAAACTGTGAAAGTTTACGTAGGTAAAAATGTCGGAAGAAACCACAAAACAAAGCAGCTACAACAATTTTTATTCTTGAAATAAAAAAAAAATACCACTGACAGTTTACTATCAAATATGTAACTGTCTAAAATTTTAAAATTATTTTTTGATGGCTTACGCTATAAAATATTTTTCACAATCACTAACGAGTTTGCGTTAAAAACAAATAAAGGCAGATGGCGTTCAGCAAAATGAGAAAGAATTGTGACAATACTTAATCTTCTGCAGTTTTCTGCTTAGTGGTATCCGGTAAGTTAAAGCGGCGCGTGCGCAAGTTGCTCTCGTATTGTGGTCACCGGTTCCTTGTTAGCTTTATAAGGAGTCGTGACAGATGCCTGTGACAAAAACATTTGAATTATAATTACTTTATTGGAATTATTAGCACTGAGAAGAGATGTCAGTCGGTACTTGTAAGTGGGTTCTTGTAATTCTTGGTACGAGGATGAATAGAAAAGGAAAGTTTTCAGCTTATGAGGAATTTCTATATACCTACATGAAACTACTGCTAGTAGACAGAACATGCATAACATCTGCTAAGCCAAGCCTGTGTCGTCTTATTTTAACAATTAGCCTGAGATAAATAAAAATTGGTTACCAAGTGCTTCGGCTAAGCAATATTCTGTCACCGTTGCACAATTGACAAATTATGATGGTGAGACATAGAAGAAGAATAGCTAAGACAAGCTTTGTGCTAAGTGTATTTATCTCAGCCCTATTTTCCAAAAATATCTTAAACAATCAAAGCTGCTACTCTTTTATCTGTTTTGTATTAATGTTCGCCCTCGCACCAAACGCCTGCAAGCAAATAACTTGTCTGTAAGCGTTCACGTTTAACGCTAACTGCAAAATATGGCAATGACATTACCTGCGGAGAAGTCACGTGACCTAATTTGCCGTTTAATCTGTGCGTTCATTTTGTAGCGTTTGCGGAAAAGCGAAGCGGATGTACTTTGTTATAGGAGCGGAGCAAGGCAGCGTAGCGCTGAGCGAGTCAAAAATCTGTCAACAGACCTCTTCGGCGAGGATTTTATGCAATTTTATTAGTGGATATTTGACTCGCTTACTTCTCCGCTGCGTCGCTCCGCTACTGTGGACAGGCAGCTTTAGTCAGCAGATACGTCTTTTAAATAATATCAATGATATTGTAAATCAAAAAGACGTAGATATGTTATAAATTGCTATATGAGCGGCACTTCCAAGGTTTACCATTTGGCATACTGATGCCATAGAGGAACGTGCTCGCTGTGACGTTTCTTGATGGAATGGCGTGAATCCATACTAATATTATAAATTCGAAACTTCGAAAGTAACTCTGTCTGTCTGTATGTCTCTACTTCACGCCTAAACCACTGAACCGATTTGAACCGGTATACCGCCGTTTACCCGAATTTTATTTGCCCTAATTTCATTTGCCATAATAGTCAACAGCCATAATATTATACGACATAATACTCATTTGCCCTACTCTCGTTTGCCATATTAGTCACGTGCCAGAATCATTGTTTCCCATAAAGTCACTTACCATAACATCATTTGCCATAATCATTGTAAGCCATAATTATCACATGTCCTAATTATCACATGCCATAATTATGATATGCCATAACATAATTTGCCATCGACATCGGGTGTATAACGGTTGTTTATATTAAGAGAAATTGGATGCAATTGGGACTTTAGGGCACCCCGACTCGGACAGGTTAGGTTAGAAGGGGATGGCGGGGTCGTGTGAGCGAGCGAAGCGAGCGAATAGACCCCGCCATCCCCTTCGTGGTTATTTTTTTATAAACCACACAGAAGTAGGAGCCCCGCGTAGCGGGGCTCCGTCGACCTAGCCCACCATCAACCATGTACAGAAAAAAAAACCATTACGGGGCTTAAATATTTGTCTAATACTTGTTATGCCATTTAAATATTATGCCATTTAAATATTATGTCTAATAATTATTATGGCACATAAAAATATGGGAAACAATACTTATGGCATTCGTATCTTATGGTATCTAAAATTCGGGCAATTAAAAGTATGTCATATGTCTTTTAGGGCAAATGAAACATTCGGGTTAATGAAATTCGGGTAAATGAAATTCGGGAAAATGATGATTATGGCATATAATCTTCGGGCAAACAATAGACAACCATTTGAACCACTTTCAGGTTTGATCCCATAGTAAAAGTTGTTGGTAATCATGAGCACAATCACGTATTTAAGTATCGTATACTAATTACCAGTCACCATATAATAATAACTGTACAATAGTGCGCCATTTTTTAAGTTTAAAGTTAAGTAGATAACTTATGTCTTTATAATTGCATTGTTTGTTGTTGTGTACATTTAATCAAGCATCATATAATAATTTTCTGCGCATATTCAAGACAATTTTCGCGGCAAATAATAACGCCAAAATAATCTATGAGAGTGCCAATTAAGATAATATAAAGGTACATAATCCAGTATCCAATATAATTTAGGGAATTAATTGATAGCTGTCAAAAGACCGGTGTAATTGGCTTCCAAATTAAAAACTCCCAAGACGGTTTTGCTAATGATCGTTAAAGGTGGAACTTTAAAAAAGATTTTTGGTTTTGATTTTTAAAAACGCCCACGGGGTTATAGCTTATCCATTTATTATTTTTTAGTTAGTTTATTTATTTATTTAAGTTATTAGTTATGTAAGCTTACCCATAGTTAGCCATAAGTTCTATTAAAATCCAAATTGTTCAATTAAAGTCAAAACTGTTTGTTTGTGAGAGGTAATTTCCGAATATATATTGATCCGATTCCGACATATATACGTGTTTTACTGATAGAAAGCTACACCCCTGTTGAATGATATGATATATTTTATGGCATACTCGATAAAAGTGGATGTGCGTTTTTTACTTTAAAGTTTATGTTTTTTTATGAAGTTTTTTTTTTTACTTTAAAGGGTTAAATAATATGTTTTTCAAGTTTTCAGCCGCCTTCATGCTATAGTACCCAACTTTGTATATATGCAGTGAAGTTATTATTGCGGCGGAGAGGCTTGTGGCTAGTTTCATTGAATGGACCGCCTTAACCTTTTAACGATCAAGCGACAGCTAGCTGTCGGGCTGCTCTTGTCTTTCTATTGTGTCTCGAAACACGTGTGTTTGAAAGTTTAATGTATGTTTTAAAAAATAGTAATAATAGATACTACCACTGACCCATTGTAAGACAAAGGTCTCTCTAATTCTGACAAGACATAAGGTTTGACTTTGACCATCACGCTAGCTTCGGATTTTTATTCTTTATAATTCAGGGTCTTATCACGACGAAATTTTTCTTCACCAATGTCTGTTTGTAACCACTTAAAATAGAAGAACGTTCTTAATTAATGTATTTCTATTTTTGGCCAGGGGCCATATTCAGCCCGCAAGTGCCATTCAGCCCAATTGGCCATCTTAATACATGGAGGACCCAGGTTGGTGTAACTACAGGGATAAAATAATGGAATCTACAGAAAGCTGCCGAATTTGCAATCTCGACTAACATAAGAGCTTTAGGTTTAACCAATAACAATAGAAACCTGGTATAAAATCTAAATATATAAAAATAAACTATATTAATGAACTGTTTGCGGTACTAGACACAATAGTTTGTAATAAAAATAATTAAAGAAATGGCCGTTAGTTGACTAAGCGCCGGCGTTTTACCGTAAAGTAATTAAGCAACTTAATCGTTCGACCCAGATTTGGATAGCGCCGATTCTTTGTTAATATTTATTGCTGTTAATAAATACAAAGGTTAAATTGTTTCAGAATAAAGAATGGACGGTAAATTGGTACTTTTAGTAAACGAAAATTGTGGAAATAGTTTTGATATCAATACGGCCATTTTGCTTTTGTGTTACTTTCTCAATTGTTTTTGTAACATTGTTTATTGATAGTTAATAGTGAACGGAAAATGTAGTATTGGTATATTTTTATAAACTTAATAAGAATGTCATAATTATATATTCATTTTTTTAAAGGGTATAATAATTGAATTACTTAGGGAGTTAGGGCTAATATAGAGGTCGTGTGCGTGCACAGTGAAAATACCAGATTTACATAAGGGTAGACGTAGTGTTGGGATACGTCCGTGCGCAGTCGTTGGTATAGATCACTGTGCACGCACACGACCTCTACTTTAGCTGGTCCTTCGAGCCGGATAATGTTAAGATTTCGTACTGCGAGGTCCCGACCTACTGACCTCACTGTACGCCCCTATTTGGGCCGCCAAAATTACCAAAACGATTTTTTTATTATTGTCACTATAATTGCCCAAATTTCTATAAGCTGCTGAAACGTGGACCTTGAGGGAAAGTAAAAATAAAGACAATAGATGGTTTAGAAATGTGGTGCTTGGCATATCGTGGACTCAATTTTGAACCAACTTGTCTAATTGTCAAGAACTTGGCATAGAGCAGCATCTATCAGAAAACCCCAATCATTACCTTCTTTGGACATGTCTTGAGGCGTGGTGTTGTCTCCATCAAGTGACTTGTAATTACCCAGGGAGCCTGGAGAAAGAGAATAGACGTTCTAGAGAAAGTAATTCTTCTTTCAATTACTTGCTCAGTGGTTGTGATGTTCTCAATTTGTGAAGTTCTATTTATTAGTCATCGGGTTTTTCCGTGGGAGGATATTCTCCACAGAGAGGTGTCAGTTTTGAAGCTCTAATTTATTTCGTGGTTTTGTTCAGATAAGGGTAAACACATCATTTGATTAAAATTTCCAGAGAACAACACGTGTAATATTACAACAATTTATCTACCGTCCATATTAAAATAGTAGACTGTTTATCACTGACGTAGTTTCTTATTTCTGGCCTTGTTACGTGCTTATTTAGGAGCACCCAGAGAAATGCGACATGTTTTCGTAATTACGTTTTAAGGTAACTTACAAGTCTACGTGATGTCGGTAAAGAAAGGAAAGGTTTGACGTAATTGGAAAAGTTTGTATTCGGTTTTTGATTCTAAAAAGGTCACGACCCACGTGTCGGTTTCAGCGGTCGTTGCTAGGGTATGACAATCAAACAAAGGTGCCTGACGTTTATCGTTTTAAGTAATTTTACGTTTTTAAGCCGAAAGAAATATTATGCGTTTAGCTGTGCCTCGCGTAGTTCCCGTTTCTGTGAAATATTTGGGAAAAATCTATCCTATATCCTTTTCAGGCTATGGACTATCTCTGTACCAAATTTTATCCAAATTGGTTCAGTAGTTTTGGCGAGAAAGCAAGACAGATAGACAGTTTTTTTCGCATTTATAATATTAGTATTAGTTTGGTAGTTGTGTGACTGTTATAGTAATATTGCAAGGCGTGTGTGCTAAGTAGCTTTTATTCGTCTCGGCCTTAGAGTTGACCCGATTGGGCTGAAAGCCGTCACGTTTGAGTTTCTTTTTAGACATTCATCACGCCTCGAGTTCTTTTTACCGACTTCACAAAAAGGAGGAGGTACTATGTTCGGCTGTTTGTATGTTTTTTTTGTATGTTTGTTCATCGATTACTCCGTCAATTGTCAACGGATTTTCAAAATTCTTTTTTTGTTCGAAAGCAGATAGTTCTGAGGTGGTCCCATTGTCACCAAGTTAGGATCTGATGATGGGATCTTAGAGAAATCGAAGGCAACCCTCAAATTTTATAGGCTCACTTATTGTTTTTCGCATATTTTATGAAGTATCCTGTGTATTTGCGTATGGTTGTCACCATCTCAGTTAGCTGAGCTGATGATGGAAGGTACAACTCCTTAACAGTAAGAAGTTACTCGAACAGGCAAGGACTGTTTTAGTAAATTGTTTTGATGTTTGATAGGGCATTTGCCACATTTGGGCTCATGATCATCAAGTCACGACCTGATGCTGCAGTCAGGATAGTCTGCAGAGTACCTAACTCCTCGACAAATAACAGCAGACATATCGTGTTTAGGCTCATTGAAAAGGGCTCGATGTGTGGATAAACGTACTGTTGGAACACTGAAGTACATCAGCATCAGAAAAAGTACAAACCTTGAAATTACAGCACAGTAGTCGTGTTTGGGCTCATTTTAAACAGGACTAACATTAACTCGACACTAAAAAGTAAAAAATAAAAAACTTTTTACAAAAAAAAAATAACCGACTTCAAAAAGTAAAAACTTAAAAATAACTTAAATTTCGGAAGTCGGTGGCAACACAAATTGACTGGCAGAAGAAAAGACACCGACTTCCGAAATTTAAGTTATTTTTAAGTTTTTACTTTTTGAAGTCGGTTATTTTTTTTTTGTAAAAAGTTTTTATTACTACTGAACTACTGCAGCATAACGTTTACACAGCCTACACGTATTACTATCAAACGAATATCCGATAGAAAGTATTTGTATACCATGTTTTAGTTTCATCCTTATTCACGTGTAAATAAACATCTCCGTTCTCACATAACACTGTTATTTATTTGCGTTGCCACCTCTAATTAGGCTGTTTTACAAGAAAATAATGAATTTATACAGTCCCTTTAAAGATAGACGTCAATCCCCGGGGTATTCTCAAGCTCCGGGTGACAAGAACATAGCCTTTTGGCATAGTGTTCACAAATTGGGTTTCACACGAAACAATAGACTTCTTGTTCACAATTTTTCGCTTAAGGCTATTTTATTTCTCAGAATTACTTTTACAGATATTTGTTCTCGTAAATAATCTTAAATGTTAGCACATTTGAACGTAAACGACCATTCTTTGGTAAATGTTTTTGCCCTTTGGGCTCGATTAGAGCGGAGAAAAGCTGGATCGAATGGGATTTCTCTTCAAAAAATATTAGAAAGGTCTAATGTTATCCGAAAGAAATTGAAATGTACTTGTGGTTCAAGTTTACAGCCTAGATATCTACAATAGGGATGACGACAGCATAAAAAAAATGGCATTCTGTTGAGTCCGTCTTGTAGATCGGCCAAAAATACGGGACACGTATTTTTTTGCTTGATCAAAATAATAAAAAAATAAAAAGATAAAGAGCAACAAAGTTCCGGAGTGGGGGCTTTTGACGTCATCGTGCTGCAAAAATTGTATCTGATCGTGACGTCACGCGCAACTACAACGCACTGTATCGTTGTCATTTTTCGTGTACGTGTCCAAAATTTTTTAATAATCTCACTGACGGATAATTACTTTTTTTTCGTCGTCTCGCCTATTATATCAATGAATCGGTTTTTCTTGGAGATTAAGTGGTTTCTACAACATTCAAATGCCTTTAAGACGGTTGTCTATTGTTTGCCCGAAGATTATATGCCATAATCATCATTTTCCCGAATTTCATTTACCCGAATTTCATTTGCCCGAATGTTTCATTTGCCCTAAAAGACATATGACATACTTTTAATTGCCCGAATTTTAGATACCATAATATACGAATGCCATAAGTATTGTTTGCCCTATTTTTATGTGCCATAATAATTATTAGACATAATATTTAAATGTCATAATATTTAAATGGCATAACAAGTATTAGACAAATATTTAAGCCCCGTAATGGTTTTTTTTTTCTGTGCATGGTTGATGGTGGGCTAGGTCGACGGAGCCCCGCTTCGCGGGGCTCCTACTTCTGTGTGGTTTATAAAAAAATAACCACGAAGGGGATGGCGGGGTCTATTCGCTCGCTTCGCTCGCTCACACGACCCCGCCATCCCCTTCTAACCTAACCTGTCCGAGTCGGGGTGCCCTAAAGTCCCAATTGCATCCAATTTCTCTTGATATAAACAACCGTTATACACCCAATGTCGATGGCAAATTATGTTATGGCATATCATAATTATGGCATGTGATAATTAGGACATGTGATAATTATGGCTTACAATGATTATGGCAAATGATGTTATGGCAAGTGACTTTATGGGAAACAATGATTCTGGCACGTGACTAATATGGCAAATGAGAGTAGGGCAAATGAGTATTATGTCATATGATATTATGGCTGTTGACTATTATGGCAAATGAAATTAGGGCAAATAAAATTCGGGTAAACGGCGGTATACCCTTTAAGACTGCAGTTTGACTTTATCCCTAACAAGACAACAAATCTTTCCGTTTATAATGTAAGTACGAGGAAAAAGGTACCATTGTGATGTCATGCATAATAAATTACCATTATAAGCTCCAGTCAAAGACGCATCGAGTGGGAATACCGAGGAGTTTAAAGTCCTTTTTCCTTAGGTATTTGATGTCACAAGGGACAATGAATTTATACTGCAGTCTTGATAAGTGTGTACACTTTGTGTTTCGAACTTATTAAGTAAATCGTAAATCAACATGCTGTTGTTTTTCTAGATACAGTGTAATACTTTTTTTTTTATGAAATCCCATTTTATTCTGCTTGATAAAGAATGATAAAATTATAACATAGAAGCACTGAATTGCGTTGGAAATCCATGCTTGAATGTTGGTGTACTGCGGTTACAACTGCATTTTGGATTAAAAAGAAGCCTAAATTCATCTCTGTGCTCTAAAAATTAATAATTTCAGTGGTTTAGTCGTCAAAGCGTAACATATGAGTTACTTTTGCATTTATAATATTGGTTTGGAACTAATACTTTCAAACTTATATTACATAAAATTTGGATGTGACGAAAATATATTTTTATGTATATTGTTACCTACCTTAGACGGGAAAAGATTTTCAAAATTCCTTACCCGAAGGGTGGCAACGAGATCCAATTACTAAGTGAGGTGTATCACATGAGGCGGAAAATCTAGGATTCCAGCACCGTGAACGTTACTCTCGTACTTGACTGTTTTTTTATGGAAAGCATATAAGTACCTAACCAATGAACTTCAAGTATCAATTAATGAAGATTATACGTTTTAGATTCAACTGTATGTGCACATAACCACGTTTTTCAAAGCTTATCAATTTCATCAATGGCTTAACCGTTCAATTAATTTAAGACCAATCATGCATTTCCTACCTTCCTGAAAATTTCAACACTAGTCATATGACCAAAATGTAATCAATGCCTGATCTTTTCATTAATTACTTACATAGGTATCTCTTCGATAACTATGTCAATAACTTAAACTTTCTCTTTGTGATATTTTTTTTATTACTAGGTCACTCAGAAAGTTTTGAGAAAAAACGTTTTTATGTATAAGACACTGGCCATTTGTAATTATTTTGAATAATTTGGTTATTTAAAAGTAAAAATACCATTGTTCGAATTTTGAATTTTCCTCCATATTTTTTTGAGAGCCAAATCAAATTAATGTGTCTCTTCTAAAAAAGGATCTGCACTGCGAAAATTTTCGTGCGATGATTTTCTACGACTTTAAATGTGGCTTAAAATCTGATGAGTCATTTGATGGACTTCAAATTGCTTTTATGGGTGGAAGACTTTCAAAAGCTACCGTCTACCACAAAAACAGCGAGTTTAAGTGCGGTCGCCTTAGTTTGGGAGATAAACAAAGGAGTGGTCGTCCTAACACGGCAGTCACGGAAGAAAGTGTGCTGGCATTAAAAAAAAATATTCAAGAAAACAAGCGAATTGGATACGAAGAGATTCAGCAGACCCTGCAGATTGAATCGGGAAGCTTTTACCAGATTTTACACGAGCATCTTCCCATGAGGAGGATAGTGTGCCACTGGGTGCCGCAAAACTTCACCAAAGCTCAGAAGCAGGCAAGTCTAGATTGGTGCCGTGATATGATTAAAAAATTTGAAACAGGTTCGTCTTGTCGCGTTTACGACATTGTGACAGATGACAAATCCTGGATTTATCAATTCGATCCAGAAAAAAAGTGTCAGTCGACAGTTAGGCTGTTTCAAAACGAACCAACGCCTAGGAAAGTGAAGCGATCGAGAAGCACTGGCAAACTTTTGATCGCTTGTTTCTTCACTTTCACGGGGTATCTGAATGCGATTTCATTACAAGACCAAAGCAGCATCAAAGACGAATGGTATACCACAAAATGCTTGCCAGAAGTTTTATCTGCAATGAGCAACAAGCGACCGAACACCGGGCTCCGCGGGATTCTGTTTCACCATGAAAACACGCCCGCGCACCCAGCGCTCAAAACGAGGAACTTCTTGGCCACCACAGAGGTTGGAGTCATCGAGCACCCTCCTTACAATCCTGGTCTGGCACCGTGTGACTTCTTATTATTCCTTAAAATAAAAAATCTTCTGAAAGGGATACAGTTTTCATCGCTGGAAAACGCGCGAGCAGCCTTCGAGAAGGCCGTGAAAGAGGTGTCTGCGTCGGACTGGAAAAAATGTGATAAAAATTGGTGTACACGCATGAAACTTTGTATAGAGGCTACTGAAGAGTTCTTTCAAAAGATTCACCAAAAATATTTTTATCTATTGAACATAGTTTTTTAGTTTCTCAAAACTTTCTGAGTGTCCCACGTAGATATAAAGGAGGGTATTTTTTAAACTCACGATTCCAGCATTCAGAAGCAGAACTAATTTAGGAACTTAATTATAAAATTTAAATAAATTATAAACATAAAATTATATGCGTTGGGTAAGGCATCAACCTCTTACGGATGAGTTTTCAACGACAAGTACTTTTTCTATTCACAATATTAATTTTCTAACTTTATCTTGGACATCACTGACATCTTGAGGAAAACATCGTGAGAAAACCTGAATCTATAATTAATTTATGTCTGAAATCGGTAATTAATCCGCTTTGAGGAAGCTTGGTCATTGTTTGAATTACCTTTCGTACATAAGAACGTAAATACCATAATATAATGGCATTTAATTTGCTCTGCTGCAGTGGAATATAATAACGTGGTGTGATGATGATGATGATCAAATAGTAGTTAGATAATAACCGGCCAAGTGAGAGTCGGACTCGCTCATGAAGGGTTCCGTAGCATTTCTTTTAATTATTATATTTGAAAGGTAATTTACGATATACGGTTTATGACGTATTAAAAAAAACTATTTACTAGATCTTGTTCAAACCAATTTTCGGTGGAAGTTTACATAGTAATGTACATCATATATTTTTTTTTATTTATCATACTCTTATTTTGGAAGTTACAGGGGGGGGGGGGGACCAACATTTTACCACTTTGAAAGTGTCTCTCGCGCAAACTATTCAGTTTAGAGAAAAATGATATTAGAAACCTCAGTATCATTTTTGAAGACCTATCCATAGATACCCCACACATATGGGTATGATGAAAAAAAATTTTTGAGTTTAATTTCTATGTATGGGGACCCCAAAATTTTTTATTTAATTTCTATTTTTGTATCAGAATCTTAATGCGGTTCACAGAATACATCCACTCAGCAAGTTTCAACAGTATAGCTCTTATAGTTTCGGAAAAAAATGGCTGTGACATACGGACGGACAGACAGACAGACAGACATGACGAATCTATAAGGGTTCCGTTTTTGCCATTTGGCTACGGAACCCTAAAAATATGGAAAATTCAGTTAAACTCGTCGATCGGTTTACAGTTGGTCGGTTATAAGTACCCAAATACGGTCTTAGCACAAGAATAACTTTGTAAAGGACATTTTGAAATAGGCTTTGCTATTTATAATGTAAGGGTAGGTACACAAAAGATGGGTATCTACGTCTATGTGCAAACACTTCGCGAAATTCAAAGCTATTTTCTCCTTAATGATCCTTTCACACGCGACTGTGTAAGCTTCTTAACTTACCTTTCTATGTAGGTTTGCGTGGGTGTTTATTTCTTAACGTATTAAGTTAAACTCATATTTCTGCATGAGGTCATTCGAGACGTTAATTTGTTCTGAATCAGGGTTAGGACATGAAATGTACGACTTTAACCTCTCGACGAACAAGCGACTGCCGGTGGTCGGGTTGCTGTTGTCTTTCTATTGTGTCTCGACGTGTGTTCGAAGGATTATGTAGTAGTGCTGTCGGACTTTCGGAGTCCGTCCCAATTTGGGGGCTTTTGGAACAAATGAGGCCATAGACAATTATTATAAAACAGGCTATAATCCGCCTTCCGCCTTGAGCAAACGTGGTGATCAATGCTCGTGCCTTCTCTATATGAGAAGAGGCCTTTGCTCTGCAGTTGGACAGTTATAGGCTGGTATTATTATATTATTATTATAGGCTATAAAACAAAAGTGAAAGACAATGTAGTCTAAGTATAGGTCAGACGGTAGTAGACTACCCAATATAAATTGTAATCAAAATGAATTACGAAGAGACTCTTCAGTCTACGAAAGGCCAATTTATAAATATAACTGGCTGTCTGACCTAATTCGGAAGTTCTGGAAAAATCTTTCCCTTTTTGATTCGATCTTCGAACAAGTAGGTAGGTAGCATGCCTTTGTCCAAAATGTTCCTGAAGTTTCTCGACCCCCGCCGAAACGTGTCCTGCATATGCTAGCAGGCACTAAAGAAAAAACAAAACTGTGTTTCTTATAAATGAACCTTAAGTTAATGGTAGTAGAGCTCGATTTATCATAACGTACAGCAAAGTTTATCGTGGTGGAAATAATAAAGGTTGGTTTTCAGGACTGAATGAACGAATAGTTTCATGAATAGCAGTGTAATAGAGTACTAACGGATTGAACCTAAAATGACATGGATAGGAAACCTAGAGGAGAGAAACTTAGCTCCAATTTCAAACCCTGATTTTTAGATGCCTACTAAATCTTCATTTCGTTTTATTTTATGTAGGAAACCCTACGGGTAATTATAACAATATTATAGTATGGAGTATATTGTAAACTAGCTGTCCCCTGCGGTTTCACCCGCATTTTTCTCCCGTGGGTCGTAGCGTGACGGTATATAGCCTATAGCGTTCCTCGATAAATGGGCTATCTAACACTGAAAGAATTTTTCAATTCGGACCTGTAGTACCAGAGGTTACCCCCTACATATAAACTTACAAACTTACAAACTTTACCTTTTTATCCTGAGACAACTCACACACGGTCGTCTGATCCCAAACTAAGCATAGCTTGTACTATGGCAACCAGACAACTGATAAACATACTTATATAATTTATAAATACATACATATTATAGATAAATTACACCCAGACACAGAACAAACAATCATGCTCAACACACAAAGTTTGTTCTGGGTGGGAATCGAACCCACGACCTCCGGCTTAGCAGTCAGGGTCCCTAACCACTAGACCAACCGGCCCGTCGTTTTTATAATATTAGTATAGAAGTATAGATGGAAGCAAACACATTGTTTACAAAATTCTAATAAGAATTGCGTGAATTTAAGTTCAAATTGTGGATATACAGTCGTGGTCAACTAATTAGGGACAAACAAAAGTTTCAGCTGAATTTTAACTTTCATGTCCATGGTAGATTAGATAAACTAAATAACTTAGTTTAATTCTATGAAATACTAATTAATATTAAGAATACTTGAAAATTGTGAGCATTGCTTTGAAGTTGATAATATTTTGTAATAGCAAATTTAAAAACAAATCTCTTGCAACCAAATCGCGGCGTGTGCTGGCTGGCCAACTAATTAGGGACAAAAACAAAAGTAGTGTGTTATATTCCCATTTTTATAAAATTTGATGGAATGTAATTTTTTTTTATCAATTAAGATTAGAGTCTTTACATTGACTTTGAATTTGTTGACATATTAACATAGTATTTAATTAAACTTGGGGCGAAATAAAAGTTCTGATACAACAATGCGAAAAATAATTATTATTGTTTATTATAGTAAATAGCCATAGCGTAAATTATTCAAACATTGAAATTGCTCCATTATAATGATTTTCAAAACAAGACAATTATAATCCATATTTAAAAATTATACTTTTGAATCCGTAAAACGACTAAACGTGCAATCAGAAAGGAAATACCAACAAAAACTATTGTGCAAAAAAATCGCTAAACAGTGATAGCGGCGATAAAAGATCCACTTATGGGCTTTTTATTGATTATAGGTCTGAATAGTGTTGGTATTTGGACTAGAAAATGGCGGTGGAGTAATCTACAACAATCTTTCGACGTCAATTTGTTGAAGCTAAACTGTTTGGCATGGTCGTACGAAAAGTTCCAGTGTTGAAAAAATCACGGACTCGCCACGGTTGGCCTTAGTTATGAGGCACCGATATTAAGACTGATTGTCAATAAAAAATGTTTTGATTTTGGACTAAACGAAGGTACATTTTGTTTCATCAGAAGGCTGGCAGTATTAATGGCGCCTTAAAAAGCAAAAAGTCTCCAAAATACTCCAATAAACAAGTTGAACTTGAGGAGAGAACATAAAACTATGGCGTTGGTTTTCTGGAAATGGTGTGGGACCTTTAGAGCAAATGGAAGGCACACTGGATTCAATTTAATAAAGAGAAATACTACAAGCAATCACACTACTTTATGTTGAAGAACACATGATTACTACCCCAAAACATACTGCACTGTCTGTTAGAACATTTCTCACTGATAAGTAGGTATCGGTTATAAATTGGCCGGCCTAGAGCCCAGACCTGAATGCTTGGCAACATTTTGTGGTACGTTATGAAAGAATAGTAGGTTTAAAAATGGTGTAAATAAACTGACTATTAAAAATCAACAGTAGTAACTTTGAAGAAGGCTGAAACAGTATCCCTAAAGAACAATGTGACATTTAGATTGCGTCGATTCCATACCTTTGTTACATGGTTACGGCAATCCTTAGCAATCACTCTGGATATTGATTTGTCTTACAGTACGACACATTAAGCCTAATTGAATAATAAATAAACATATTTTTTCCTTTATTGCTCTCTGCAATAATTATTTTTAATGTTGTCTTAAGTGTCCCTAATTAGTTGTCCAGGGTACGAATAGGATGAAGAAGAAGTTAAGTTAAATTTTGATCGATATTTATTTTACGTATAGTCCATTCCTTTAATGACTATGCCTATTTGTTAAGATATTGGTTAAGTTTTATATTAATAGTAACTAAACTAAACATTTATTTATTTATTCATTTATTTATAGGAAGGAGAATTAAATGTTACTCATAGTATATCAGGTTGTCCCTAATTAGTTGACCACGACTGTATATTATGTCGAAACGTGAGTGATTCTGTATGTTTAGGGTGACTTGGACTTTTTTCTGTTACTTTCGGACACAATTTTTTTGATAAAATGAGCTTTAGACAACATTGAATAACAAAATATCACAACACAGATTGAACCAGGTTCGATTGACGGCTTGAAGCATTCTGTCCGCTTCAGATTCTTCAGCAAGCGTAATGTCCAACTAAAGAGTTGGACTGACGTCATGTCATGATATAACAGGGAAGAACTTCTTCTCGACCTCCACCCCTGCACCAAGGTTGTTCAATCCACAGATGATCTTAAATCCCCGACAAATACCGGTATTGCCGAACTTATAATAATTACCGTGACCCCGGAACATAAAGGTCAACCGAGGGAACATGAGTGGGTTTTAGTCATGTATAAGTCTGACACGCCGTCCCGGACGGGAGAAGTCATTTGATAATTTCCCACTCACCAAAAAAAACCCTGACAAATTGCCCGCGACTTCGTCCGCGTGGAATAATAGTTCCCGTTTCCGGGGGATTTCCGGGATGAAAACTATCTTATTTCCTTTCTCAGGTCCCAGACTATGTCTGTACCAAATTTCATTCAAAATTGGTTTAGTAGTTTAGGCGTGAAGAAGAGACAGACAGACAGACAGACTGGCAGAGTTACTTTCGCATTTATAATATTAGTACGGATTAACTGTGGAAATATCTTGAGCGTACACAAAAAGATTATTGGGGTTGTATAAGCGTGAAAGAGCTACATTGACCATGGTAAAAGCATCCAAAACATATCCAATGGCGTTTTTTTTTGATGAATAGGAAATCATCAAATGACTTCTCCCGCCCCTGAAGAGGGAAGGAGGGTCAGACTTTTACTGACTAAAATCCAATAATGTCCCTTCCGTTACCCTTATATATTTCGGGGCCGCCGCAGTAACTATTAGAAGCATCGACACGCCGTCGACACGGGTCTGGTCCTAGTCGGGCGGCGAGCTACCTACCGCTCGCCTTCAGCAGGCCCACGCCTCCAGTGGCCATCATCTTGTGACTCTCGACAACTACGCCTGGGTCTCTGTCCGGGGCGTGAAGCTTGACGCTGTCTCACGCACCCCACCGCTTTCGTCTCCAGCGTGTCTGCTTCGCAGGAGGCGACGGCTTCCAATAAAGTCTCGCCCCGAAGCATGGCCTGAACCAGCGCCGATCGCCTCTGCAACGGCACGGTGGTGGTTCGCCCAAGCGGGGCCTACCTCCACCGTATGCTGAATCCGACATAGGAACCTCCCGAAATGTACGTGTGCGGTGAGGAGGATCATCATCTCCCTAGCCTTTTCCCAACTATGTTGATGTCGGCTTACAGCCGAACTGGATTCAGCTGGATACCAGTGTTTTATGTGAAGCGTCTGCCTATCAGACCTCCACAACCCAGTAACTGGGCGACGATACCCTTTGGTTCGACTGGTCAGACTTCTGTCTGGTCGGTCTGGCCTCTGAATACCCCTAGCGTCAAAGTTCTACGAATGACAACCGGGGCTTAACATGCTTTCCGAGGCACGGGATGTCAGTGATGTCCGAGATAAACTATAGAAAGTACATATTAATTAAAAAAGTCTCATTGGTACTTGCCCGGATTCGAACCAGTAACCTTTTACACGCGCCTTTATGACGACCCAGATGTGTTATTCTGATGTATAAGCTACGAATATCGTGCAAAGCCATCGGTCAATATTCTTTATTGTACACCAATAGGACAAAAACAGTAAAGGACAATACAAACAAATATGCAAGAGTACAATAGGTTGCTTTTTTTCGCTAAAAAGCAGTTTCTATTACATACTATCATACATATTGCTTGCTGCGGAGTAATTTTAAAACTGTGAATATTTTGCGTTTTAGTAATTTTTTATTATCTCCGGAACTATATGACCAATTGACATACTGTAAATGGCAAATCTTATCTCTATGATGTCCTTGTGATACTGAAATAATTAATATTTTGTTGCTCAAATAATCAACCAAACGTAAGTATGCCGAAAAATCATTTTTTTAATGCAATAAAAGAAGTATAAAAGATAAAATATAAAAGATAGAGATATGGTATCGCGGATTTTTTTGTAGAAATAATTAAGACAAACCAAGTTGCTATACATTGTTTTTAATTTTAAGCAACTGTTTAGGCAGCGCACGCAAATAATTCTGTTTTATGAGGTAATTTTTTCCGACTTGCTAGACAAAAGTTGCGACAGCTCGGTTAATATACATGTTATAAAAATATTTTACTATAAACTATAAATATAGCACTCAGGAATAATGTAGCTTTCTGCCAGTGAAAAAATTTTTGGAATTGGTTCATTAGCTCCAGAGATTACCCCTAACATACAAACTTACAAACTTACAAACTTACAAACTTTACCTCTTTATAATATTAGTATAGACTAGTATAGATATCACAACATGTTTTAGTAATGTGGACACCTACTGTGATAAAAAGTATTATTATACATTATGCAATGTTAAAATACAATATTGCATAGTGTGGACGTGTTCTAAAACACAAGTTATACAACATGTTGTACTACGCATCCTAACACTAGGTCCATAAATTTGACCACCTGTGTCTGGAACAAAGGTGGAGCCAAAAATAATGAGAATTGTGTAGTACCTTATGTTTTCGTGTAGCTGTTAGATCAAGCGCAAAAGTTATGACGACACACCAAGATCTCCTCAAAAATTTGAACAAGGTGGAGTAAAAACCATGAGAATTGTGTAACTAAAATTCGTGGATAGCCCCTTATGTGTTCTAGTAGTTAAAGATATAATTTGTGTCATCCAACTAACCGTCATATCCGCGTACTTAAGTAACACAAATCACATCTTTAAATAAGTGAAAATAAAGTTCATTATTGCATTTTGTAAGCAACGCGAATGTTCACTATAATGTGGCGTCGGCATTAGATCAAGCGTGGCTCAATAAAGTAGGAATTGTATCCTGGGGCAGGCACAAAAGTTACGATTAGGTTTTCTGAAAAAGGTTCCAATCACGACCGATGTTATTCCGATTTCTGGAAATAAAAATGTGTTTTTTTTTTTTTTTTTTTTTTTTTGTTGTATTGTCTTTTGTTGGGAGCTGGTTTTAGTTAGTGTATCTGGCTTGTTTCTTTTGTATTGGTACACTATAAATCATGTTCATCAAGCCTTTGCCGATATAATCTTTTTACATAGTTTTTACGTGACTATTTAAACTTATGTGGTGAATGATAGTAATTTTTTCCTACGATATCTTTTTGGCGATCCTTCACTCAATGAATACTAATATCTGACTGACCCTTCCTCATGTATCACACTGTTCCTTGATAAATACCATTTAAAATTTTGTTAGGTAGTTTTTGAAACTATTGCGTACAGAGAAACAGACGCTGTGGGTGGATTTTGTTTTCGTAATATCATGTAACAATAGTATATTAGATTATTTTCATTTTATCAAATATATTTAGGTAGAACAAGCATACAGGCAAAAAAAATGTTGATAAAAAATGATGTGTACTCGTAGTTTAAGTATCGTATTCCAAATACAAGTGAAGCATTTTAATTTGCTTATTGCAAACAGACAACTTAATTTAATTTATTTGCATAGATGGTTGCATTGACGGGAGAGTTGTGAAGTACCTAACTACATTAATAATGTTTTCTCTTCTATGTAGGTATATGATGCAATTTATGGTCAACCACAATTTCTCTTAGAGTTATCATATCCATGGCGATGGCAGTGTATGCACAAGCACCTATTACGTACATGATACGGCTTATACGTTTATAAATAACGGTCTTCTTCGCCGTAAGATGAATCTGCCTTTCGTAATGAAATGTTGAATAAAAAGTTATTGATTGATAGAAGATCGAACTTGTCACTCAAAATCGTAAGAGGTATTAGAATGTAACAGAACTTAAGCCCAAGCCCAAAATTTGATATGACGGTTCAGTTTGTAGTAGGGGTTTAAAAAAAAACTTAATTTGCATTGATATATTATGTGACAGTATTTGTGTTTCTGTTTAATAATAACAAGTCTTTTCTTATATCAGAAAATCATGAGCATTGATTACCAGCACGATTACTCAAGGGGAATTCGCGACTGGTTTCCTTACAATGATTTTCCTTCACCAATGTCTGTGATTTATAAAATAAACTTTGGAAAGTAAGTACTTAAGAATTGAAAAAGTCACATTGGTAATTCGGTAGATTTAAAAATCACACAATCGTAATCGTAAATAATGAATAAATGAAATCGAAGTGATAAATAGTAGAGATAATTTATCAATACAAACTAGATGTTATTTTCTTTACTTAAATATCTAGGCCGGTAGATGTAGGTAAACTAGTAACCTTGGATACCACCGTAGATAAGTAAATAAACAAATGTAGTATTCCCTTTCCCCGAAAAATCTGCCAAAAGTTTTTCAAGAAAAAGAAATACTTCAACGCTTTCTTGAAAAATTGCTCCACTTTGTTCCTCAGTCGAAAGCCACTTCATTATGAACTAGGTGAGTAATTTGACGTATATTCTTACATTGTGTAATACAAAAGTAATTAGTCGTTATGGGGGACCATTGTGCGTTAGCTAATGTTTTCCATTTCAACATGACCTCGCGTTTCTGTGTGTTGTGGGAATGAGTTCAGCTGTACGTTTTACTCAAACGTTCTGCAAGACATCCGTAGTGTGGTATAGCAGGGTCAAGGACGGCTTCGTAATAAGCCAGGTAATTGTAACTTTTAAGAATATTTGTATTTTACTCTTTGCTTATTTTACTCTGTATCAATTTAGGGGGTGTATACATCAAAGTAGGCTCTAGCTGCCAAATAAATTAAAAAATAGAACAGAATTTTTATGAATTTATCTGCCAATTATTTTAATCAGAACTTATTAGTAGATTGTGAAATAGGCGCTTAGTTCTATAACTGAACTAACTTAATAACTGGCAGATAATTTCATACAAATTGTGTTCCATTTTTGAATGAATCTGGAAAATAGCGTCTTTTGTGAGATCGTGAACTGTTTCTCGACCTCACAAAAGACGTTATTTTCCAGATTACCTTAGTCATTATACCTTTTACCACATTATACCTTTCACATACCTTTAGTCTTTGAAATGAATCTTCATTTGCAATTTTTAGCAGACTTTACGAATCCCTTCCTCTCATTGTAGAGGGGATTTTGAAAGCGATGTTTAGTGTATTGTAGATGAATGTCAGGAACGCCAAATAAACAATTTGTTCTTGGAAGGGACAGCTTCCGATGGATATAGAATACGGTATTCACCCGAATCTCGAGGTTTAATCAGTCTGAGGTCCCCGATTGCCACGGGCCTCGCAAGGACATCGAAATAATGAAAGTCCATTTGCCTTGAGAGCGTGACAGGAATCGCCAACATGTTCTGCGAATTTGAATCGCAATTTTATTATGCTTTTACCGTTTCATATTTCAATAAATTGCGAAATGACGCACCGTCGCTGTGAACCAATTAACCTCTGTCGATAACTGAATTGGAAATGGAATATTTTATACGACATTCAAAGAAAGTGACAGTTCAGGCTATAAAGATATATTGATATTTCATTCGCTTGTTGTCTATAGAAGTATCTTTAGAGAGAAAAATTGGAACCTTTCGTTTATTTTCTTTTAGGTGTAATTTTATTTGTTCTGATCGATATAACTAAGTGATTTAAATTTTAAAGGTTGATGTTTTTGCGTTTTATTTTTATCCCTAATTAGATGACATCCCTAAATGTATGTCCGTATTTTTTTTAAGTTTTACTTTTTCTGTTAGGCCCGTATAATAAACGTTACTCAGATCAAAACTCTTACTTGATGCCAAGCTTAAGACCTTGGTCGTATTAATAAACGAGATTGAAGTAGAGCTCAAGTTACGGATTCGGTGTACGTCATCAGCTGAGTGTAGACTGATTAAAAAACGAAACTTGACACTTTGTGACGTACTCGTTCACATTGAGTACAGCGCAATGAGTTGCTGATCTTGGTACCTAACTGAAATGCGTTTATTAATTGGCGACGATCTTGAGCTCCTGTCATCGCAATAATCCGGTATCAAATGATATCGCACTTCAGATCGTATTTGAGTAACGTCTACCTATTAATACGGGCCTTAGTGTGCGAGCAAGGTAGCGGACAACAGTTTTCAATTAGGTAGTAATAATATTGATCCATGGTGGTACCGTTCAAACAGCTTTTAAAATAAGACATAATCTATTCTCTCAAATATATAAGTTTTGACGTCACCTTTCTGTTCCCCAAAGTTTGAAATTAAGGGTGTTTGACCACTCCAATTGGTTCAATTACCTTACATCTACTAAAGCCTACACCCAATTTTAGGCCTATTATAGTACTTACCTATTAGTTAATTTGCAATGACCAAACATCAAACCTAACTGCACTTTTTCCTCAAATACCAAGACGGCGCCCTCTGGTGTGTTCTAAGAACAACTGTGACTTTGTACAACGCCATCTTGTTTTAAAACGAAGCATACGTAAGCTTTGTCTGTACCTTCGTCTCCGTCACCAGCCAGTAGGTAGTTAAACGTCGTTCATAGTAGCGGGTAATGAGAAGTAACTGGAAAGAAATGTAGATGGCGCTATATTATACTCATTTTTTCTCCTTTATAAAAGTAAACTAACTTTCGCTCGCGACTTCTCCCGCGTGGATATCAAAATTTCATCCCTTATTTTACTCCTTTAGGGTTGGAAATTTCAAAAAAATCTTTTGTAGTGGATACTTACTCTTCACAAATAACATACGCGCCAAGTTTCATGTTTTTGATGTGAAACATCTATAGCCGCACACTATAACAAATTTCAGGCGTGGCGACGCATGCCGTGGCGACGGACGCGTCGCCACGCTTTTTCTTTTTAATCATATTACTTTTACAAAATAATGTCGATGTTTCACATCTGCCAGGCGTCCCGTGACGGCTCATTTTTTTCTATGGTAATTATACCACCTATGATAATCCTTCAGGGTTGTGCTGCAAAGTGTTACGCGCTGGCTACGAGTGTACTACGCCGGACGAACCCACACGTAGATGCCGTAGTACCGATAGAGTTTCATTATTGTTATAACAGTTACAATATGAAGGAAAGGAAGGAAATACAAAAGAAGGAATTTTAATAGTATTTAATATAAATATCAGCCGTCATGATGCCCAAGGTCCCCACCTCATAATTATGTTGTCGGTTCGATTCTGGGCAAGTACCAATGTGACTTTTCAATTTCATGTTTAATTGAAGAGGGTCACGTAGAAGGTCTTTTATTAGTCAAGTAACACTTTCAGAATATAATTATTCTAATTTTCAATTCAAAATACTAAAATATTTAACGTTTTTGTATACGTACCGATTATCTTAAAATTTTTGCTTTTCTTCGGTTTTTAGTTCTCCTTGGTGGGTAAAAATGGGCGATATTCACCAGCATACTTCGAGATAAAAGCTTTCTTGTGTCATAACTATGTGCGGAGCAGTAACATCGGAAATATCGCAATTGGAATAAGTTCCGCCTCGATACCGGTCGATAAGGATGTTCCGTAAACTTGCACACTCTTAATCCTGGTAAACTGGAACTAATATGAACATGATCCGGTTATTGGAGTTTCTAAAAGATTCTCTAGAATGTTCCAGTAGCTGTTTTACTTGCGTCTTTGATAACAACTTCGCTAGAGACTTTTTTAGATCTTAGCTAACAGACCATTTTTACACATCTCTGTGTGTTTATATGTATTTAGTCTGTTCTGATCTTTTTGCTAAGCTTCCACAGCCAAAACAATGAGACGATTTTGCCAGATATCATTTTATTAAAAATAAACCTTTTTACAGGAACTTTTATTATCAAGGAGTTGGTCAGCCAAAAAAACTGTTGCTCGTTTTAAGCAATAGGTTCTTATGGAGAAGAACATGCAAGAAACTCCATGATAATGTTATATGTACGGAATAAGCTTGAAATTCAATAAAACATTAACATACAAAAACAAATAAAATTCTAACTCAACCAGCTAGGCTTCCTATAATTATTCCACTGCAGTAAGTAAGCACTACTTAGAACCTTCTAATATTTTCGCTTTCTTCACCCAAGCATACAGTTTGCATTCGTCCAAGACAAAAAACGTCCACGCGAATCCATCGTTACGGAACCCTTTGTCTACAGGTTGCCGCCATCATTTTAATTCGTTCAGTACAATTGGAAAATGTTTGCCTTGCGTGGCCATGGGCTCAATGAAACATGTTGTGGTAATGACTTCTAATCTACTAATGATGGAGTCTCTTTGCAAAACCATTGACTAAAGTACGTTTAGCTACTAAAGCCGATGAACACTTTAGATTTTTAGCTTTTAGTTGTTGGCCAGATTGAGTGACGATCTGCGAAGTGTAGTAGGCAGCAACTGTAAAAGTATAGACAAAGATTGGGGTATGTGCACGTCTTTAAGAGACTTAAGCTGATGATGAACTAATGTTGACCATAGTATTAAGGGATCAGTAGTTACTGCAAAAAAAGGAAAAAATAAAATATAAAAAAGAGTTGTTTAAACTAAACTACTAAGCGCCCTCTGAAGCCTATCGAACGTAATCCAGTTCACGTGCCGCCTGATCATCGAAAGAAGCAGCGGGAACTTCGAGCTTTCTTTCATCCTGAAGATTCCTGGATACGACATTTGCGGACTTTTGCAGCCCATTCCATTCGATTGCCTTTCAGTATCTAGTATTTGGAGGGCTAAAATGCCTGACATATTCAATTGGTGACTTTATAATTGCCACGAGGTTCTGTTCATGGGTATACCGCCGTTTACCCGAATTTTATTTGCCCTAATTTCATTTGCCATAATAGTCAACAGCCATAATATCATACGACATAATACTCATTTGCCCTACTCTCATTTGCCATATTAGTCACGTGCCAGAATCATTGTTTCCCATAAAGTCACTTACCATAACATCATTTGCCATAATCATTGTAAGCCATAATGTCCTAATTATCACATGCCATAATTATGATATGCCATAACATAATTTGCCATCGACAACGGGTGTATAACAGTTGTTTATATCAAGAGAAATTGGATGCAATTGGGACTTTAGGGCACCCCGACTCGGACAGGTTAGGTTAGAAGGGGATGGCGGGGTCGTGTGAGCGAGCGAAGCGAGCGAATAGACCCCGCCATCCCCTTCGTGGTTATTTTTTTATAAACCACACAGAAGTAGGAGCCCCGCGAAGCGGGGCTCCGTCGACCTAGCCCACCATCAACCATGCACAGAAAAAAAAACCATTACGGGGCTTAAATATTTGTCTAATACTTGTTATGCCATTTAAATATTATGTCTAATAATTATTATGGCACATAAAATTATGGCAAACAATACTTATGGCATTCGTATCTTATGGTATCTAAAATTCGGGCAATTAAAAGTATGTCATATGTCTTTTAGGGCAAATGAAACATTCGGGCAAATGAAATTCGGGTAAATGAAATTCGGGAAAATGATGATTATGGCATATAATCTTCGGGCAAACAATAGACAACCCTGTTCATGCAATGATTAAATTCAAGAATTAGTTTTATGCACAGCCATGTCTAGAATCTTTTTCTTATTTTACGTACTAGATTGCTTTTTTTAAGTTCGAATTACTTATATTGTACCTACGTAAACAATTTCAGATAAGAAAACATTTAAGAAATTAGTCTAGTAATTTCATAGTCTGTCAATCACAGCAGCTTACATGAGATTAAATTGAAGATAAACTAATCAGCCATTTCTAAAGAAACCTAATCTAGGGCTTTGAAAATACAAGTTTTATTTTCCAATAAGTTTAAGGCTTCTAAGGTATTAGCTTAAGACTACATTAAAGCCTATCCGAGTCTGAGCGGTATTCGCTTACGCTGTGGGTTGGGCTATTTATCGAGTTTCGCTCAGGTATTCAGTATGAAGTTCCGCTTGGTTGTGAGGTTAGAGCGAAATAGTTAGCGAATTAGTTAGTAAGCGGTAATCTTTAGCTTGTTTGGAGAAAAATATTCGCGATAACTGAAGTTATCCTGATCGATACCCGCGCAGCGTCATCAGGTAGATATACCTAAAACGGTAGCTAAATTATATCTTTGCTTACTAGAGTGAGCTAATGGCCTAGTGGTGAGGGCTTACGTCTCTCTTCGGACAAGTACCGGTCCCGGTTATAATTTTTAGATCTTTGACAGTTGCTACGGGTAGTCAGGAAGTCTGGGAATCAGTCTTACGAAGGTGTAAGTGTTACCCAGTGAGTCGTTTGTGGGGGTCTGATAGGCAGTCGCTGTGTGTAGTACCTCGGTATTCTGTTAGATTCAGTTAATCTCGACGACGCTCCTAATTTGGTCAGTAAAAGACTAGGGCGATGACGGAAGGTAGCAAATATCGTTCAAGTCTGAATAGGCACGTAAGGTTGATACTTCATTCAACAAATGGTGGATTAAAATAACAAAATCCCTTACATGGAGGCGCGAAATTCCTTTGTTGTAGTGTAATTATGAATTGTTGTACGAATTAATAAGAACTCGCAAAGGTTATGAACATCTTCTATATATATATAAAACGCTTCCGTTACTGAGTGACTGACTGACTGATGGACAACGCACAGCCGAAACTACTGATCGTAGAGAGCTGAATTTTGGCATGTGTGTTTGTTGGGGGATGTAGGCGCCCACTAAGAGAGGATTTTTGGAAATTCCCCCCCACGGGGGAGAAAAGGGGGAAAAATAGTATTTTTTTATTTCTTTATGGATTCACTTAAAACTTTGTATCCAGGTTACACCAGTGATGCATCTGAGCATTGAGAGAGGATTTTTGGAATTTCCCCCCATGGGGGAGAAAAGGCTGGTAAATTGAATGTTTTTATTTCTTTATGGATTCACTTAAAACTTTGTATCTAGGTTCCATCAGTGATGTAACTGAGCACTGAGAGAAGATTTTTGGAAATTCCCCCATGGGGGAGAAAAGGGGGGTAGGTCATTTGATTTTTTTAATTTCTTTATGGATTCACTTAAAACTTTGTATGTTGGTTCCACCATTTAAGCAAGTGAGCAGAGAGGATTTTTGTGTTCTGTCACCAGACTATATATCATGTACCAGGATAGTCGGATACTTATCTGTTGCCGCTATAACGACATCCTCAGCCTATACGTGCCCACAAACTGTAGACAGGTCAATTCTACAGTTCTAAAATTAATATTAAAGGATGATTGGTGATCGATACTGATGCCAAAAATGCAATCAGTAAATTTTTTGTCTCTCTGTCTGTCTGTATGTGCACGCATGGGTGTGAAAAACTACTGAAGGAATTTAATTAAACTTGGTACGATAATAATCAGGTTATAGGCTATATAACATATCACTAAGACACATAGGAGCCGAGCAGTAATGTGATGTAAAGTGTGACAAAATGGTTGAAGTTACGCAAAAATTATGTACTAAAGAATTGTTCCTTAAAACGTTCTAAGAAAAAGTCCGCGAAAGCATATGTCTAATATCAATAATTCACTCACTATAACAATTTTAATGGCAATGAAATTAGTCTTAAAATAATGCATGATTTGTCAGGGGATTTTCATGAATATAGAAAATCCATATAAATACGTTATGCAATACCAGTTTTAAATTTTGTACAAAATTGCCGTTTACTTAATTTAATTACAATAAATATAATTAGAATTATCACAGAGTTTTAAAATGACTCCGCAGCAATATAATGATGATACATACGAGCAGTAAGTAGCAAGGCTGGCCGATGGCTTTGCAAGATATTTGTAGCTTATATATCAGAATAACACATAATATTGTGCTACATAACATTGCACCATAAGTCACGGGAGCCGATCAGTAACCAAAAATAACTGCGCTGCCGCGGTTAATTGCAGCGCGATGCACCTCAGCTCCGGCGGGATCTTATGGCGGAATGGAGACTGCGACTGTCGCAATCCAGTGGTGGGCACGTCTCTTTGAGGAGTGGCTGGCGAGGCGCTACAACGCTCTTACGTATCGCCCAAAACAGATCCTTACCAGACCGGACATTTCGGAAGGTTCCTGTGTCGGATTCGGGCGGAAGCGACGCCGGGTGTCACCACTGCAGCAAGGGTTGCCTAGAGGACACGGTGGAGCATACGGTGGTGGTATGCCCCACTCGGGTGGGCCACCGCCGTGTTCTTGCAGAGGATATCGGCGGGGGTGGCTGAATGGGAAGCTGTCGCCTTCTTCTGCCAAGCAGTCATGCTGGAGGAGGAGGCCGCGGCGCACGTGTGACACCGTCACGCCTCACGCCTCGGACAGAAAAAGTCCGCGAAAGCATATGTCTAATATCAATAATTCACTCACTATAACCATTTTTATGGCAATGAAATTAGTCTTAAAATAATGCATGATTTGTCAGGGGATTTTCATGAATATAGAAAATCCATATAAATACGTTATGCAATACCAGTTTTAAATTTTGTACAAAATTGCCGTTTACTTAATTTAATTACAATAAATATAATTAGAATTATCACAGAGTTTTAAAATGACTCCGCAGCAATATAATGATGATACATACGAGCAGTAAGTAGCAAGGCTGGCCGATGGCTTTGCAAGATATTTGTAGCTTATATATCAGAATAACACATAATATTGTGCTACATAACATTGCACCATAAGTCACGGGAGCCGATCAGTAACCAAAAATAACTGCGCTGCCGCGGTTAATTGCAGCGCGATGCACCTCAGCTCCGGCGGGATCTTATGGCGGAATGGAGACTGCGACTGTCGCAATCCAGTGGTGGGCACGTCTCTTTGAGGAGTGGCTGGCGAGGCGCTACAACGCTATTACGTATCGCCCAAAACAGATCCTTACCAGACCGGACATTTCGGAAGGTTCCTGTGTCGGATTCGGGCGGAAGCGACGCCGGGTGTCACCACTGCAGCAAGGGTTGCCTAGAGGACACGGTGGAGCATACGGTGGTGGTATGCCCCACTCGGGTGGGCCACCGCCGTGTTCTTGCAGAGGATATCGGCGGGGGTGGCTGAATGGGAAGCTGTCGCCTTCTTCTGCCAAGCAGTCATGCTGGAGGAGGAGGCCGCGGCGCACGTGTGACACCGTCACGCCTCACGCCTCGGACAGTAACCCAGGCGTAAAGAGTCGCAAGACGACTACCGGCCACCGTAGGCGCAGGGCTGCGGACGGCGAGCGATGCGTAGCTCGCCGCCCGATAAGAACTAGGTTCGTGTGCATTGGTTGCGGATTAATTCTAATAGTTACCGCTGCCCCGGAACATAAAGGGCCATCAGACTGACACTCCCTTCCGCCCCGCCCAGGGTGGGAAAAGTCGTTTGATGTACATATAATAGTATACTCAAAGACTGATACCAACGCTTTGTTGTTAATTAACAATAACTAACTATAGAGACATGAAACTTGGAGGAGTTATTCTATGTGAAGAGTAAGCATAAGCCGCTAAGGTTTTATTATCAATTCAACCCCTACAGGGTTAAAATAGTGTTGCGGAATATTTATAATAGTTACCGTGACCCCGGAACATAAAGGGCAATCGAAGGGTGGGTTTTAGTCAGTAAAAGTCTGACACACCCTCCTGCCCCGTCCTGGACGGGAGAAGTCGTTGATGATTTCTCACTTCCAAAAAAAATGGTTAAAATAGTGGATAGAAGTTCAACATCCACGCGAGCGAAGCCGCGGGCAAAAGCTAGTCGCCAATAAAACTTCAATAACCATTCCCATAGGTTTTCTTAGACCGAGAGATGGCAGCACTTTTGTAGTTACTTCTATTTGAGCTCTCTTTAAAATCTGACAGGTGTAAGGTAGATACAGGACCATATCGCACTTAGAGTATGAACTATCTCTAACTTATCTCAGCCTTAGTGTCCAACTGGCTATTTCACCGAATGTGGAAAAGAAAATGAACAAAACTTTATGGCATAGACACATAGAGACACTGAAATAATAATCATTTCGTTTTTTATTTTAACATGTGTGTTAGGGTAGGCTGATCTGAGAGTGCTTTACTTATCAGACCTTCACGGCCCAGTTACTGGGTACACAAAATCCCTTGGCTAGACTGATTCTTGAAAATTCTGTTTTCAATCAAAATACGACTGACAGACATTGACGTTGACTGAGAAAATATTTCAGTAACATTACCTCAGTGCTTAACATTCCTTTTGAACAAACCCAACCTCATCCCAACTCCAACAAAAACATTAGCTTCCATAATCTAATTACTCACGTATCATCCAAATGAGCAAATAATATGATAAAGCCAGCGAGGGATAACTCCGACAATGAACCAGATCCGATCGTAATCCTTTTTAAAACAGATCGCGTACCCTGCGTGAAAATAGGCCGGGAGCCGTCGGCATTAATCCGATCATCGTGTGAAACGCAAACACGCTGTGGCATGACGTCACTGATATGCGGCGGTCATGATAACTGTGTAATGTGGCTGTTGATTTAGCGCAGCTCTCGTGATCAAGGATCGAGTGGAATAAGCCTAGACTGGTATGATTAGTCTTCGAAATTCGAATCCTGAATTGTACAATCAACAAGTTCCTAACGTTAATAGTGTTGGATTAGAGTTGAATCTTATTCGATTAGCTTTATGTGGAGCAACCTCCATTTAAGCATCATAACCCAGTCACTGGGTAAGACGTAAGGATATCTTATCAATATACCTCTTGGTGAGGCTTATTTTATGATTTCTGACAACCCGTACCGACTGTCAAAGATCTACAAATGCTTTGCCACTCACCACCAAGTTTCAAATGCTTTCAACGACCAAGCGACAGCCGACTGTCGCGCTGCTATTGTCTCTCTATTCTGTCTACAATCACGTGTGGTCGAAGGTTTAATGAAAAAATAATGATTTGCCCGATCTGGAAATCTAACCCACGATACCACAGGACGATTATGAAATCAAAGTTTAAAATCATGTTTCTACCCTAATATCCACTGTATTTTACAGACATTATTTATTCTATACTAGCTCGTTCCCGCGGCTTCGCTCGCGTTAGAAAGAGACAAAAGCAGCCTATGTTACTCTCCATCCCTTCAACTATCTCCACTTAAAAAATTACGTTAATTCGTCGCTCCGTTTTGCCGTGAAAGAAAGACAAACATACAGACAGACAGACACACTTTCCCATTTATAATATTAGCATGGATGCGCGATAAGTCTGCTACAACCCAGAGATAGTTACTATTATCCAGCTCGTGCACTTCTAAGCCTTGCTAAGCTCACTGCTCGCGATACTAACACTAAATGAATTCACATCATTATGCAAACACCAGCGATAAAAACAAACAACTCTAGCGTAGATACAGAGATCTGAACACCGGTTCACTGTATACAAACACTACAAGTAGTTAACACAATACAAAGCTTCAATTATGCAACAGCATTTGTAGTGTTGTTCCTGCATTTTACGACTGCACTCCTATGGGATCCGAGGCAAAAATATATGTTAATGTATCGAGCAAAATGCAAATTTTTCGGAGGTCTTTCCAGCGAATGGATACCTTTAAACCTTCAATAAAAATGTAAAACACTGTTGCGGTTTTTATTGGGACTTTGTTGTGACAGAACATGATTTTTTTATTAACTATCGATCGACGTGAGGTAGAATTAAATGTGGGCATTGTGTAAAAATCTGTCTATATTAGCTTTTTCCCGCGGCTTCGCTCGCGTTAAAAAGTGACAAAAAGTAGCCTATGTTACTCTCCATCCCTTCAGCTATCTCCACTTAAAAAATCACGTCAATTCGTCGCTCCGTTTTGCCGTGAAAGAAAGACAAACATACAGACAGACACACTTTCCCATTTATAATATTAGCATGGATGCGCGATAAGTCTGCTACAACCCAGAGATAGTTACTATTATCCAGCTCGTACACTTCTAAGCCCTGCTAAGCTCACTGCTCGCGATACTAACACTAAATGAATTCACATCATTATGCAAACACCAGCGATAAAAACAAACAACTCTAGCGTAGATACAGAGATCTGAACACCGGTTCACTGTATACAAACACTACAAGTAGTTAACACAATACAAAGCTTCAATTATGCAACAGCATTTGTAGTGTTGTTCCTGCATTTTACGACTGCACTCCTATGGGATCCGAGGCAAAAATATATGTTAATGTATCGAGCAAAATGCAAATTTTTTGGAGGTCTTTCCAGCGAATGGATACCTCGACCTGCGGCGATGCAGTTTTAAACCTTCAATAAAAATGTAAATAAATAATAAAAATAAAAACGTTTATTTTCACAAAACTTACATAGATAAAAGAAAAGAAAAAAGGAAAACATTACATTTCTGTGGAACTTAAATCAAAACTTAAATCTATGCGCAAACAATGTAAACCCTGCCTCTTACACTAGGGAAACCTGTATTATAAGAGGCAGTGATTCGGCCTTAATATCGATTAGGATTTAAGTGACAAAGGAAGCGTGACGAAATACATCAGGGGGCGAGGTCTACAAGTACTGTTTCAGTTTATTTATTACAACTTGTAACAAACATGTAAAACTTGTAGCAGGTCAAATATTGTATATACAACAATTACATTTGTAGAACCAAGGCCCAGGGTAACAGAAAGGTATAATTTCAAGTTGTGTGTGTGTGTGTGTGTGTGTGTGTGTTTGTGAGGGAGTGGGTGTGTGTGGTGTGTGCGTGTGTGGGGTGAAGGGGTGTATATGGGTGTGCATTTTGATTTATTAATATTTTACGCGATGTAGGTTAGTATAGACTCAGTATCAGAGTAGTCCTGTTGTAGCAGCCAGTTAGTGACCTTAGTTTTAAGTTGGTGACGGTTTAAATCTAGTATGTTGAGAGATTTATGGATTTTTTTGTATATGTGTGAGCTTAAGACGTAGAACTGGTGTTTGGCGAAAGAGGTCTTGTGCTGAGCACCGAAGGGGAGGTTTGTACGTTTATTTGGGTCAGATTTGGGCAACGTAGCATGCTTTCTGAGAACTGATTGAAGGACATACAATTGCCGGACTGTGAGCACCTTGATGTCAGCATAAAGTTGGGTTGTTGGGTATCTATAAGGTTTTTTCATCATTACCTTCAAAACTGCTCTCTGCGCTCGTTCTGCTCTAAGAAATCTGGTTTTCCCGGCACCACCCCAGGCCGTAATACAATAACCGATTACTGACTGACACAGTGCGAAGTAGACCATCTTGATAGTGTCAAGATCCGCTGATTCCCTAAGTCGTTTGAAGACATGAACCAGCCGCAGAGTCCTTGTTGTGACAGTGTCAAGATGAAAGTCCCATTTGAGCCCTTCATCAATTTGTACTCCCAAATATTTGACATTGTTCGTTCTAGTGAGGGGCGAGCAGAGGTAAGGTGTTTCTTGATCAGAGCAGGTGTGCGCGGTTAGAAGAAAAGAGCTGGGTGGTTTGGAGTTATTTCTCAATGCAAAAGGGATGAATGCAGTTTTGTCAAGGTTTAACGTGAGCAAGTTAGACCTCAGCCATCTCATTACTTCCGACATCGCATGTTCAGCATTATCTTTAACTGCTTCCCATGTAGGACCGTAAACAATTATTGCCGTGTCATCGGCATAAGTGAAGATCTTGCTATTTGGTAGTGACATGCGACATAGATCGTTTATGTAGATCTGAAACATGGTAGGGCCCAAGATGCTACCCTGAGGGACTCCGAAAGTAATTTTTTGCTCATCACTAAGGTGTGTGTCTACTTTAACTCTCTGCGTACGATTTTTAAGGTAATCCTTAAAGATATTAAGTGTCATTCCCCGAATACCGTGACGTTCCAACTTGGAGGTTAGAATGGGAACAGAGACTGTGTCGAATGCCTTGGATAAGTCTAAGAAAATTCCCAGACATTTATTTTTCTGGTCTAGGTTCTTGGCAACACATTGTGTTAGGTCTACAACGGCATCTTCGGTTGACACACCATGTCGAAAACCGTACTGATTAGAAGCAATGATTTTGTATTTGTCAAGAAAACGCGTCAGGTGCTTATTCATTATCTTTTCAAAGACTTTGGATAGTGAAGATAGGACTGAGATGGGCCTATAGTTGTTGACGCAGTCTCTGCTCCCACTCTTGTGAATTGGATATACAATTGCTCCCTTGAGAGAATTAGGGAAAACCCCTTCCTGTACACAGCGATTGTATATATGAGTCAGTGGTCGAAGCAACGACTTGCGAGATATCTTTAGCACTTGAGATGGTATTCCATCCCAGCCTATTGCACAATCACTACGTAGCTGCATAATAGTGGATTCAATCTCCGACTCGTCCACTTCCAACAGAGCAAGAGAATTTGTAGGGGTTTGTGAAGTACTACCAGCTAGAGGGGGTTTGTCGATGAATGTGATGGTGGAGGGGTCAGGACATGGAGGTGGGATCCTAGCAGCCAGTTTCGCACCAATGCTACTAAAAAAGTCACACACTTTATTTAAGGAGGATTTCGGACAGTCTGATATTTTCAAAAGATTAACAGGACTAGTGGAGAGCTTTTGCGTGCCAGTAATTTTTTTAATTGTATTCCATAGAGCCTTGGGATTGTTTTTAGATTTCTCAATTTCGCTTTTTTCATAGGCTCGTTTTAGTTTTCGGAGTAAGGCATTGCAGAAATTTCTGTATCTAGAATATGTGATTTTAAGAATTAGGTTGTCAGGGGACTTCTTAGACTTTACGTGCATCTTATCTCGGTTTTTAATACATTTGAGTAAGCCAGGCGTTATCCATGGTTTGATTATTTTTTGTCTTTTAGAAGTTTGTATAGTATAAGAGTGTTTACTTATAACCGATTGGATAATTTCTATTAACTTGTTCATAGATGAATTTGGGGCTTCTGGTTTATAGACATCTGTGAAATCAGTATTTTCTAGCTCGTGTCGGATAGCTTCGTAATCTAGTTTAAGTTTAGGCGTAGTGTAGTTATCTTTATAAGGTAGGTTAGGATTCGAGATAACTAATATGACTGGCTTATGATCTGTTATATGTGAATCTAGTACTAAAGTAATAGTGGGTAGCTTTGTTTTGACAATGATATGATCTAAACAATTATTAATTCTTGTCGGTAATAAATGGGTAGGCAAAAGACCGTGGGATGCATTGAGGAGAAGGTATTCAAGACTACGATCGGTACAGTTTCCCTGCCTTATGTCTATGTTCAGATCTCCCACAAGTGCTATATTCGAGCATGTTGAGAGGTTTTCATAGACATCATTTAGGCTGACTAGAAAGTTATCAAAGTTGGATTTCGAGTTATAGGACGGTGAGCGATAGATCGCTACCACAGCTAATTTATCTTCAATCTGGCATATGAGACAATTTGCGTCCTTAAAGCTCGGTTCTCGTACAGTAAGTGGTAGACCTAGCTTTGTGTAGATTATGATTCCTTCATTTTGGTTAGAGTTATTGTTAGTGATGTGAAATTCTGTTGCGGTTTTTATTGGGATTCTGTGGTGACAGAACATGATTTTTTTATTAACTTTCGATCGACGTGAGGTAGAATTAAATGTGGGGATTGTGTAAAAAATCCATCAATGTGAAATTTTTCTATTTAAGTTTTAACTAGCTTTTGCCCGCGGTTTCGCTCGCGTTAAAAAGAGACAAAAAGTAGCCTATGTTACTCTCCATCCCTTCAACTATCTCCACTTAAAAAATCACGTCAATTCGTCGCTCCGTTTTGCCGTGAAAGAAAGACAAACATACAGACAGATAGACACACTTCCCCATTTATAATATTAGTATGGATTTTAACTTTATAATCTTTAAAAATACCAGTGTAAGATTTGTAAGAATATCAACAACCTCGTATTAGTTACAAAATTCAATGTGATTTTACTAAGCTCCATGACCGAGTTGGGATCCATTCTTCATTTTAATCATTGAACGACAAATATAATTAAGGTAATCCTATTTACGACGCACAATGGTTTGGAACTACTCGTATTTCTATGAGCAAGTAATCTCCATCCAACATAGACTCCCTAATATACAAGGAATGAAGTAATTGGGCGGCATTGTCAATCCACAAGCCGGCTCGTATTCACGACATTATAAGAGCCCTAATAAGATTTCCCGTAATTGATTTTCAAAGGAAATCCCTTTTAAATTGGACTTAAATGTTAAATAAAACGGACGGGTATTAATTCAATGTGGATGCTTCAGGGATAGCTGGTGTGGAAGTAAAACAGACGAGGTATAAATACTGAGCCTTGAATTTACATTGGAAGCAGGCTGTAAGCCTCGCCTCAGGTTGAGTATCAAAGATGTATGCCGAGTACACTTGGTTGCATTTCTTTATAGCAGGTCTTCTGCATTTAAATCCGTAGCTTTTGTAAATGTTTGGAGGAGAATTTTTGACATTAAGCGTCAAAAAAGAGGAAAGTGCGTGGTAAAAAATCGTCTAGAAATGCGATTTTTGTTGGGTGTGATTTGAATATCGCGAATACTTACGCAAGAAATTAGCATTGATTCTTTCCACATTTAATTTGTTATATTTTTCTATCTATAATTGTTATCTCTCTTACCTTTTATATTTCTATGTAATGTATGCATTTATGTATGTAAAACTTTAATCTTAGCACCTACCATGTTTTGTCTCTGCATCGTCCTAATAGGTCGATTACACCTGCCGAGTAGAGTGGCGAGACAGTGCCTTCGGCCGAGTACTCGGTATTTGTAAACACATTGCCGAGTACTCGGCCGAGCGCTCGGCCTAGCAACCGGCTGAGACAGTCACTCGGACCCAGTTCTATTTACTAGGGCGAGTACCCACCTCCCCGCTTCCCCGCACTGTCTCGCTCGGTCACTCGGTGAATCTAAACAGCACTCGGCCACCACTCTCTACTCGGAATAAACGATTTCCGATCCATGTTAGCCTCAGTTGTCCTTGAACTTCTTTTAATAACTGAACTGTCTCGCCACAATATCGAAAATACGTGTGAACACTTACTCGGCTACGGCACTGTCTCGTCCGAGTTACATTTTACTGTCTCGCCACTTTACTCGGTAGGTGTAATCAAGCCATAAGGTAGACAGGCAGAAAATTGTTAAAAAAGGCATTAAGTCCGTCGTTGTGTATTGTTTTTATTTGTGCATAAAGTTTTAATAAATAAATAGATATTGGTTTGTGGTATTAACATTAGGTACATCTGAGACATTTGGGTTATAATGATACTCCAGAATGGTACCAAACATTCAAAACAGACTACAAATAAAATAAAATATCTTCCAATTGGAGAGACATTTATACCGGTTTTCATGAAACTTTTTTATTGTGTTTGTAGATTTAAAAAATAAAGTACGCCATGACAAAAACAGTTACTATTTTAGCTGTTATATTTGTCGAATTAAATAATAATATTTTGTTTCTTGGGTAAGTAATCATTTACCCTATGAGTGTGTTCACTCTTATTATGACTAAAACTTTAATGAATATAAAAAGAGTTTTCAGTTGTACTGTGATAATTATTAGATTTTCGTAAAAATACTCAAGAGAAAGTTTAAAATGTATTTGAAAATAAATTTGAAGTCACTGGTGTCCAATTTATTTCGAACAATATAATTATTAACCGGGTTCACGATACTTAGATACTTATAACTGAAATACTTAATGGACTCTAGTAAAATTCAATAAATAATTAATTGAGTATTGAGTATTAATTATCTCCAGAAACTCAACAGAAAAGGTTTTACGTACGCGAGCGCAAAACTTTTTTTACACACACAGACTTTAATTAAGATTTTGAAAATCGAATGAGTTCTAGTGTGTTCCATGTTCAACCATTTATACAGGTTTAGCTTATCGGTTTCTTTATAAACCAGTTCTTAATGTAACCAAAGCATTTATAATTTAAAATTAATTTCTAGATCTGCATCCCGTAGGAGCTCTGAGAGAAAAGTAGTAAAATGCAGTCTCAATAAAAAGTAGATTTTATTTTACTGCCGTTTCAGTCTAGACATAGTTTCAGTTACCGTCTTTATATGTACCTACTCAGAGTTCGTTAAAATTTCAATAGCAGAAACGGTTGTGTATATTTTGATAGGTACTAATGCTTATGTGTATAGAACCTAAAAAAAAAATAACTCACTGCAAACGCGGGCTGTAAAAGTTTGTCGAATAATCTGCAAGCACAAATATTAAAATTTTGTTATTTTTTTTATTTTATTCTATTAAAAACCGTACGTCATTTTTTCCTGAGTCATATGTGCATTTACAAATACTCATATGTAATAGCAAACAGATTTGGAATAGAAACATGTACTTCATACAATTTCTTGTACCAGCGCAGCAGCCAAAAGCTCAACCCCGCAATCAATCTGCCCAAACTGCCATTGATTTCTTCACTTGTAACTTTACTATTACGTCAAAATTACTAACAGAAATTCTAGAATTCAATTCTGCCTTCCACTCGACCTGACCACATCTAAGAACAAAATCCAGAGATACAAAACATTAAATAACAGTCACTAGTCCTGTGTCGCATTATGCGGGCCGCACTGTTCGTGATAGCTCTGAATTGCCTTATATTAATGTCCTCCCAAGGGTTAAGCGAGAAATTCCTTAAACCAAATAACGCGAACTGGAACACCAGTAATAAGGTTTCTTGCTAGGAATCCCGGGAATTCGATCAAATAAATTAAAATAGACGCTCTATTATGTAAATAAGATGTTTCTTGAGGGCTAAATTTTAATTGGTTACTGTTTCCAAAGCAATTTATATGAGATATTTGTATTGGGAGCAACCTTCGGAAAATATTTTCATTCGGCTCCAGGACGTTTTATATTTTAGCAAGCAATGTGGTTCAGAGATTTTTAATATCTAAGCTTGAAACTGAAATTGAAATCGTAGTATGCTTGCTCTGACGTACTTAGGCTGAGGCTACACTAGGCTGCGACGCGAACTGCGACGCACGAGCGATTGAAACAAATCCATGGATTCTCACTAAATGGCTACACCGTTCATCTTAATATTACTAGCGATCTTTGATTATTTCTGCGACAGGAACTACATTACTGTAATCGCGGCAACGGCTACATCGACGTATCAGCGAAATTGAATCGAATATACGCCAGATTTTCGCTTATAATGTAGCCATTCCACGTTTATCTCGTTTCGCTCTTCCAGTCGCATCGCAAATCGCTGCCTACTGTAGCCTCAGCCTAACAGTCATACAGTGTAAGAAAGAACATTTAAAACAGGTGAGCGATATATTTTTTAGGATAGTTTTAGGCAAAGGTTTTTCGGTGTTGTTACACGAAATTGGTGTGTCTAATATAGGTGAGACATATTTAGCCTTTTCGAAAGTTACGGTCGGCTGCAGTATACCAGTGTTTTACAAAGAAATAATGATGATGAGATACTCAGTCAGCATATCTGACTAAACACACCCACAACCCAGACACTGGGTAACACGCAAATGATATTCTAAATCAACTTAGAAAGTAAGTGCTTGCCCGGTTTCGAACCTGAAACCTCATGTACGAGAGGCAGGCGCCTAAACCATAAAGGAATGACGACTCACGAATTGATTTAGATGTATTAATTTATTGTTAATCTAATGATCATCATGATCTTACGTTAAATTTTAGCTGTAGAATTTAGTGCGTCATAGTTAAAATAGTCTTACAAAACAAAGAAAATAATATCCAAGAACGAATTGTTTCAACAAAAACGGCAGTTATATCCGCCATGTTTTGTCGCGAAGCTCCCGAGCGTCGACATTTGACAAATATTAATGTTCCCGCTACACTAGAGGAACGAAACATATTATCTTGACCATTACACTCACTTCCATCCAAACGAATACACGGAGAAAAACTACGACTGTGCACGATTGATAACATAAATTATACGAATAAAGATAATTCTTTCCCTGATACAAGGACAATCAATTTCGTTGTAATGTTCTAGAACTTGGAATTAAACCGCAAATTAATGGTAATCGACACGTTTCTACGTATAGAAGGTCACGTAAAAGGAAATTAGCGGATTTCCTTTGTAATTCCATTCGAGTAATCTATTATTAAGTTTTATTCAGAAGTTAGCAATCAGTGTCGATAATTTCCCCGAGTTGTCGTATTTTCTTTATTTTGCTTATGTCAATACTTTCATAGGATGAGGATATGAAGCTTAGCTATTTATTTGGATTGGTTGAAATATATGCTTTGAAAACAATACATTTTCAGACATACTTTCATTCCTTATTTTAGTTGTTGAATTTCCAAAACTTCTTTCATAGTGTTCAGCTATAAAAGAAAAGAAGAGAGTTTGTATTATGCGTTAATACGTCAGTCAGTCAGTCAGTTACCCTTTTGTAATCTACGTAGATAGGCGAAATGCCATCAAGACAAACATTAAACGCGTAAATTGTACATTAAACAGTAGACAAAGTGCGCAACATAATTGAATTACGAAACGAAAGTCAAGTAAGTGACAATCCAAAACCGACACAGAATACATTACAATAACATCAAACAGTTCATTAGGCGACAATTACGAATCGAAATGTACAAAATAATACTTTTATGAAAATGTGTCGGAGGACAAATGAACGAAAATTAACGCCCGGGAGAGGGCCTGTGAAAATTAAATTGTCGGTCAATGAAACATGCAAATGAGACTTGCAATCACGCCCGCTTTTGTGCCACTCGCTCGTATTGTTTTGAGCTGAGCTCAACAGAAAATGAACGCTAAATATTCAGTTAAAAACTTTCATTCATTTAAGTGCCTCATTTCGGAAGTCAAAAATGAAGTGGTAATTGACCATAATAATTGTTAAGACGCACTTTCGTTGACAGGTCTTTAAGTTAAAAGGTTTTGTTCGTATTCTTCTTTTCTTCTTTGAGTATTGTGGCCAAACCTGTAAAAAAATCAAACAATATTTTAGGTTTGATCTTTAAATATTATCGTTCAAGCACTTGCTTATTCGTCCCATTACGGGTTCTCCTCTCAATCGTGAGAACGAAACCGGGTTAGAAGATTTTCTATTCATAATGTGCTTTCTTCTCTATTGTCATAAATGACCCTCTGATTCGATAAATTCACACTACCAATTATATTCAGATCAAAATTTATATTTTTACATGACACTTAGAATCCGCAAAAAACACTTACACTTTGTTTCAAACAGTTTATGCATTAAGTTAATTTAGATTTTATTTATTTGTGACTTGGGTACGAGTATAAAGTAAAAATAAATATTGGTAATAATATATTGGTAGTAATAAATGTTGGTTTCTACTAGCCCGATAACGAATTCACAACCACGTGTATTTAGAGACGGGCATTTCAACCACTTGGCCAACACATCATCCAGCTTAACCTTGAAGAAATGGGATATAGACAAACAGTTAACACACAAGACCAAGCTGCCTCCTCATCCTTGAAAATTAATTGTCCGATCGTGTACATTAATCAGCAGACTTGATGATATCCTAAATAATAGCCGCCATTTACGCTCAGTAATTTCCTGGTTGCCTAATGGAAGGGAAGGCTAACTCCTTGTAATGGATAAAGAGAATGTACAGAAAGTGGTGCTAACACCCACTCGTTTTCTTTGTGTTACGGATGATTGATTGGGTGTATCTGGTGTGTAATTGTTTGTATTTTCGCGGAAACAATGATGGTTGTTACTGTTCTTATGAATTTATATGTTTCTAGATGCATGTGAAGTTCTTAGTATGTGTAACGAACAAGAATCGTTTGCGATCCAGTTACTGGATGATATGATGCTCCTTGGTTAGACTGACTGGCAAACTTCCTGGCTTGTGATCACTTGTAACAACTGTCCAAGGGATCAACGGCTTTATCCATACTAATATTATAAATGCGAAAGTAACTCTGTCTGTATGTCTGTCTGTTACGCTTTCACGTCTAAACCACAGAACTGATTTTAATGAAATTTGGTACAGAGATAGAGTTGACCTTGAGAAAGAACATAGGATAGTATTTATCCCGAACTTTAGAAGACTTCTCTTGAAAACGCGATATAACCGACATCCACGCGGGCGAAGCCGCAGGCAAAAGCTAGTTTGCTTTATAAGGCATGGGCCTTGCTTGACCAATGGCCAATCACAACACTCACAGACTTTACTTATTACCTCTCATTCCACGGATAAAGGGCTTTTAACAGGTATAGCATAACACATTTCGAAAGATTTAGGACAAAAAAAATTAGACAGATCCTAAAACCTAAAAACAAAATTGTACCTCTTTCATGCAATTTTCTTGTCCCAGTACCTATATGTGTTACAATAAAGTTCTCCACACACGCACTAGATGGCAGCACGTAGCCGACATTAATCTCCCCGCCCTACTGGCCGAGATCGTGGCTACCAGAGACACGATTTAAAATCCGACGGAATTTACTCTTTTGTATAAAATTCAAATCGTATGCAATCAGTGAGCCGTAGACAGGAATGTCACATTTTCAGTGAAGCGAGGAATTACGCATATTAATGTATTCGAGGAAGATTCGTGACATACTTGTGTGATTACTTCATATTTGTTTAAACGCGATGGTCTAACGGAAATAAAAACTTTCTGAATGAATGTGACCGGTACTTATTCATACTGATGGTACATTTATTATGTAAACAACAGTTTCTTTTGTCGTTGGCTGAACTGAATAAAATAGCTAAGGCCATAATTTTGGATGCATTCTTTTACACGCAATTAAATAAATGCTGGATGCATAATACGCATTTTTCATGAAGTTTTCACCTATGCACGGGGCGATTCACGTGGAAGGTTTTTGAGTAAATTAATTGAAAAATTATTACCATTAATTAAGCATGTCAAATGTCGAATATGCGAAGTAGAGTTTTGGGGTGAAATCAATCACACGCCGAATAAATCAATCAAGGTTACCTTACCATTCTTACTTAAGCGCAAGTTGATGGACATGTGTAGTGTCTCCAGCTTGACCTACGGAGCACAGACTTGGTCTTTGACTAACATCCAAAAGTCCAAACTCAAGATTTGCCAACGTGCCAACTTAATCAATAGTTATAAAAACAACAACTTCTATAGATAATAATACTATATCTATTACATTGAATCTATACGTAGTTCTAGGTTCTCACGTAAAGATCTAGAATTCAGTACTTTCTTTTTGCGGAGTATCGAAGCTTTGCATACCATTACTCGCAGTGGAGTAGTCGTACGCTAAGGTATGCATTACGTTAGGTAAACGGTCTGAATGGGGGATGTAGTGGAATTCCGTGGAAATTGAATTGGGACCTAAGCCGACTGCACCGCTTCCTGCGTCTAAATATATGAACATTTTACACTACGTCTGGATTTGCTGTTTCATGTATTTTGATGTGTGCAAGCTGTGTACAGATTGTAAAGGCACAATATTTTTGTTTGTGTGAAAGTAGCCGTTTTTTTTAATCGACTTCTATAAAGGAGGAGGTTCAATGTCGTCAAAAGAACCGATAAAAAAACTTTTATTTAAAAGGTTAGTCCCTTCAAAGTTGGTATTATATAAAAAAATTTGGAAATACAGAATAAAGTCCTATCGGCACCGTTTAGCTCAACCATATGGGTCAACGCATGACCATGCTGCAACTTATCTGATTATTACTATATCTAGTATACACATACTCATAATTAGACGTTTAATGTTATACCTGGTAATATTTTTAATAGACGTTACAAATTAGGTATGTAGATTTATTTGTTTTAAAATTACATTTAATTATCAGTCCTTGTTATACACATAAATACATACGTCCCGTTGTCAGAACAATGCAAATCTACTTCTCCAACCAAATAAATACAACAACATTGCCATTGTATAACGAGCTTAGCAAATGGGAACAAAATGACACTCAAATAAGTACGCTCAGAAATACAATGTTTTATGAGACGTTTTAGTAGAAGGCGAAAGACTGGAGGTTGTGGAGGCTGTGCCCTGCGGTTTCACCCGCGTTACCTATGTTATGTTTTTAGTAACTGCCCCGCTTCTATAGGGTGATTATATATCTAATGTGTCAACAAAATCCGTTCAATAGTTTTCGACTGAAAGAGAAACAAATATCGACACAAAAGTAGTTCTTAGTAAGAAAATATATTTTCTATTTTAGTGTATTATATGTCCTTCTTCTAATTAGATGATGTATTGTTGTCCTGTACTGCGCCACAACGTATTTTTTTGCTTTCGACGCAAAAGGAGGAGTGCCATAAGAATGATCACTATGTCTGTGTCTGTTTGTGGTCTGTTTGTGGCACCGTAGCTCTTTTGCCACAAGCAACAAGGTGCGGATTTAGATGCATTTTTTTTTATTAAAAATAGGTTATCTGGTGGTGATTCTTAAACAGGTTTGATCAAAATTAGTGCAGCCGCTGCAGTGTCAATCAACTCTTTTCCGTTAATTCTGACACGAAACTTTTTAGCCGGGTTTTATTTTTATTTTACATTTGTAGTTTGAAATGTAAATATAAAATATAAATATTGTTGGACAACTCACACACGGTCATCTGATCCCAAACTAAGCAGAGCTTGTACGATGGTAACCAGACAACTGATAAACATACTTATATAATTTATAAACATAATATAATGTAATATAAAAACTTATAATAAAAAACGATAATAGTGCGAGGCCAGTACACAATACAGGAGATATATAGTTTGATCGTCATATGGAAACGTAATATAAAGTATATCCTCAGAGATGCAATAGGAGATTGGAAAAGTTTTGTAGTTGTCTCTCATATTTATATCGAGTGGCTTGATGCAACGCGGGACAAAAACGATTTATAAAAATCAAATTAAAGTGTTCGAATAAGTTTTTTTGCATTTTTATGTTACATGTTATAAATATCCTCCGTATTTGAATATTTTTCTTAAATATGCTTTGAATTTCGTTTATCATTTTGATAATCTTCTTCAAGATAAATTGAGGTTGCCGCACTAGTGCGGAAAACGTGGCAGTTACAATTACAATTTAGTAAAAAGCTATAGACATATACATATAGCTATTTAGAGATAATTTCGCTCGAATCAGTGGTCAGGTTACCACAGTACAAGCTTTGCTTAGTTTCAGATCAGATGGTCTTGTGTGAGTTGTCCCAGGATATTTATTATTATTATTTATTCCGCGATCTGCATGAGTGGCAAATGGGTAGAGTCTATCGACCAGCATTGGTCAGGTGTGCTTTACAGTATTATCGAATGACATTACTAGTGAACTATGTTTTTTTTTTGGTGAGTGGGAACTCAGCCAATAACTGCTCCCGTCCTGGGTGCGGCGGGAGGGCGTGTCAGACTCTTACTGACTAAAACCCACTCATGTTCCTTCGATTGCCCTTTATGTTCCAGGGTCACGGTAACTATTATAAACATTCCGCAACCCCGGCAGGCGTTGGCCCTGTTGGGCCCCTTTCTGTGCTGACTCCTTCTCTTTGAGGCGCGCGTGGAACACTAACGCGCCATCGACGCGGTCCTGGTCCTAGCCGGGCGGCGAGCTACCCATCGCTCGCCATCCGCAGAACCGCGCCTACGGTGGCCGGTAGTCGTCTTGCGACTCTCGACGTCTTCGCCTGGTAGTGAACTATGATGGATTCGAACTATGTGTCGAACTGTTGTCGCACAATCGTTTGTCGGCCTAGAGTGGTGACTAGTGATGCTCTGTGTGTTAAACAATCGTGCATTCAAACAATGATGAGTCAAAGTATAGAATCTTTCCCACACAGGTACGTTATTATCGGACGATAATATCGCATGCGTAATTGTTTTTTTTTTTTTTTTGGTGCGTGGGAAATCATCCAATGACTGCTCCCGTCCTGGGTGCGGCGGGAGGGCGTGTCAGACTCTTACTGACTAAAACCCACTCATGTTCCTTCGATTGCCCTTTATGTTCCAGGGTCACGGTGACTACTAAAAACATTCCGCAACGCATGCGTAATTGTGATATCTTTATATTAGGACTTTGGCTGTGACTATTAGGCGACGATTCGGAAACAACATAAATATAACATTAATTTGCTAGTTAATTACACTATGATGTATTATAAAAATACTTATGTTACTGCTATTCGTGTGTACAACCACTTATCGCAATTAAGCAATTAAATGGAAACATGTTTCAAAATAAATTAACAGAAAAGTTAACTAAGAATGTATTTTATAATCTAAATGAGTTTTCTGATAGAAAAAAGTATATGTAAGTAGAAACCCTTTAGAATAATATTGCATACATGGTAGACTGTTGAAACAAAAAAAAAAAGATTATTACTAAGAACTTTATTTACACAGTTAAGCCATACATTTTATTTTATTTTATTTTATTTTATTTTATTACTTAAAGGAAAACTTACAGCTAGTACAATAAATTGAGCATCAAACTACGTAAGTGAAGGCCAATTACAAGTTTCCACTTATAACACAATAAATAAACAGTAACAGAAAAAAAAACCGAGTAGACGGAATGAATATATATCAATAGTGAGAACCAAAATAATAATAAATGACATCTATTAACATAAGTACATAACCATGAGAAAGTACGACGTATTCAGACAACAGCCGCGTCAAAGAAACAGTTGCTCATCAATTTCTTTAATTTGGGGATGCTAGTTGTAAACAAATCCAGGTCAACATCCTGACACACCAAGTTGAAGGTACGACTAGCCCTTATAATATATGAATTTTGTCTATAGACAGTTCTTGTACTGGGTGTATGAAGCAGTTGTGGTCTTCGGAGAAACACAGACGGAACCCACAGACCAAACTTGCCCACTAGTTCAGGGACATCTGTAGATCCATTCATAACGCTAAATAGAAAAGCAAGATCAGCAATTCTTCTTCGCTCTTGCAGTGGAAGGATATGAAATTTCTTACACCGACTTATATAACTAGGCAGATAAGTATTAGACCGATATTGAATGTACCTCATAAAACGTTTTTGAATGCATTCGAGTCGATTAATATAAACATTATAATTAGGATTCCATATTTGAGAAGCATATTCTAGGTGACTACGGACAAAAGCACAGTAAAGGATCTTAATGGTTTTTATGTTTTTAAAGTCAGACGAGATTCTAAAAACAAAACCCAAAGCTTTAGAAGCCTTGCTAACTATATTATTAATATGATTATCAAACAATAGCTTCGAGTCGAATGTTACCCCAAGATCCCTGATGGTATTGACTCTGACAATATATTCGATATTTTGTAATCATAGGAAATGGGGTTAGGCTTACGCGAAAACGTACACACGTAACATTTGGATACATTTAAGTCCAACCTATTTGTAACACAATAATTATTAAATCGATCCAGATCATCTTGTAATTGGTGCGAGTCCCCAATGGTCGTTACTTGGCTAAGTATCTTCATATCATCTGCATACATTAAAATTTTTGAATTTAGAAAACAAGAGGAAATATCATTAACAAAAATATTAAACAAAAGTGGCCCTAACAAAGAACCCTGAGGAACTCCCGATGGAATGTACATAGCTCTCGACATATAGCCATTAAGCACCACTGTCTGACATCTGTTATCGACATACGATGAAAACCATCTGTACAAGTCACCCCTCACACCAACCAAGGACAATTTGCGCATCAGTAGCCTATGATCAATTCGATCAAAACATTTGCTGTAGTCGGTGTATATAACGTCGACCTGAGAACCCTTAGACATGTGTTCCGTAAGAAAATCGCTACATACCACGAGATTGGATGTAGTGGAACGACCCTTTAGAAAACCATGATGGTTTTCTGACAAAGTTAATTTAAGCGAAGAAGAGAGTTGTCTATGTACTACTTTTTCCATGATTTTGGCGAACACGCACAGTTTCGAAATCGGTCTATAGTTGTCTATAAGATTCTTAGGTCCTTTTTTCAAGATCGGCGTTATATACACAGACTTCCAGATCGCAGGAACTAACCCTAACTCAAATGACCGCTTAAATAATATTGACAATGGAGTGGCCAAACCTTTGGCACATCTAGATATAAAAATCGGTGTAATATTATCAGGCCCTGCAGATTTGTTAAGGTCTACTCTTTTAAGTAACATAAATATTTCATCATATTCCACATTTACGGAGCAGATACCGGACAAGAGACTAGAACATTGCTCTCCTGGTTGATCCATTTCCACGGTTGACGGAAGCTGATCCCCTTGACTTCGCTCTTGAAAATTAGAAAAGAAATAGTCTCCGAACATGTTGCAAATTTCCTCCCCATTATTAGATGACATTTCACCCAGCTTCATAACCGATGGATAACAATTTGTTTGTCTTTTAGATTTAACATATGCCCAAAAAGCTTTAGGATTTTTAGAAATGGCATATTCCACATTTGAAATGTAATTATCAAACATTTCTTTCTCCAAATCTTTAGCTCGACGACGAAGAGTAACAAAAGATTGAAGATCGGAAAGATTTCCGTACTTTTTGAATTTTGAATGATATTTCGCCTTTTCTTTGACTATTTTAATTAGAGGACTTTTATACCACGGCGGATATTGGCTCCGCGGCATAACGATTTTAGAGGGAATATATTTTACATAGAGAGAATTAATGGCGTCATAAAAGAACTTAACAGCTTCATCCAAGGGTCTAGTGTTCAACTCAGATGACCAATCCTTTGCCATCATTTCCTCAATTATATTATTATAATTCACATCAGCATATAAAAACTTAACGCGAGGCCGCGAATGCAACTGATGTAGTTGGATGAAGTCGGCAGTGATGCAGAGTGCTTTATGGTGCAAATCCTCGTGTACCAAAGGGTATGGGCAGGAATTGACAGTAACTTCATGGTTAGACAATACGAGGTCAAGAATTCTATTGTTTGCATTCCGGTGAGGATTATAATGTGACAGGTTACAAGCGTTGAGAGTATCACAAAAATAGTTCTGAATGGGTCCCTGCATACCACTAGGACACAAAAAGTCACTGTCCGCCACAGATTGCCAGTCGATATTTGGCTGATTAAAATCACCAACTATTAAAAACTTATCCGTGGGATGTTTAGTAATAATGTTTCCCAGGTTAGTAGCAAAATTGTGAAGTTGTGCCATCAACGAATTACCAGACTGCTGAGTACATATATAAGCAACACATAAGTGCATCTTATAAGTTATTTTAGGCTTTTTTTGTTGCAAAGATAGGGTAACCCATAAATCTTCAGCGGTCGAGCACCATTCACTGCAGGCATCTGCAATAAGTTCTCGACGTACGGCAATAAGGACCCCCCCACCCATTATTTGGTTAGTGTGAGAGTAATTTCGATCACGTCTCCACACAAAATATCGATCGTCAAATAATTCACTGTCACAAATGCCCTCCATTAGCCATGTTTCAGTCAAACAAATTACATCAAACGAATTCATACAAACGTTTCTATAGAAGACAGATGTTTTTGTCCGTAGTCCACGAACATTTTGATAAAAGATATTAATGGGTGCCATGATATATCAAATGCAATACTAGACTGTCATTTACTGAAATACAAATATAAAATACATTCACTATCCGGTCTAGGCAAGAGCTATAAGCGTTGAAAGTCGGTATAATATTAAAGAAGTGCGGGTAAAAACAAAAAATTGCCACCTTAAGTAAGTAGTATTCACTAAAGCGAGCACAAAAAACTGTGTTAAAAATGTAAAAATAATGATTTACGTAAAAACAAAAACTAAAAAAACGGATCTCCAAATATAAACAAATTTCGTCCCTATTCGCAAGTGCAAAGTGTTTAGAATAGCAATAATAGAAGCTTAATGAGTCTATTGAATAGGCGACACTTAGCGATGAGAGAACAAAAGGCGGGCGAGAATGGAATGCGTACAAAAAATGACCACAAGTGTTTCTCAAACTTAAAGCAAAATAATGAATGATTACCGATAGTGTGTAAGCAGATCGCCCGGATATGCTACCTAAAAGCAATAAACACAAGGAAACACATGAATAAAAAGAAATGATCGTTAGGCAGTAATAATCCGAATGCAAAAAAGTTTTAAGGCAGAAAAATTCTCTTAAGATCCTGGTCCGTTTTAATATGGTGGGTCGGTGAAGTAGTATTCTTCTTAATAAGAATTTTGCATCCAACTACCCATGTATATAAAAAACCTCTTTCCTTGGCAAGTTTCTTGGTCTTGTTAAGCAGCGTCTTGTTCTCAAACGTCAGGTGATCATTAACATAAATGACATCACTAGACTGTAGCCCCAACATGCTAGCTGTTATTTTATGTTTCTTTGCAGCAGCCACAAAGTTGTTCTTAATATACCTGTTATGCACCGAACAGATAATATTTTTATTTTGGTCATTGTTGCGCATAGGAACTCTCGCGATGTAATTGATCTGTTTCTTTTGGGATACTGCAACCAATGATGTCACCAATTTTAGCCACAATGGTAAAAAGATTTTCGGAATCGGCTGACGGGACGCCCTTGATTTCCAGGTTATTCATTCTAGATCTTTGCTCGGCTTCTCGATGTAGCTCCTCAAGTTTAGCGCAACGATCATGTAAAGCTGAGATGTCTTCTTTGGAGGAGGCAATCAATTTCACTCTTCAAGTCAGAAACCTTGGTAGTCAACGTCTCCACTGACTGATCCAGAAACTCGACGCTTGACTTCAGACTCGAATATTCAGATCTGATTGATTTGAGTTCAACCAATTCCAACTGAATCGCCTTCACATTCTCGATTAAGGCGGGTAAGCTGTCCATCCGAGCTGAGAGGGCCTTAAGCTCTGACATAATGGATTCCATGTCGGCCGTTGCAGGGGTCACCGTAGCCGAAGCCGTGGGGCGTGGGCTGGATGTAGCCGGGGACTTGCAATTGCTGCACTTCCAAGTATTCCTGCGATCTCCCAATTTACGCCATCCAGCTTCGGTAATGCCAGCACAAGGAAAGTCAAAATGACTCAAGCAAGCTACACATTTAGCTCCATCCATACACTTAACTTCACAGCGCTTGCACGTAAACATAACGAGTTCTTTGAGAACCAGGGAGGCAATTCTCGTGCACTCGAATTAAACACGAATTCGAAAAAAAGTTCGAATTCGAACTTTTTTCGAGTGCAAATGAAGTTATGCTATTCTGGCAATGTCGAATGAGACGCTTTTCGAACGCTGCCCGCTCGAAGAGCTTCGAGTGGTCAGCACCGTTCGAGACGTCATCTCACATTCGACATTACAGGTTAAAATAAAATATATTACCGGAACAGTGACTGTATATGTCAAGTGTACGTTTACTAAGTGGAATTGTGGATACGTTTTTTTATTTTCACAATGAGTGATGAATTCTTTATTGATTTCATGCAAAATATATTACAAGAAGCGGTAATTGCGGCGACAGGGCCCCAACGTCAACACAAACAAACATTGTAATCACAGACAAAAACAAAACAACCATTTTTTTGTCAATGTGTTCCGTTACACGATTTTAGAATGGGAACATGTTAATATTTCTTTACGAAAAGTAGGTAAAAGTAAGGAACCGTATGTTATTTCGTAGTTAATTATAATCACTAGCATTTACAATGATATCTCTAAAATGTTAAGTGCAAAGAGAATTGTTTTATTGTAACTTATGACGAGCGTTTTAAAAAACGCTCTATTTGTGTGAAATGGAACGTCTCACGCAGCATATTTTGTTCACAATGGCAACATTGTACACCTTAAATCAACATTCATTCGCAGTAAATATCTGTTTAATCTATGTTCATTCGAATTTTATTTCGATGCCTGCCGAGAATACAGCATTCGAGAAAAAGACTTCGTGTTTCGAAATTTTTTTGTCGAGATAGGGTTCGAATCGTAATCTCTACTTCGAGATCATTTCGAAGGAAACGAGAATTGGGTCCCAGTGACCAAACTATAGGTAGAATATGTATGTGTTTTCGGTGGCTTAAGTACGTACGTGTTACCGACTTGCCGTCTACCGGTGTACTGTGTATATGTACATATATCATTATCTTTACGAATTTACAGAGTATAACTTTGTAGCCTAGGCTATAGTAGCTGGATAAATATCCCAGGATAAGTAAATAACTCACTTGTGTATTACGAATCGGAAGCATTATAAAATATTTGCGTACTAAGTACAATATTAAAATAAAGCAAAACTCACCCAAAAATACCAATCTACTCCCTGGCGGAGAGCTTATTAAAATCATATTCTTGTGTAATCTCGCATGTTTGAATTCATTTATTTCCAAAAGATTACAAATCACTTGAACAGAAATAAATACTTTAAATTACTTATTTAAAATACATTTGTGTTGTCCAGGAGTAGCAAGAATATATAAAATATAAAAAATAATACGCGTTGTTATGAAGGTACAAGTTCAAAGTTCTTCAAGTTAAAAGTTGAAAACATTGTACTGTCTACCGCCGTACGGCGCATCTTGGTTTGTAGGGCTGGTTTACACTAGGTGCAAATATATTACTTAATTAAATTAGTTATTTTTGTTATGACCTTTTAAGATAACGATTTGGTATTTTTTATATCTTTTGGTAATGAGTTATAAAGTTTTGCTCCCTCATATATAATTGTTTTCTTTCCATAGTTAGTTCTAGTGCTAGGTATGTGTAGGTCTTGAGCACTTCTCAGAAAACGTTTGTGCACATGTATGTTTTTTGTGAATGTGATTTGTGTTTGTATGTCTTTGGAAAGAATTTTACGAACTAGTACACATGTGTTATAAAAATATATATCGGAAATGTTAAATAATTTTGTTTGTTTGTAAATTTGGTGTGTGGGGGTCAGATAGTGGTAGTGAAATAATATTTTTATAATTTTGTTCTGCGCTCTTTGTAGCTTTTCTAGGTTGGTTTTAGCTGCTGAACCCCATACTTCTATAAGATAATCGGTATGAGGTTTTACCAATGAATTATATATACACACATCAAAAGTGTCTAGGGATATTTCAATTAAACCTAAATTACTAAAATTCTATTAACTTTTTGTTAAAACATGTACACATTAAAATAAACCTTGTTTAATAGACTATTTAATCTGATAATAAACTTTTAGATAAAGTTAAATTTAAAAAAAACTTAGAAGAAGAGGAAAAACTCAAACAAAATTTCAATCTTAACTTTATTTTTGAAACATCAAAACTTAAACAAAACAACAATTTTTTTTATAAAAATTCTTGAAAACTTAAAATTAATATTCCATGGATCCACCTAAGACTCTCCTGACACATCTGCAGCGGTTCTGCATACTCAAAACAAGGGTGTCAATATCCTGTTGTGGAATACTGTCCCATAATTGCCGTTTCTGAAGCCATGAAGACCAGTCAGAGTGTTATATCCAGGCTTTGGTCATGTTATCGTGTCACGGAGGAAGTGGTGGAACGGCACCGAGGACCTCAACGCATTACAACACATGTACAGGACCGATTCATAGTAAATGCTGCACGAAGTCAACTAAATGCAGCGGCGATGCAATTGGTTCAAAGGCTACAGAGAGAGTATGGTTTGCTGGTAAGCGGTCAAACTTTGAGAAGTCGACTGCATGAAGTCAATCTACGTGCTCGTAGGCCATTTTGGGTATCAGCACTAAGGAGAGGTAATCGAGGAAGAAGATTACAATGGGCTATTGCACACGAAAACTGGAACCATTCTCAATGGTCACTTGTGCTTTTCACTGATGAATCTAGGTTTGGATTTCATCCTGATTCGCGAAGAGTACGCGTTTGGAGAAAACCTGGACGTTGGAATCGACTGCAGCACCCACAACAAGTTCATGCATATTAAGGTGGCACGATTATGGTTTGGGCAGGAATTCGTCTCGGCGGTAGAACGGACCTCGTTTGGATACAAGGCAATATGACTGCTCGAAAATACCGAGATGAGGTGCTAGAGCCTGTAATCTTGCCCCACAAACAGCAAATGGGACAAAATTTCCAGCTAATGCACGACAATGCCCGTCCACATACGGCGCGTATCGTTACAAGTTGGTTACAACAGCATGTTATCCAAGCTTTAGACCGGCCTGCACAATCCCCTGACTTAAATCCTATTGAGCATGCCTGGAATATGCTTCAGAGAAGAGCTCGTAGGAATTTCCCTGTTGATATTGTGCATCAAAACCAGCTTTTCTTGCATCTTAGCAGGATTTGGGACAGTACTCCACAACAGGATATTGACCCCCTTGTTTTGAGTATGCAGAACCGCTCCAGATGTGTCAGGAGAGTCTTAGGTGGATCCACGAATTATTAATTATAAGTTTTCAACAATTTTTATAAAAAAAAAATTGTTTTGTTGTTTAGGTTTTGAAATTTCAAAAATAAAGTTAAATTGAAATTTTGTTGAGTTTTTCCTCTTCTTCTAAGTTTTTTTTTTTATTTAACTTTATCTAAAAGTTTATTATCAGATTAGATAGGCAATTAAACAAGGTTTATTTTAAAGTGTAGGTGTCTTAACAAAAAGTTAATAGAATTTTAGTTATTTAGGTTTAATTAAAATATCCCTAGACACTTTTGATGTGTGTAGTTTGGCGGACTTTAAGAGGAAAACATCTCACAATTCGACGTAATGCTCCCATTAGGCTTGATATTTTAGAATAGATTTTTTCTATGTGTGGTTTCCATGTAAGTTGATTATCTAATATTAGTCCAAGGTATTTCTCTTTATTAACTTTATTTAAATTTACTCCATTAATACTAAGAGGCTTGTGATTTGGGATTTTTTTGTTTTTGGCTGCAAATATTATATAGTTTGTTTTGGATGCATTGATAGTTAATAGGTTGTTTAGAAACCATCTTTCCAGTATAGTGAGATCCTCCTGCGCATCCTGTATAATTGAGGCAATTGAGTGACCAAAATAAAAAAGGCAAGTGTCATCTGCATACAAATAAATATGTCCCTTTAGGCCTATCTTGTCTATGTTGTTAATATAGATTAAAAATAAAAGTGGTCCACAGATTGAGCCCTGGGGCACGCCGCAGGTAATTACCCTCGGCGTGCTAAAGTTGTCACCAATCTTGACGACCTGCTGGCGGCCCCGAAGGTATGATTCGAAAATTTTGTAAGCACGTCCGGTTACGCCGATGGATGCAAGCTTATTTATGAGCAAGCCATGACTAACGGTATCAAACGCCTTTTGCAGGTCGATGAAAATCCCTAGAGCAATGTGGTTTTTGTCTATGTTAGTTTTGATAGTTGTGATTAGGTCTGTTGATGCAGAAAGAGTGTTGGATTTTGATCTAAAGCCATATTGTCTTTGTGAAAGAAAGTTAAATGAATTTAAATATAGAGTAAGCCGATTGTGCAACAGCTTTTCAAAAATTTTAGACAATACGGGTAAAACTGAGATTGGTCTATAATTTCCCGGGGATAGTTTGGAACCAGTTTTAAATATGGGGGTAACTTTGGCGTATTTTAAAGTGTCAGGGAAGCGACCTTCGCTTAAACATTTATTTATGCACTTAGTAAGACTAGACAATATGAGATTCTTTATACATTTGAGCGATTTGACACTGATACCATCTATACCTGTGCTAGTGTTTGTATTTAGGTTATCAATTATTTTCCTAATTTCTTCTTGCGTTGCTGGTTCTATTTGAGAAAGTGTATTTGTATTTACGGTTTTGTTTAACGAGATAGTGTTAGTCTGATTAGTATGATATTTTGCAGGTATCTGATTAGCTAGAAGTGTACCTATACTGGAGAAGTAGTTGTTAAAACACTCACATATTTCCTTTTCATCAGTGATCAGCCCTGTGGGTGACTCTAATTTAGAAGGAGCAACACTTTTCTTTACTTTATTATTAGATAAGCTATTTATCAATTGCCACATCTTAAGGGGTTTACCCTCACATTCTTTGAAAGATTTATGATAATAGATGCTTTTTGTTGCTTGAATATTTTCGAAAACTTGGTTTCTTGCTTTTTTAAATTCTTTTTCTGATTCTTGATTATTTGGGTTATTTTTGTAATTTTTCCACAGTTCGTTCCTTTTGTCTATTTGATTAACTATGTCCTTATTTATCCAATCTGTCCTCGGAGGATTTAGTATCTTAGTTTTAACAGTTTTATTTCTTTTAATTGCTGACTGGATTGCTTCTTCTAGTACAGTATACTCCTCACCGATGGCATCAAAGTTTATGTTCTCTACTGTTTTATATAGATTTGGGTATGATATAGCATGGAATTTAATTTTTCTAATAGGCTCCGGCTGATACTTCTCAACTTCTAAGAAAATTTGTTTGTGATCAGACATCGCAGATTCTATAATAGCTAGATGTAATTTGTGATCTTGAAGGCTAGTGCATACATGATCCAATATACTCTTGGTGGTTGAGGTTTCCCTAGTGCAGTATTTATCTTCAATTTTGTTCAGAATGGCGTATCCCTGTTCTATAAGCACATCTGTATAATCTGAGGTAGATCGGTTTAGTACGAGTAAATTATAGTTGAAATCACCAAATAAAATTGATCGCTTACGTTTCTGAAGTTCTTCGGAAAAGGTCTCGAGGAATTTTTTCGAATTGGTTCTTTCTGGTTTATAAATGGCGCCAATGTCGAGAGAAAATTTTTCCAAATGCACCCATAGGAAGTGGTTATCGTCTTCGCATTTGTCATTTACAAACTCATGTTTTATAGTTTTGTTGACAAATATTGAAACACCCCCTCCTCTTGACTGTGTTCGGAAGTTATAGTAATGTTTATAATTTGGTAATCGTAAGCTTTTAGCTTCTGTTTCGTTTTTAATCCAGGTTTCTACTAACACAACTACATGAATGTTTTTGATTGTTGCCAGGATGCAATTCAGTTCATCTAATTTGCCAGGTCTTACCAAGCTACGAATATTTGCATATAGAAATCTTAACGATTTTCGATTTGAGCCTAGGTTATTGTAATTGCTAGCGATTTCGTATGTTATTTTATTATGGCCAGTGTTCGGTTGTAGTTGTGTTTTTCTTATTAGTTTTTTGATGGCTGATGTATTATTTTGGGGGTATTATTAATGTATTTTATGATCAGATCTTTCTCACCATTTTGTGTTCGATGTTGTAGCTCTGCTTTTAGATTTTTTATGAATTTTTGTTGATATGGGGTTTGGTCCGAGTATATTTTAACAGTTTTGTTCTTGTTCGTTGATTTATTACGGAGAATAACTTTCGCATTTTCTTGAGATGGTAGATATACTTTAATAGGTCGAGTTTTTTCTGCTTTAAAATAGCCAAGGCGATGAATCTTAATAGGATCAGGGCACTCAGGAAAAACTGTTTTTATAATTTTGTTGACCTCTCCATTGTCATAAGCAATTCGTTCTTCTTTGCTGTCATTTTTTGCTTCAGGTATACCCACTATGATTATATTTTTGCTTCTAAGGTCTCTTTCGTGTAGCTCAGAAACGACATCCTCACAGGTAGGGCTCACAGATTCTAGCGGTACTAATGGTGCTATTTTTAAGTTTTTTATGTCTGTTTCGAAGGAATCAAGTTTTGCATTAGTTCCAGCACGTGCAAGTTTTAGTTCAACTATATCTGATTTTATCTGGTTTTGTTCTAATACCAGTTCTGTCGTTGTGAACTTGAGGTTTTTTAATTCGTCCTTAATGACTGATACGTCGTCCGATATTTTCGTGAACATTGCCTTTTGCGTCTCAACAAAACCATTAAGAGCATTCATTATCTCTTTCCGGAAATCGGCAAAATCGGCCTTTAGGTCTTCCGTTTCAGGTTGTTTCCTCTTTCGAAAAGTTACCTGTGGCATTACAGTTTCTTCAGTATTAAGTTTGGAAAGATCTGGTTGGGATCCTCCACGGGTGTGTTGTTTGTCTGGTGATCGCACAACACTCATCGTGAATCAGAAAAAAAAAATATTTATGTAAATTCAACTAGTGTGTAGCCGCCCTTGCAATTCCGAGTACTTTTGTGTCGTAGTCTACTAATTAGCTGAGCTACGATGAGCGCAGTGTCCACGCAGAGTAGGATGAATTATTGGAGCCCGTCTCTTTCACACCGCAGGTATGAGGGGGGTACGCTCGCTTCTGTCTTGCGCCGGCGTCTTGTTCGTTAATGTAGCACTCACACGTTGGATCGAAGGAAAACTAGAGTTTTACTCGTCGACTTAGAGCTTTTAATCAATTGACAAGTTTTAATCAATGTTATAATAACTTAGGAAAAAAAATAGTAACACGTCTACTCTCGACCACTCTCCGGACGGTAACTTGTGTAATCTTAAATGTATTATAATTTTATTATTAGATAGACATAGATGGATCCTTACTAACAGAGTTTCGTTGGTACCCTTTGGGTAGAGGACCGATACCAAATGATTCAAGACACAATAAAAAGTCAATAGCAGCGCCCGACAGCTGGCTGTCGCTTGATCATTGAAAGGTAAGTAATCGAAATATGATAAAGCTGATCAAAAAATCATATCGTTATAACAGTGTTATAATATATCATAATAACTGAAAAAGGGAATAAACGGCTGACGACGGATATGCTCCTCATAAAGACAAATCGATGAAGAACTCATTTGTCAAAATCGGTGAAGGAAAAAGGACTATGATTACTTAGAGAGTGCAATGTAGAGTAATGCAGTGTCTCTTTTGAAATCCGGAAAAAAATTAAATTTGGTACAAGAATCCCTGCTTCCTAAATAAGTTTCTGTTTGTTTTTCTTTTTTAGAAAAAAATGTGTTTTGTCATTTATGTCTGTATTTTTTTTCATAATAAAAATTGTGTAGGCTTGTTGTAAAATAAACAGAAAAAACCGATACGTTTAAAGGATGGACTCTGATAAGGTAGAAAAATAAGTGAAAATATATTATGGCAAGCCAAAACTGACATTAGTAGATGCCTGCAATATTACTTAATTAAAGCATTGCTTTACACTAACAAAAATAGAGGCACTATTTTCGCAATTATCCGAGCCGACTTGCAAAAGTATGACACGAAAAAAGTAAAAGAAGTGGGTTTTTGCCGGGTCTATACGTGCGGGCGCCGACTGGACGCGATAAGTCGATTTGATTGATGATAGTGATGTGTGCCGAAGCCGAGGCGTCAGTCCTGATGGACGTCCGAACTGCTATTCCATTTCAAACGAAATTGTAAAGAAACTTTGCCTTTCATTTTCAACCAAGGAGGTTTATTATTGCGTGCAGTTTTTGATAAAAATATGGTACTGCGAACCGTTTTAAACCTTTACCGACCAAGCTACAGCCGGCTGTCGGGCTGCTAATCTCTTTCTATTGTGTCTCAAATCACGAGTATTCGAAAGTTTAATACCTGGAAAAATAATTTTCATAGCTGTGCTCATGTCTTTTTCTATGGAGTTTCTTCCATAGAGACGAATCCACTACAAGAAAAAAGTTTCAACTTTTTGACTAACCCACTAACTTTTGCTAATTAGCTTTGGTTTTAATAACTAGTAGATTATTTCAATCAAACTATGTTTCATTTTTGAAAAATAGAGTCTATTGTGAAGGCGTGTGACAGGCCTTAAGTCAAACAATAATTAATCTCCTAAGATTCAGGTCAAGACTTAGTGCCTTACTAAAAAGTACTAGTTGCATAAAGTTATGACAGGTTTATACGTCAAAAAATGTATGGTTTCACAGGCTTTATTCATTGTATAACTTTGCACAGTGATTATTAGTAAGGTCATTAATGTATACAACCAGATCTCGTATATAATTAGTAAAAATAAAAATAAAATAGCTTAATAAACGATTTTATAAAATAAAAGCAGTCTTTATTTGACCTATTTTCAATCGACTTCAAAGGACTTTTTCTTTTTTAATCGTTCTTGAGAGTACCTGTATGAAGATTACACTCTTTGAAACCACGGTATATATTTGCATTGTTCCATTTTATAATGAGAGTCTTTGAAATACTTAATGAATAATATAAGAATTGTGCAAACATACCTACTTACTTACCAAATTAGTTCAGTAAATTGGTAATCTATCCTGATATTATAAAGCTGAAAAGTTTGTTTGTTTGGTTAAACGCGCAGATCTCGGGAAGTACTGATCCGAATTGAAAAAATATTTTTGTGTTCGATAAATGACCCATTTTCGATAAAGGTGATAGTAACGTCACATTAAGATCTACAGGAGCGCGACAGTAACCAAAAAAGTTTGTGGAACCACGGGGGACAGCTAGTTTAGTATATTTATGTGCACGATCATTTCATGACATAGTTTAATACATAATATCTCTTGTACATAGTTGAGTTGCGGAATGTTTATAATAGTTACCGTGACCCCGGAACATAAAGGGCAACCGAAGGAACATGAGTGGGTTTTAGTCAGTAAAAGTCTGACACGCCCTTCCGCCGCACTCAGGACGGGAGCAGTCATTTGATGATTTCCCACTCATAAAAAAAAAACAAAAAAGTTTGTGGAACCACGGGGGACAGCAAGTTTAGTATATGCACGATCATTTCATGACATAGTTTAATACATAATATCTCATGTACATAATACATAGCTTACTTTTGTTATAACATTACCTCTCAATACCGACATCGATCACGTTACATTAGCAATTAGCCAATTAGTTACACAAACGTCATTTCTGTTATTTATCGCAAACAATACTCGTATTTATTTGTAGCCACTTTGTAACTTTTGTGGCGAACATTTGAAACACATTGTTTTATTATAAAATACAAATTGAAACATATTTTTCGAAACATTCGATTTTCCAGGAGTTGCCATGCAATAGAGGTGAAACTTATAAATTGAATAAAATGTACAAAATCAAATCAAATATGTTTTTAAATGTATAAAGCACTGTAAAGCGTGCAAAACTTTTACACACTTAACTTTTAAAAACAAAAAAGCTACTTTTTTTAAGTACTAAATAAGTATCGTAATGAGTGATTTATTGTGTCCTAGTTAATAAGTTTGATAAGCGCACGAGTTGATAACGACTTGAAAAAATATGTTTGTGCTTTCAAAAATTTAATTTACACTGGAATATGTACTGGTGCCCTAGTCTACTAATACCACGGAATAGAAAAAAACTGTTTTTTTCTGTTCCGTGGCTAATACAATCGTGTCTCAATGACCAGTCATCGGCCGGATATTTGACAACTTTGAGAGTTTTTGTATGGAAAATGTGTCAAAAGTTTGACGTTACACGTTAAAAATCGATCATTGAGACACGATTGTAAAGGGTGTCCAGTGGAAAATTTTCAACTTTGAAATTTCACATAAAAAAAACTACATGGATTTTATTTATTTTTATTAAAACTAAATGTACTACATTAATGCGGATTTCATTTTTTAAACACTATATCATCTAAATGATGACCGTTTTTTTGTACGCACTCCTGTAGTCGAACCCTTACATTTGCAATTACGCGACGGCAAAACTCTGGAGTAATGCTTTGAATTTCACGGCGAATATTGGCCTGCAGGGCTTGAATTGTCCGGGGATTGTTCTCATAAACTTTCAATTTAAGGTAACCCCATAGAAAGAAGTCGCAGGGCGTGAGGTCGGGCGACCTGGGTGGTCATGAGATGTCTCCGTACTTGCCGATCAGTTTATTTGGAAAAATTGTTCTTAACTTTTCCATCGACACTCTAGCTGTATGCGGAGTGGCACCGTCTTGCTGAAATTGTGTCCTATTATTTGTAACCTGAATACAGCTGCAATTGCGGTAGCAGAAATTCGTCTATCATTCGGCAATACACCGGAGCAGTGACTGTTTCTCCTTGGTTAAAAAAATAGGGCCCAATTATACCGCTAGCCGAAATGGCCCACTAAACTGTGGTTTTCAAGCAATGTAAACGTTTCTGGTGGCGTTCTCTTGGGTTGTTTGGGCACCAGTATCTCATATTCTGTGTATTTACGTATCCATCAATGTGGAAATGTGCTTCATCACTAACAAAATGTTTCCCAACGTGGTAGGTGTTCGAAAGCGTTCCATCATTGCTCTTGCGAAGGTTTCTCGCAAAGGATAGTCGCTTTCCTTTAGACCCTGAACAATTTGCATTTTGTATGGATGGAACCTTAATTTCTTCTGCAAAATAACATGCACTGTTGACTTTTTGACTTCTGTGGAGGCTGCAATTTTCCTAATCGACTTGCGTGGATTCCTAATGATTTCATTTCGAACTTCAGACACACGTTCGGGCGTTGCTGCTGATGTTGATGGCCCTGGAGGATTTCTGTTGAGCGTTGTCCCTTCTTGCCTAAACCTTTGTACCCACGACCAAATAAGTTGCGTGCTTGGCCCATCACTTAAACGCCGAATATTAAAATGAGTACAAAACGTACGACGCGCGCGAACCAACGATTTACCATTCTTTAGATATTGCTCAACCGCGAACGAGCGGTGCGCTCCTGTCCAGTGACTCATGGCTACTAACAAATCCGCAAGTACCGCGCTTTCAATGATACCCCTCCCGCTCACCTCACCCCGCTATTATTTCGATAATTGCAGTTTAAAGTTGAAAAATTTCCGCTGGACACCCTTTAGTAGCAGACTAGGGCCCCAGTTTATTTATTTCTTTAACATTCATAAAGAACTTTGAAACTGAACTGAAAATAAAGGTGAAAATCGTATTAAACTTTTTTAGCATCTTTTCGAAGCAGACGGGATAGTGTAGGGCGGTGATGTGGGTGAAACGTTGCAACTAATTAGAACTTTGCCCGCTTATCATCTAAACGGGTCTCTGGGGAGAGGGGAGCTCAATGTCATTGGCTGAGCCCTCTTGACGACTTTCTTACGTCTTGAATTTCATACTTTCAACAAAGTACTGATTAATTTTGGAGTACTTACACTTTCTGCAGTGGTTTTTAGGAAAATCTTTCTCTAAAAATTTTGGTGTAAGATTTTGTTCTTGTTGACTTCAAGCTTATTTTACCTAGATTCGGCGATGGTAGTTTTAACAGTTAGTCGATTTATTTGTATGGGGGATGATTGCCTCTTCATTCAAAGTGTAGTAAGTCAAACAATTGTTAATTATTGCAGTTTTCTTGATCAGTTGCAAAGCAATATAATTTTTATAGGCATAGGTTGCATTTGAATTATTGAAATAAAATTCTAAAGCCCATGTGTTAAATTAGAAAATCAAATCAGTTACGGAATAACAGTGTAGTAATTTTATTTCATGCTTTTTGTATGTCTATGACGTCTAAACCTTTTTAAATGGTATTCACTCGGTACTAAATAAAAGTTTAAAAATTTTCAGTGGCATTCACAAATCTTACCACTTTTATGTGACGGATGAATGAGTCATCCTTAAATGCTCATTGCATAGAAAGTTGTGAGGCGCTCACAATTTTTCCGTCCACTAATTTATTCAGTGCATGACTCCAATAATGCAGTGGGAACGGAATAAACTTTGTTAGCATGTAATTAATGGGCTTGACAATTTGGTGCGGAGCTTTAATTTAGCATATTGTCTCTGGCTCCCCGTCTACATAGAAATGAGAGTCGTAAAAAAGGTAAAACTCCGCGGAGGTCGGATGATCTTTTTACGAAAAGCTCTGGTTGGCACGTACCTAGCTTTGTGGTTGAGTTTAACACTTTGTTTAATTAACGAAATTGTGTAGAGTTTTGTAGTTTAGGTTTGAGGCTCGACAATGTAACGAAGTAATTATTTGGACCTGAAATTCTGGTGGATACTTATAGTGTTTTATAAAAACAAAGAAAAACTCTGCCAATAGTAGGTGTTTGCATAGTTTAGAATAAAGTGAGTGCAAAATGTCAGAATCAATAAACCTATAACAATAACCATCAAAATTCCGTTTCCAACTTCAATAATTTGAATATAGACAATTCAGTACACCAGTCTTAAATAATAACGTTAAACTTGACGGCTTCAGCTAAAACAATTTATTGCTTAACAAAATATTTGTCCAATTATCGCAAACAAGACAAACATGATGTTGGCCCGACCGACTCCCTCGGCGGCGCGAAAACTTCTGACAATTCCACTAAATTACAATTAAATATAATCCCCAGAAGACGCACGGAATTATCGTATTACCGGTATTACGTTAACTTTCGGAAACGACAATTTTTTTTTGTTGTTGTGTGTGTTTTGACTCGTCTACCGAAAGGAGGGTTATGATTAACGGATTTTAAAAACCGTGTAACAGATTTTGGCATATGCCTCATTAAATTCGTCTTAGTTATGGGAGTGATTAAATTTTAAAACCGGCCAAGCGTGAGTCGGACTCGCGCACGAAAGGGTTCCTTACTATCATCTCAAAAAAATATGAAAAAAACTCATTTATTGTATGGGGACCCCCCTTAATATTTCATTAGTCAGACAGACAGACAGCGGAGGCTTAGTAATAGGGTCCCGTTTTACCCTTTGGGTACGGAACCCTAAAAAAGGAGAAATAAAAAAAATTAATAAAAAACCGAACTGCAATTTCGGAAGTTGTTGGCAATTACAGGAAAAAGAAAGAAAGCCATCAACTTCCGATATTGCAGTTGTGTTTTTTGATTATTTTCCTATTTTAATAAAAAATACTGCAGATGCGTTTTGATAAGGTCACAGTGGGGAGTAAGAAGCCTGACATCCAGTCCTGTCACGAGGTAGGTCGTGTTACCAAATAATAGGGTTACAAGACCAGGGCCACCACGTGTAAAATACTTATCGCGCTAACTATACAAGCCTAAGTCCCAAAAAGATCAGCACCAGCATTAAGCCAAGATATGCTTGGCTACATAGTGTGCAATTGTTAGTTTTTAGTTCACGTCAATATCTTAGTGGGTAGGTCATTTGTTCCAGGTCTATCCATTTTAGTATGTCAATTAATATTTTTGTAAAATAACACCCTTGTTTCAAAAGCAATTTCTAGTATAAGCCGACTTAGAAAAAGAATACACAATTTTTCTGAATATATCCACAGTAATAACCATATTTGAAGCTTTTTATTAATTTGCATTCGCCACTTTCTACACAAAACAAACTCAGATTAATTAGATTAGGGACCAAAACCTAAAGCACAATATTAGAACAATCGTTTAGAAATAGAAATTCGTAGTTAATTAATATTCAAAAGTCGTTAACAAAGTTATTTCATTTTCAATTTGTGCGTCTATTTTCTGCTTTAAACCCTTTCAGTGACTAGTCAAATAGTAACTTTAACAAATTTTAACTATTTTACTGGGAATCATGTTTAATAGGATGGTTTTAACTATAACTACTCATATTTTAGTATTATTTGTTTAATATTTGAATACTTTGATGATCATTTAAATGTAGATAACCGTTAATTTGAAAAGGAATTGTTTTAGTTGTTTTGAAAATACGGTGTGGAGTAGAAAATTCGATTAATTTTTTTTTGTTATTATGACGCTTACTAGTTCTAGGCCTAAAACATACACAAGCGACGTAAGGCAGCAGGCGTTGGAACAGGCGTGGCGCAGGCGTGCGTCGCTTCAAAACAATTACATACAAAATGTATGCAGGCGACGTTTTTGAATTATACTGAAGCGACGCGGCGCAGACACGCCGTTTCGTTGCCAGCGACGCAGCGCCACGCCTGATCCACGCCTGCTGCCTTACGTCGCTTGAGTATGGTTTAGGCCTTAGGGTATACGCAACTCGTAGCCGTCATTATGAAGCTCTATTATTTTTATAAAAACCTCCATAATTAAAAAGATTTCAAATAGGATCACTTTGTAGCCTACCGGTCTCTGTCAAAGACAAGACATATTTCTTCAGACTTTAAACTGAAAAAGACATAACTTCCAAATTAATATAGGCGGGCGTTCATCCCGCTCATATTGGTTTTACAAGATAATCAATAATATGGTCTTAGAAATATGGTAACCTAGAATAATGAAAGAAGTGAAGATTTGGTAAGAAGCGATGTCTTATAGCACAAATAATGAGAAAAATGCATCACTTAGTAATTAATAATGTACGAAACCCGAATGAAATTCTCTGCCGGCGTCTGTGTTTCCAAAAGCATCTAACCCGGATGTATTCAAGAGAAGAGTGCATAGGCATCTTTTGGGTGAGCTCGCTCCATCGTAGGCCCCGTCTATGCCCTCGAACTAGTCTGGGACCAAGAGCAAACCCATAAGTTATAAAAAAAAAACAAAAAAAAAATCCCTCGGTGAGCAGGTCCGACACACACTTAGCCGTGTTTTTAAACACGTGGAAATGCGTTTCGCACTTCTTTTGTAGCTTATTAGACTAGGTATTGTTTTCAAATATTCCTATTTCCCGAGACTGTATAAAAAGTTGCTTGCAATTATAGCGCCTTACTAATAATCGCTGCATAAAGTTATGACAGGTTTATACGTCAAAAAATGAATGGTTACACAGGCTTTATTCATTGGATAACTTTACACAGTGATTATTAGTAAGGGCAATAGTCTTGAATTCAAGAGACCAATTGTTCTATCAACGAACCAATACCTTTAAAGTCACACCAATATCATCGGCTATATCTTACAACCTTCTAACTCAACTACATGAGTACGAACCGGCCGGATTGTCGAGGATTTGGGCTCGGATTGTGATCATTATCCCCAGATTCGATGGAAGCACCCTACTTTTATAAATCCCTGTAAGAGCCCTCCTAGACGCAAATACTTGCTCAACATGTTTCAAGATCTTGTTTCGATATCAGTCGGCTTTATTCACGGCTATTTGCATGTTTAGTTTGTTCTTTTAGTTTGGTTTGTGGATATAGTATTGTAGGACTTCCATGTAACGTACGTTTGAATGGTCTGAAGGGTCGCCTAGTAATATTGTCTTTTGTTTGAGTCGTTGTCTTTATAGTCAGCTAGTAAGTACTGTGGGGTGATTCCGTAACTCTTTTCTGTCTTAATCGGAAGGAAAATGAGGGTAATTCTACACATATTTGAAAAATAACATTATAAACATGCTCTTTATAAGCCTGTCAAGCTTTCACGTCAAAACTTTATAGTAGACGTGAAAGCCCATGTTTGATGTAACTTGATTAACCTTTCGACGAACTAAGCGACAGCCGGGTATCGCGATGCTATTGTATTTCTATTAAGTCTCGAATCAGGTGTGTCCGAAGGACATCTAAAATCTGTACTAAGAAAGAGATAGTAAACGTTAAGGTTGTTCAACAAGCACTTCTAAGGGTTACTAGCGTTATGACTACCTCTCGATAAGACTAAATAGCAGATATGACTAGTTCGCTATAGGACTTAATCTCGATATGACTAGATCTTGTTAGGACTATATCGTGTTTGGACTAGATCGCAATAAGGCCGGATAGCGTAACGACTATATTTTCGTTTGTTTTTTGGAGTACAGTTATCGAGTTAAAGCATTAAGTTTTTTTCCATGGTACCTATATTAAAAAACTTATTGTTTTTATTAAAAACTTATAGTTTATTTTAACTTACGCTTTAAATCACTAACGTTTTTTTAAAAAGATAGGAGCGTTATCTTTTTCGTCTCAAGTTTATTAAATTCTCTTTGAAGTTCCTATACTTATGCCACTTTTAGATACGATTGTACGTCATATCGATAATAAGTCATTTGGATAAAAGGACTTATGCATATGTAGTCAAACAGCTAATTAGTTTTACAGCGATCTAGTCTTATCGAGATGTAGTCATAACGCTTCTAACCCTTCTAAGCAATATAACTGTCACCGTTGCACGAGTGTCAAACTACAATGTCGAGATAAAGGCCGAAAATAAGTTAAGCCAAAGTGCTAAGAATGAGATACATAGTCCTTCTTTGGCTCAGAACTATACTTGTCATTATTACACAACCGTCATAGATCAGATGCACAAAGCTAAGCCATTTCGTGCTAAGTAAGTTCTTTTATATAGCTATAAGAGTAAGTATCATTTAGAGGTGGAAAAGGTGAAATAACAAAATGTCACACATAACAAAGGCTTTAAAATTAACTTTGCCTGTGTATTCAAGCAGACCAAAGAAATTACAACGAGAATAGAAATGCAAATGAACATTGAGCGTTAGCTTCAAATCAAGCGTGTGTAGAACTTTACCATCACAAAGACACAAATCGAACAGTTTTTATTCTTACGAGCCCAGCCTTAACTCATCGGCTCTACGAACGCCCATAACTTATTGTCTGACTGGTTTAGATATATATTCTTTTGTCTCGATAGATTTTCTCTCTGAATACAATATGGAGGGAAGTTTATTGTCGAAGCATTCAGCTGAATAATAATTTCATATAACTATGTTTTTAGCGCTTCAGCCCTTTTCAATGTAATGGATGTTGCCTAAACTGTGTTAACGATGATGAACTATATTTTAAAGGTTGAGAAAAAACCTCGCTTTACGAATTGACCTTAATTTTCCTTAATCTATGTTAAGCGTGAAGTAAATTCGCCTCGCTTTAAGTAACAGAGTTATAAAACAAAAATGATCTCGCTTGGCATTCATTACATGAATGGTGTAATTTCTAAACTTTAATTTATTATAATTTTTGTTTTTTTTTATATGACATTTTAGACTAGACTAATTAATTTAAACTTAGAGTTTTATATTCTAGGAGCTAGTCTCTGGTGTCCAGGTCTAGTTGATCATATTTTTTTACTGTTAGAGAAGCTATTTTTTCCGGATTGCATAGTGTGATTGATGTATTTATGAGTGGTACATTTCCATATTTATTGTATACTATATAAAATCATCATACCTTCCTCCTCATACCTTAGTCCAACATAATTTATATCCGGATGAAGCCGCAGGCATAATCTAGATTGAAATAAAATATACATAACGATTATTCGTACCAAAAGGATGAATAATGTCTACTTTATTGGCAATACTAACGGCGACTACCTATATTTATCCAGCCCAAACAAAACAGCCAAATTAAACAAAGACACCGCTATACCAAACAAGAATATTTCAGGAATATTAATTCTCTGTGCGCATTAAGAGATCCCAATATAAGATACGGCTAAAAGGCCTAATCAATTACGTGATAACATCGACCCGTATTGCCCTCTATAATTTGGGATAAATGCGTCAAAGGAAGACCACAAATCTGATAAAAATACTTTGCTATATCCCTCTATAAAGGAATTTTCCCTTGGGGGTTACAATAAGTTTTGTTAGGACCAACCTAAACTAGTAATTAGATTACAGACTAAACGTAACTATTATCGCGGATATTATATTCCCTGAAGATAAGGGGTATTTAGATTAAAGTAAGATGACTAGTTATACAATCATATGATTGTTGTCACTTAACATCATCTCCCTAGCCTTATTCGTGGTCGTTAAGCGACTGTCAGACCTTCATAACCCAATAAATTGTGCGAAATGATAACCCTTGGTTGGACTGGTCAGGTTTTCTGGCGTCTGACTACCCGTAATGACTGTGAATGTTCCACGTATGACAACCGGGACCAACGGCTGCACGTGTTTTCCGAGGCACGACATGTCAGTGATGTCCAAGATAAACTTAAGATAATATATATCTTTTTCAATTCATATAGACATATGAATTGAAAAAGTCACAAAGGTACTTGCCCGGATTCGAACCCACAACCTCTTACACGAGAGGCGGGCGACTTATCCACTAGGCCATCATGACTGCTTCTGTTTCTTTGACTTCTTTTACTTCTTGGATATGATTGTAGTCACTGTAACAAACAAAAATTCCAAAGAAACGATTTTTAATTTAAATAGCTTAAAGTACTTACTGAACGTAAATGTGGCCTGTTCAGGCATTCAGTTCGGCTATCTCTTAATAAATATATCTGACCGCTGAGCCGAATATCCTATTAGAAACTATTTCAATATCTAGATATTGAATTTAAGTAGTTTGGGAATCTAAGGTACTGCCAAGATCCAAGAACCGAAGCTAGTGGAACTTTACACGTCGGACTTTCTATCGTCCTTAGTGGTGGTACTTCTCTGGAAGATCTCCTTTACAAAGATCGACTAAATGTTGGTTGCTAAACTAAATGAACTTGTTAAGGTTAAAAAGTACCGGCAATTACTGAGAAGTTGTCCCCAGCATATTTATTTATTTATTACAAATATTCTCAGTAAAAAATATAACAATCAAAAACCCAAGTGCAATTTCGAAGCCAACTTCTGAAATAGCAGTTGGGCTTTATATTTTTATTTTTCTCATTTTTAGGGTTCCGTAGTCAACTAGGAACCCTTATAGTTTCGCCATGTCTGTCCGTCCGTCCGTTTGTCCGTCCCCGCTTAATCTCTGTGACCGTTAGCACTAGAAAGCTGAAATTTATTTGGTACCAATATGTATATCAATTATGCCGACAAAGCGGTATAATAAAAATTGGAAAAAAAAAATTTATTAGGGTAGCCCCCCTATATGTAAAGAGGGAAATGATTTTTTTTAATTTCAACCCTGATGTGTGATATATTGTTGGATAGGTATTTAAAAATGAAAATGGGTTTACTAAAATCATTTTTTGTAGTGTCAATAATATCGGAAATAAACGCTCCAAAAGGAAAAATCAAAGCGTCCCCCCCGCTAACTTTTGACCCGTAGGTTTAAAAAATATGAAAAAAATCTGGAAAGTAGAACTTTATAAGGACTTTCTAGGAAAATTATTTTGAACTTGGTGGAAAGAACAGTTTTTGTACTTTTACATTTCTGCGTACTTAGTATGTCAACGTAACAAATAGCCTTTTTTTAAACTTATAAGTGGGAATTCTTATGGTGACGGACGGGAATCTACGGAACCCTTCATTGAGCGTGGCCCGACACGCTCTTGGCCGGTTTTTTTAATTATTATACCCTATGTCACTCCCACATTTGAAACGATATCAAAGACATCTCATAATGTCGAAATCCGTTAAACACTTTAGGCTGCAGAGCGTGCCATAGAATGAGACATACATACTCCTTTCGGCAATCGGCTAAAAACACAAATAACTACTGAATAAAATTGAAGCCTGCAAGTATTGTAACAAACAGTTTCTATCGCGACATGTGTAACACAAAAAAAAGTCCAAAATAACAAAAACCTATTTCTATAGAAACAAAAAAAAAATACACGTGCGTGTGTATTTTTCCGTTAAAGTAATACCACCATTAATTACAAGTAAAATGGCCGTCATAGTAATTATACGTACAAGTGTTATCGGTGGCACCCAGCTAATGTTTTAACCTTCATCCACATGACATACTATCGTCCCCTGCAATTAACCAACCTACCTACTAAAAATATTCCTTCCGCATTTCGTTTGAAAGTAAAACGTTCATTTTCGTTTGACACTGTTCTACCTGAAAGCTGTAAAAAAAACGTTGGGACGTCTAACAAACAGTAAATTATCCTTATTCAATAAAATCCTGTGTAGGAACATCAGAGGGACCCCAAAAAGCCGTGAAGCGGACTAACTTAATAATAAAGGGTCCCTAATGTTTCGTCATTAAGTACCTACGACCTGCTGTAAAATGACGCCTGATATTTGAGCACCTGTAAATGTTACTGAATTCCTGATGTATTTTTTTCGTTGCTTTGAGTGGCATATTATAAATCTTACTGGATTAACTTGTCATTTAAGGGGAAATGTTTGTGTAGCGGAGGAATCATTGGTTACGTTGGTTTTTTTTCATAAGGCTGCAAGAAATGGAAATTCGAAAACCTTTTTGATGAAAACTCCTATGTCCTTTCTCGGGTCCCAGACTATATCTGTACCAAATTTCATTCAAATCGGTTCAGTAGTTTAGGCGTGAAGAAGAGACAGACAGACAGTCAGACTGAAAGACAGACAGACAGAGTTACTTTCCCATTTATAATGGATTGATTTTTGACAGGATGTGTTTTTCTAGTCAAATAATAGTCGTAGCCTGTTTTTCGGATATAACGGCCAGTTTTAAGATGTGAAAACTCTTTAGTGAGTTTTATTAAATTGGTAAAACATATATTATTTTGATCCTATCATATCTTACTATTATTATAAAAGTCAAAGGTTGTGAGTTTATATGATTGACTCAATATGGCTGTCTCAATAACGCGCTTTCTTCATTTTTAATACCGCTGGTTTGAATCGCAGCCGTATTTATCACGCGTAAAACTTCATGGCAGTTTCTTTATCCAGCTGCTTTTATTAAAGATTTATTCGAGGTTTGTGCTGTCGGATATTTGTTTACGGTGTGTAGGAGTAGCAGAATAAATGTATATTATGAAACAATAAATCAAAGATATGGAACTAGCGCTGTAATGCAATGTGTTTCCGAGACATTAGTATTCTGTTTTCCTGCTCTATGTCACATAATATTAGCATTTCGCGTTTTTAGGATAACCCTACGTACTTTGGATGTGATATGTTTTCATCGTAATTTCTTGCTTACTCACAAGTTAGTCTGAGTATGATTAAGGATGTTGTAACCGGATTAAGCAGACTTGTGTGAAGTTTTTGTTTTGAGTAAATTGAGACGAAGTTACAACTCATTGTTGGAAATTAATTTTGCAAAGTTGGGTTTGAAAACAAGAGACTACTTTCGTTCCCATTAAATCTGTTCTCTCAATATACACAGAACAGAAACTAGCTTAAAGTCGTTAGCAAGAAATCTTGAATAAAATGAGTGTGTTATAGTGCTAATAAGTGTCAGGAAAACTTGGAGAATAAGGCGTCTACTGGTTAAAGATTAGGTTGCGATTTCAATACCGACCTAGTACCAATATAATTTTTTGTAGTTGTAATTTTATGGTTTATATTTATTTTTTATTTTTATGCCTCTTACTAAATTCGAAGAAAAAGAGCGTTTTAACTTTATTGTAGGATAATTGGAAGATGCATACCTACACAACTTCAAAAGGTACGAACATAATTGTGACTCGCGTGTGCGCAGCGGTCGGGTGCGGTCACGCGCTTTGTTGCTCCGGCAAGTGTCAGTCGAACTGCCGTAATCGCTTAATTTGTACGCGCAAATAAATTACTGCATTAAAATAATGAAGAACTCGTGTGAAAAATGTAACGTGCTGATAAATGAACTTCTTGCCTTCGTTCAATGCAAAAAGGACGTAATGGACGAAATCAGTTTAGTGCAAGTATGCTCAGAAACTTTTAGTGAACAAGACATTGAGGAATCCAAAACCATCCTATGTGAGCTGGTGAATCGAAGAGTTAGTCGAAAAGGTGACGGAAGGGGAAAGCGCAATTTGCAAGATATTGTGTCGATTTTGAAAAGTGAACCCGAGAACCTACCCACGTTCGTAGCGAAACAACTGCACAAACTGCCACCGGTCACTTTTGACCATATCGATGCGACTGCCCTTCTCAAGGACTTGCTAGTTCTAAAGCAAAACCTATCCGTTATCCAAAGTAGCTACGTGAGACACGCTGAAATTCACCAACTACAGGAACAGGTCACGGCGCTCAACTTGAGGGTAGATGGACTGACTGGGGCTCAACCGTTAAGCGAGCCAAAATTGACAACGCTGGTGCAATCCACACACACGGATAACGCCCAGCAAGCTGTTTATACTGGAGAAAGCTACGAGTCGACGGAAACCGAGATTCCCGCGAGTGACTTTGGTAAAAGCGCAGAGTCATTCCGGGAGCGGCAAGTGGAGGCGAAGTCGGAGCTGGGCGCATTGACAACCGAGCCTGCACAGCGTAAGAAGCGCCCCAACAAGAAACGTAAGAAAAAGATACGTGCTTCCTCATCGCAGTTCCTGGGAGCAACTTCGGAGGACCGAACTGCCCGGGCGTCCACCACTGTCAATAGTACGCGTGAGGAGGCCAGCTGCCTGGATTCTGATAGCGACGACAGTTTCAAAACGGTAGTCAATAAGAAACATCGGAACAAGAACTCTAACTGCAAAGGAACTGCACCTTTAACTTCCAATAAGATCAAGGTAGCTGCCAGTTATTCGTATATCTACGCATCGCGTTTTGGCCTTGACACGACAGTGAAAGACGTGCAGGACTTTATTGCTGAGAGTGGTGAGTCAGTGATTAATATCGAACAGTTGAAATCGTTTTACCAAGCGACGTGTGCGTCTTTTAAAATAACTGTGACTACTGATAAGACATCTAGCTTTCTTAATCCTAATTTCTGGCCTGTGGGCATTGTATTTAGACCTTTTAAATTTAAACGACCTGTAAACCTATTGAATTAATATTTGATTTATTTATACATTGACGGTAGTCTTGTAGTTTTAAGATTATCATTTTAGTATTTATATGACACTTTACTATACTGTAAAGTTTATCATATTATTTATTTGGATGAATTTAATACAATTTTGACAGAAAATCCTTATTACAATATTGACATTTTGATATAATTAATTAATTTCATTTTAAGATAATATAACTTTTAATAACAATGAAATTGTGCACTTTTAACTGCCAGTCAGTTAAGCGTAGCTCGAGTCAAATTCATGAGTTATGTAAAAGCTGTGACATTGTTGCCCTTCAGGAAACTTGGTTGCTTCCGGAGGATGTGACATATTTAAATAATATATGTGATGAATTTTCTAGCTGTGGAACATCTGCCGTAGACACTTCTAAAGGCATCCTGAAGGGCCGACCTTACGGTGGAGTTGGTTTACTGTGGAGAACGTCCCTTTTTAACAATGTAGAAATTATTGACTGTAACAATCCTAGCATATGTGCGATCAAGTTTCCTGTTAAGGGCAACAATTGTCTTTGTGTGTCCATATACATGCCACAAAACAAGTTAGAAAATCTACCTGATTTTACAAGCATATTAAGTGTGGTTTTGTCAATTATTGTAAACAATGACATTGGCTTAGCATACATTCTGGGTGATTTCAATGCCGATATTGACACCCTATTTGATAAGGAATTAAGATGCTTTTGTGAAGATAATGATTTAATATATGCCGACTATAAAATTTTAAAATCCCAACGTAATGTTTTTACTTATACTAGTTATGCACACGGTACAAACAGCTGGTTAGATCATTGCATCACGTCCCGATTAGCATTTAATACTATCTCTAAAATCGAAGTAATGGAAGATGTGTTTTGGTCTGATCACAAACCTCTTATTGTGGAATGTAACCTTGAAACTTTGCCTACGGTGGTCTCGACCTCTAGTGGACAAGGGGAGGCCTGCTCGATGAGATGGGGTAAGAGAAATGGTGAACAAATTGATTTGTATTCTTCGGTTTGCTCTGAGATGATTAGTAAGCTGGATTGGAATAGATTACGTCATATGCGCGACTGTAAGGGTTGCGAGGCGGTTACTCACCACGAAGACATTGAATGGGCATATAATGCATTTCTAGTTTGTTTACGGACGGCGGCGGGCGCGCGCCGCTCACGTGCTAGCGGGTCACGTGCAGCAGCCGCGCGCGCCGCTGCTGTGCCGGGCTGGAATGCGCTAGTGCGCGACGCACACCTCGCCGCCCGCCGTCACTATCATGACTGGCTAATGGGCAACACTCCACTGGAGGGTCCGCTGTACGATGATATGAAAAATAGTAGGGCACTCTTTAAACGTAAGTTGAAGCAATGCCAGAATAACGAAAATCAAGTTCGTTTGAATTGTCTGTCGAAAGAATGTGATAACAAAAACTTCCGACAGTTTTGGAAATCCTCGGCCTTAATTTTAAATAATAAATCTAAGGTGGCTAACAGTGTTGAGGGTAAAACTGACCATTTTGAAATAGCTAATTTATTTAAGATGAAGTTCACGAGTGGAACCACAGCGACGACGCGGCAGCATGCATTTCCTAGTGTAGCGACTGCGCCCGTCGACGACGTGCACGTCACTGAACAGATGGTCTTCGACGCCATTCAGCGGATGAAACTTGGTAAGTCAGTGGGTCATGACGAAATTAGTGTGGAGCACCTGCTGTTCGGGGGGCCCTGGGTGAGTGTGCTTTTGTCCGTGCTATTTAATACTTGTATGAAACACGCTTATCTGCCAACAGACATGCTTAAAACTATTATTGTTCCTATAGTAAAAAGTAAAACTAATAGTCTATCAGAGCTATCAAACTATAGACCAATTTCGTTAGCGACGACTTGCGCAAAACTTTATGATGGTTTGTTATTGGATATCTTAACTAAATACGTGCATATCAATGATGCACAATTTGGATTTAGGAAAAAGAGTTCTACTGACCTAGCTATAATGACGTTAAAACAAACTGTTAAATATTATGTTGACAGAAAAACTAGTATTTATGCATGCTTTCTTGACTTAAGTCGCGCGTTTGATTGTGTAAATTATGAAATACTATGGAACAAGCTAGCTGATACCGGCACGCCCGTTACGTGTATTAATCTTTTGAAAGCATGGTACAATCAGCAGATCAATGTGGTTAGATGGAGAGAGTCATTTTCGACGGAATTTCACCTGCAATGTGGCGTAAGGCAGGGAGGACTTACCTCCCCCCTTCTATTTAATCTGTACGTGAACGGCCTGATCGAGCGGCTCAGTAGCATGCGTCTCGGCTGTCACATAAGCTCGAAAAGTGTAAACAATTTAAGTTATGCAGACGACTTGGTGCTACTGAGCCCCTCGATCAGTGCCCTTCGTATATTGCTAGCTACGTGTGAGGAGTACGCTGTAGATCATGACCTTGTTTACAACACTAAAAAGTCGGTGTGCATGATGTTTACGTCAAGTAAATGTGCTGGGGTGACCCTTCCAGTCCTCCTTAACGGTGCTCCCTTGGAGTGGGTGACGTCGTTCAGGTACCTCGGTCACGTCGTGAGCGCGGACCTGCGCGACGGCGCCGACCTTGAGCGCGAGCGTCGGGCGCTGGCGGTGCGAGCTAATATGATCGCGCGCCGATTCTGCAAATGTTCACCCGCGGCAAAGATAAAACTGTTTGCTGCCTACTGTCAGCCTCTTTACACTCCACAATTGTGGATGAATTATACCATTAAGCAGTACCGGACATTAAAAGTTCAATATAACGACGCATTTAGGGCTCTGTTCCTACTTCCTCGCTGGTGCAGTGCCTCTCAAATGTTTGCTGAGGCTCACCTCTCGGGACTTGATGCATTGATCCGACACCGTGCAGCTGTTTTTAGACAAAATTTATTCAAATGTCAGAATCAATTAGTTTTAGCAGTATGTAATAATCCATACTCTGGATTATTTAGTCATTGGACTAAAATTCTAAGTTAAACTGGTACCTACTGATAAAAATTTCTTTGTAATTTGAAATAATTTGTTTTATAATTAACATAAGTAAGCTAAATACCTGTGTTTGTGTTTATCTTAATACAAGACTTGTAAAATTTATATGGACATTGTCTGAAATAAATATATTTTATTTTATTTTTTATTTATTTTTATTTTATTGTCAAAAAAGTAACAGAGCACAGAACGAAAAATTCCCTCATCCATTTACATATTTCACACTTAGTTAATTGACTTAGCTGCGACGCATCCAGACTAGCACGACGGACATCCGCATTAACAACCGTCCAAATTGCCTTCAACTGACCCACGAGCAAAAGGCAACCTTAGGTGATGAAATATAAGGTTGGAGTTAGATTGCAAGGCTAATGGACATCAGCACTTTTGTTTCAATTACAATACAGGAAGCCAGACTGTTTTTTCTGTCTCCTGTTACTGGTGGATTTGCATGCTATTTGTTCAGTTGCATGCAGAATCCTTTGATTTACTTCTTAGACTTTTTTCAGCACATCATAATCAGCGCATATACAGTGTAATGTCTGCTGAAATTGAATCCTCAATGCTGCTTTTACGGAAATTGGATGTCAATACGATTGTTTCCCGCGCGAGACAGCGAAATGGAACGTGTTCTGTTATTGTTTTTGAGCTAACTTTAATTACGAATGTTCGTGGGCAAACAATTTATAATGAAAGTTAAGATTCAAGGTGTTGATGAACGCATTTTTATTTATTAACCTTTCATCGACCAAGCGACAGCCGGCTGTCGCGCTGCTATTATATTTCTATCGTGTCTCGAATCACTTGTGTTTGAAGGTTTAATTAAGAAACAAGAACACCGAAGGTAGGGATTGTTACCTATTTTTTCAAAAATTCCCCACATTCAGGTTCAAAATCACAACCTTTGGATCATATTCAAAACTCGAATCATATTGTCAGCGTCATGATGAACTTATTTCAAATTAGTGGTCAAAATGTTTAAGTTCTATTTATCAAACCCGTTCCACAATAAACGACATTGCTTTTTATTACTTACTATAATATAACCCGATCAAGTAAAATTGCTCGTTAGTTTCGTATTATTATTTAGTTTGTTAGCTGCAGTCGAGGTATTTAAACTTCGGACGCGGGTTTTTAAAAAAATATTCTGAAACCTTTTCTTTCATTGCTACATTCAAAACAAAACTGTCGAAATAGGTTTTAATGCGCAAGATACTCCATAGTACAGTGGGTAAAGCAGATAAGTATCCAGGGCGTCATATACAATTGAGTTCTTGAATACTAATGAATGTATTTAAATGAAATTTAACCTAATTGATGAACTAGTCATTTTCTACTATAGTTTAAATTTTTATTAGAAAATATCCGTGGGTTTTTGAAAAAACTTAAACTGTATCTGACGGCCCTGGATACTTATCTGCTTTGCCCACCGCGCATAAGGCACAAGGCTCATCTAAATTACCGTTACTACAAAAGTTTCACTTTCCAAAATACTAGTTACTTAGTTCTGAAATAGCTTAATGTAAGCGAAAGGCTTAATTTCCTTACTTAAAGATAAACTTTTGAGCCTCCCTAGGGCGTTGGCTAAATTAGTTCAAACTTAACTTGGCCACTCAAGCAATTTATTGTTCAATAAGTTATGTATGAAAAGCGATACTTTGGGGATGTCTAAGATACTATGTTCAGGGAATTTGGCAATAATACTGCAGATTAGTGAAGAAGCTAGTTTACTGATTGCTGTCTAGTCTGTTATAAGTTAAACAATCAGAAGTGGGATTGCACGATTGTCCGCCCAAAGGGCATCAGGCAATTAAAAAAAAATGTTGGACAAATTACAGGCTTGCGCGACAATATCTAAAATGATTCCCTAAAAAAAGCAGTTACATAGTTAAGCCTGTAGTAATAGTTTACAGAACAAGCCTAAAATAATAATACTTTACGGTTAGGTGGGACCTAACCGTAAAGAATTATTTTAGGCTTATTCGAGCAATTTTTTTTAGTCTAATATGCCTGATGTCCTTACATAAGGAAAATTTTGAACGCGTTCAGAATGTTTGTTTTTTTGTTGTTATGTGTAGTTTAGGTAGTCTAGGTAACTGGGGCTCTCATGTCTGAGACAACTGTCCCTATATAAATTGGGATAAAAAAAAAACAATGTACGCCTTGTTCTTTCATGGTTTCGATGTTATTGACAGAGTGAAGGTGTTTTACGATATGAAAACAGCTTCTTAAACAGCAAGTATTAAAATATTCGAGAACTATGCTTTTTGGGGTTTCGTACTCGAAGAGAGTAAACGTAACTAGGTCTTCACTGTTCTTCCGTTCGTCCATTATTGATAGGCATCCATTAGCGACCAGTGACAGTGGTTAATATACGTAGTACTTTAAACTTCATGGCTTTTGACTACCTGCAACGTCAGTTAATGAAGCAAGTACAATATTTATCTGCACAACGTTTTTATCTATATTATATTCTATTTTTGTATATCGCAGACACTGCTGTTTGCAACGTTATAAAAGTAAGACTTAACATTTCTATAATCTCAGAAAAAAATAACGATTACCATTATTTCGTCTTAAAAAATTAACTATCTGTAAAATTTCTAAAACTTCAAAACTATGTCATAATGGATCTATTTTTTATTAACATTGTGACAGATTTTTCAGCTTAAATAAAATATTCGAGAATTACTGCCCATTATAATTTTACCTAAATTGTTTCGTTATGAAAAATTTGACAAAATTAAAAGTAACTTCTATTTCATTGAAGATATTATTTGACAGCAAAATTAAATAATATTTAAACACTATCTGTCCCCCGCTGTTTTACCCGTATTATATTATGTTTTAGGTTATTGTTCCGCTCCTGTAGGTCAAAGCGTGAACTTACGTTGCCTTAATGTTATTCTGATGTATATTACCGTATAGTTTTCTCGAAAGATTTGAGTAGTTTTTGCGTGAAAGAGTAACAAACATTCAAACATACATATATCTAAACATAAAAAAACATCACATTTATTTTAGTAGGATTATTAAAATAGACTTAAAGTTAAAGATTGTAATTTCGACTGGAATTTTAATGAACATTTCACACAATCACAAATTGAAATTTTTTGCAATCATAATTATTGAAATAATAGCTAGAATATTTAATATCAGCTGTGACTAGAGTGATATTAAGTTTGGGTACAGAGGCAAGAATTTATTAAGCTCAAAATATAGAGTATGACTATGTAGCCCGCGATTTCTTCTACGGCTTTTATTATTTCTCTATTCCCATACCTAGGTCGTAGCGTATAGTCTTTCTCGATAAATGGCTATCCAACTGGTTTTTTTTTTTCAATTTGAACAAGTAGTTCCTGAGGTTAGCGCGTTCAAGATGATAAGCTGTTGTGTTTGTGACTAAAAACAAAATGTTATGCATAACAACAGTCACACTTATGAATATAAAATGAGTATTGTGATACTTTCGAACTTAAAAAAATATTTACAACAATCTTTCTATCTCTATTATTTACTAACAATACCTTTTTCTTTGATAATAGGTACCTACGTAAAAGAAAAAGAACTTATTTGAACCTCCTTGCTAAACCGAGCACGTTTAGGCGATTCGCACACTGCCCCGCATGATGCAGCGTAGCGCGTGGATGCGTGTTCTTCCGTTGCTTGTAAGTATCTCCGTTTGTATGGAAAACACGCACAGTCTAACACACCGAAAATGCATCCACGCGCGTTCATTTCGGTGTGTTGGACTGTGCGTGTTTTCCATACAAACGGAGATACTTACAAGCAACGGAAGAACACGCATCCACGCGCTACGCTGCATCATGCGGGGCAGTGTGCGAATCGCCTTACAGAGTCCTCGCGAGGGCTTTTCTGTCACTCCCTACAGTCCCTCCTAATAGCTACATTGATATGCTGAAATTTCATTTATTACGTGGTATACTTAGGTTTTTGAAGCTCAAATGGTTTTACGTGGGCATTGATATGAAGATAATTATATCTAAATGCTTCTTTAAATCAGACAATCTAGACTTTTTAATTTTTATCTATGTCTTTATTATCCAAAAAATTCTTTTCAATTTACTTAAATCTTTGACAAGTTTTTGAATACGATAAAATTTTAGATGAATCGAAATTACTAGGTACTACATTTTTACAAGTTTTGATTACGGTAATAGATAATATTTATGTAGTTAAAAAAATATTCAATAGTTAAAAAAATATTGAATGTTAATAAACCAATTTAATTTTAAGTATTTAAAAAAAGGTGTTTAAAATTCGTAACACAAACAGGCACGTAACAAATACACATTCGACAACGACGCTTTCTTCGTATTTCTTGCTCAAAAACAATATTTTCAAATATGTTGACGGCCAAATTCGAAAGGAATAAATTTAAAAAACATAGTTGAATCTCATTTAAATCGCATACATATTCTCTGCTAGCATTCAAAAAAGTTTTAAGCAATAGATTGAGCGTCATCCAGCGAGACAAAAAGCTTTTAATTACCGCACTTCTTATTCATCCCAACGGGACTTCAAAATAGGAGTTGCACTACTTTTTTCCAAACAAGTCCTTAATTTCCAAACTTTTCAACGACCGTTTTAGTATTCGCCAAGCGTAGTGTAAACTGAACTAAGTTTGAAGTTCGAACTAACTTTGACAAATCAACCGTAGGGAAAATCACCGACAAGTTGGCGGGAACTATGTAGACAAGATGAATCGTCTTAATTCTATGTAAGCATATGAGAGCTTAAGGCTGTTGTACTTGCAAGGTGTATTAGTGTAGCTTTTAGTTTACAATGAGAATTTGCATTTACTTACATAAATTGTGTGTTTAATATTTACATATAACAGATGTTAAGTATTTGTGTCATTTAAAAAAAGTAGCGTTACTGTATTCCAGTTTGAAGGGCTGATGTAATTACAACCATATGAGACGGCATATATCTTCTTGCCCGATGTACAATCCGTACGATTTATCTGTGCACCTTGCTGGAATGCGACCCCTCTCCTGCTTCCCAGCGCGACGCCCCGAGTTCGCCTCGTTCGTTTAGTAGTGATAGCATTCCGTCTGCCTGACGTCACAGCGCGAGGTGCACAGTTAAGACGTACAGGTAGTAGACTTGAGACATCTATGAGACTTGAAGTGCACATATGCGTGTCATCCCATAATAAGGACACTACGTTGACTTGCGGAGTGGTTGAGCACTTGGCTACTGCGCTGCATGTTGCGGGTTTGATTCCCGCTAGCGATGAGTGTAATGATTTTTGTTTTCGAGTTTATAGATAATGTTCTCACGATACGTGTACGTACGACGTATAAAAAAAGAAAAAAAAAAAACAATTGCGTATTTGTCTGAACTAGTTTAAAACCTGTGCCTCACGCTTGAAAAAACATTATTTATTACATTTCTAACTGTATTTCGTTACTTGATTCAGTAGGCTTGAATCCGTAAAATATGCCTGCTGCATTGACCAAGTCGGCACACTCGCGTGACCACACGCTTACGAATTATCGCATGTCAGAAGCGAATTGTGTGTTTATAATTGCATTATTTTCTTTGAACTTAAGTGACTTTGATGAACTGAAATTGTATTTTTGATTGCTTTTCCACAGTTCTGAAACGATCATGCATAAAATATATTGCAATCAACAAATTGATTATAGTTTAGATTTTTATTTTTGTTTACAAAATTGTAAATTTTGCAGATGTTGTGATGGCTTAACCAACACCGAGACAGCACAAGCAAAATAGAACAAACTGTAAACGTCTACTTTATGAAAGTTAGTATATATATATAAGTTTGAAAAAGCAGCAAAGAGATTCATTATGCAAAATTTTATTATGACGACCTTTTCGAAAGCCACCAAAAAGTTTAGTTATAAATTACTCTATGGTAGAGCAGCCAGACTAATTAGAATGCAAGTCACCGTGGTGAATGCTGGCCCATCGCTATAATTCTCGCTTAATGACGGGTGGCACTACCAATCGCCGTTTGAGAGCATTAAACACCCAGGATTTATTGATATTGAGCCATTGAGCACATTTCCTCACGGTATATTGTATTGTAATGTTTTAGTTCAACTGTCCTGTAAACTTTGATGTATTGAAACGTGTAAACGTTTAGGGTTGTTGTTGTCGGTTTGCTACGGATTTGTAGTTAGAATTTAAATTGTGATAAATAAAGTTTTAAATAAGATATGTATATGTACATATGTTTTTGTTGGTATTATAAATAAAAGATGCAGTTGTGTAAAATATCACTTTTTGAATTTATTATTAAATAAATATATCTAAATATCTTGGGACAAGTCACACACGGTCATCTGATCCCAAGCTAAGCAGAGCTTGTGTTATGGTAACCAGACAACTGATATTACATACTTATATACTTTATAAATACATACATATTATAGATAAATTACACCCAGACACAGAACAAATAATCATGCTCATCACACAAAGTTTGTCCTGGATGGGAATCGAACCCACGATCTCCGGCTTAGCAGTCAGGGTCACTAATCACTAGACCACCAGGCCCGTCACTGACCACATCGCTAAAATAAAAACAAAAGAAAAACAAAAAAACTTTCTAAAAATTAAGAAAGTTTTGACTTCCTGACAGCAAAAACCACAAGGCGGTGATATAAACTAATATCTCAAATTCATTACAAATTCACAAAACTCCCATTCTCAATTTTATTTTAATGTTTATTACTAATCTGACACACAATGTATGGATCTCATGTCCTGTCAAGCCCTGTGTTCATGACAACTTTTTTTTGTAATTTCTTGTCTAAATAGGTTGTTAGAAAAGACCTAAAGCAGATCAGACCGTCTAAAAACCTTCTTACCCCAAAAAGTCAACAACGAAAAACAAAACCACAGTTACACCTATTTACCTTAGCACGTAATTAAAAATTGACGCGTCAGTGGAAACTGCAAAGGCACAGCGATCCGCCCCTAACTATTTAGATGGAGTTGTTCCGAACTACGTTGTCGCTAATTAGGCCGGTTCCGTACCGTATTGCCGTACCACGGCGGTTTCACGGATCGCAAACCCGTGTATAGAACTATTTGCACTTAGAATAGTTTACGATTTCAATTATGGAGCGTATCTTTTTATGTGTACGGCCGGAATTAGGGCTTGTAAGTGGCTTGTTTAATTTGCAGTTTGGGGTTAATTATAGGTATTGTTTTACGGCGGGGATTTAAGAGGGACGGTAATGAGAGCACGCTCTAAACAAAGTAGTCAAGTCATATTCTGGTTAATAAGCAATTAAGCTAGATGAAATTTTGTAGACAGTATATATTATGGTAATTATATTTGTCTTGTCATAGTATTATAGAAAATCAAACTTAACGGAAAACGGACTATACATAAGACTAGAACGGTTAGTCAGTTTTCCAAAATATATTCCACAAGCAACACTTAACTAAGGTAGACTGGTAGAAAATGCCTAAGGCATTAGGTCCGCCTCTGTACGGTGTTTGTACATAAAGTTAAATAAATAAATAAATAAACACTTTGACATCTGTCAGCGGCCATCTTGGATTTTCATGACGTCAAAAAACAGATGATAGCTTAAATATTTGTGAAGTGTAGAAATTTAAATTTAATAACATAATCTAAGTTACATCGCCCATAAATAAAAGTAATGTGGTTAATATTTCACAGCGGTAACGACAGTAGTTTATTCAGGTTTATTAAATCCAGCTTATAACTCTTTAGACAAATAATTTACGGCTAGCATTAATTAAAATCCTATAACAACGGTTATTTATGTCGTAACTTTTATTACATACCTAGTTTTTGCACACGATTTCGTTCTAACTTGCTATAGAGTAGTTCCGAGTTGGGAGAAATCTTTAATTAAGGTGGATGTTCAAGGTAGCCCGCGAAACATCACCAAAACAGTCCTCAAAGTGCCTAATATAACGCGATTGATTGCCTATTTCATAAAAAAGACATTAAATAGCTTTGTATGCACTCTGAGGGTTGTATTGATGATTTTAATGATTATAATTTATGATATTGATTCGAGCATGATATTGATTTGTTTTGTACTAAGACGAGCGCAGCAAGAAAGCTTTTAGCCAAATCATATTTTGCAAATGAAGCACTGGCTGGTGGTACTCAAACTCATGTAGCTACGCAAAATTGATATAAAATAAAAACCATAACATCAATTTTAGTTAATAGGGAAGATGCAATATTTTTATTTTTGTTTTTATTTTAAAGAATTCCATGTAAAATAGACAACTAATATATTAAAAAGTTAAAATGTTGTGATTTATTGTAAAAAAAAAGCGGTTTTAAATTGACAGTTTAAACGTCCGCGCGAAAACGGACCAATAGTTCCGATGACGTCACTGCAGTGACACTGTATCTCTAGTTGTATTGTTCTTCTTTAATTTTTATAACTTTTTATTATTTTTCGCCATTCCAGGTACTTTTATTGCTAAAATTTGAAAATGAACTATCAATCAACATCTCATGATCATAATAATACCGCATGAAAGCATGTATTCAATGCTTTTTATGCAAAAAAGCATGTTGACTCATGTTGATATCTCCAACACCAGACGGGGTTACAAACTTTGTATCGGATAGTTTTGATGGCTAAACTTCTGATTTTAAATATTTAAAGAATCTGGATTTATGGAATCTTTACCTCCTGGATCTTGTATCATGGCAGACAGAGGCTTCAAGCATATCGAAGGTGTGTTATTTCTGTTGATTAGACCAGTAGTGAACAACACTAAGAAAAGTTCAAAAGATGAAGTAGGTACTAGGTACTACAGTCGAAGAAAATTGCATGCCTTCGAAATCATAAATTCAAAGAGTCATTAGAAGACTGCGCGAATTTGCTTTTCTAAAGCTAATTTTATTCCTACAAAACTATTTCTGTTTACTTTGACAGACAACTAACTGCGGGGGTGCGTTTCAAAAAGGGTAAGAGTTACACGGAGTAGCGCGAAAGTTACTCTAAAGGTGAACGCAGACTTGGCCGCACCGCACGCGCCGCAGTCCCCGCAGTCATCGCATTTTCTTTGTTGTCGTTTCAGGGTCTGCGGCAACTGCGACGCGGGTAGATGTGCGAGGTGGCATAGAACTTCATATAAAGAATTCGAATGCGAAGACTGCGGCGCGTGCGGTGCGGCCAAGTCTGCGTTCACCTTAAAGCGTTCCGCAGGCTTATTACCTATGAAACAGCAATCATCAATATTTGCGCAGTGATCGCGCGATTAATCGCTTAACGTAAAAAAGAATCGTATTAAATTACCTACCGTGTATGTCTTCTATTTAATAACCGTAGATTACATGTAATATTTTTTTATATAATTTGACAAAGGCAATTTGATATTAATAAATAATAAATAAATAAATATCCTGGCACATCTTATACACAGCCATCTGATCCCAAGCTAAGCAGAGCTTGTGTTATGGTAATCAGACAACTGAGTTACATACTTATATAATTTTTAAATACATACATAATATTATAGATAAATAACACCCATAAATAATATTGAATTAAAAAAATTCTCGATTTAGATTTCAATGTAAAAACTCGATTGTATCACATCACTATTTATTTGGAACTAAAAACCTGCAACACAGGAAATGTCGTTTTTCTGACTCGAATTAAAATTGTACTATAACCTCTTTTTAATTTTCGAGTGAATTCCTCGCACGTTTTGGAACGTGCCAGTGACGTCATTCCAGTCGCTTAACGCTGATTGGTGTTTTAAATTACGTTTCATTTCATGTAATTTTAAATTCATATTTTATTGATAAAAATAAACATTATGCAAAAAAAAAGTTGCAGAGGCCCTTCATTTACATTTTTTCAACATTTTATTAATAAATTTTCAATAAATACTATATTTGCATCTTCCCTATTGTTAATTTGTTATGTAGCTGTGGAGGCTTGTCATCAGCAACATCATTTTATATTTTTGTTACCCATTATTATATTATTAGTCTGTAAGCCTTCTTAAAACTAATAAAATAAAATAAAAATAAAAATAATTCTGTAACTAATGGCCTATTACAGTCGCAAATCATCTTATATTAAAACACACACAGACACTGAGCGGCAAATTGCAAAAAACGTTCAAAAATTTGAATTTCGCGGGCTACCTTAAAGTATCTCCCTTAAATAATTTCTAACTGTCTTATATATACCTTTTAGTTGTATTTGACATTACCTTTAATCCATCCAATATATTTGGTGTAATGTATTTATATTAGATGCTTGTGTGTGTACTTATATATTGAGAGCACACAACCATCTAAGACTGCAATAACAATTAGGCAAGTTGCAGCAGTTCGTCGTGATTTGGGCCCAGAGCAGTGGAAAATGTGTGCCACAATTATTACCGCCATTGTTCCCCGGTAGTTACACTTGTCAGAGCAGATGAAACAGAAGTCTAACTTTACAAAACATTTATTTGTATACAAGTAGCCTATTTTGTGCCTCCACGGTGGTGTAGAACTGGTCCGTTCGAGTAGTTCGGTAGTATTGTGATGTCATAAAGCCTTACAGAGATTAGACAAATAACATTATAACCTTAATATCGATCCATCACACTATTTAAAACTGTAACTTTGCAGTAGGTACACGTATATTAATTCTTAAACAACTGAAAAAAATACTGAACAGGTGGGTTACCATGACGTTTAATGTAAGATTGCTTTATTCCTGTTTCAGAGTGTGCAAATGACAGCGTTACACACGTTGTCTAGCCTTCTCTTTCCCACTGAAAGTAATATCGAAGTAATACAAAAGAAACAGTGACTCATGAGGAAAGTTTTGTTTGTGTTCAAAAAGAAATGTAATTTTCAAAGATTTGTAACATCTACGTGAGGCTTGGGCGGATCGCTAGTGGATCTTAATGGGTCCAGGGTCGGCTGACTTTGGGACGTCCGTCACCCCCCATTCAACTGGATTCGAAGTGGTGGCGCGTAGTGTTCCTTTGATCCCCTCTTTGATGTTGTAGGGGGAGCCAAACACCACAACCCCCTCCACCCATCCGGGAAATGTGGAAGTATCAGTTCCTACAATCTTCGGCGTAGGTGGAAAGAAACACCGCGGTGGTTTTAGTCAGTATGAGTCGGAATCATCCTTTCGACTCCGCCAGGGTGGAGGACATCCACAAGGATTTTCCACCCCAGATAAGAAAAGATCGCTAGTACACAGTTATCATTATTGTTATAACGTATTATGTGACAATGACCAAATAAAGCAACAAACTTATTCCCATCTATTGTAATATCAATGATGAAAATCGAAACGGTGACATCAATCAAATTGACGTCATTATTTGGAGTAGCCACATAATTTTGATTCATGATAATTCGAGTAATTTCATTTGACCTTGAGTTTAAATTAGGTACTTATGTAAAGGGCGATTTCATGATTTATGACGTAATTACATTATAAATGGCCTTTTATTTTATCTTTACCCTTGGAGCGGTTGTAGGATACAATTTCTTGAAACGAAGTCCTCTTGCCGATGTAAACTTGTACGGTCGGCAACAAAATTCTGTTAGGAATTAATTCAGATAAAGTTTAATGATTTTAAAGCACATTCTTTTTGGAAATACGAGTGAATGCAATAATGTATGTAGCTAAAACGATATAAAATAAAGTAGTACATTTTATATCTATTTGTAAAATAGATGCAGGAAACACGTGCTAAACTAAAAGAGTATGAACATGAATGTAGAGACATGAAAGAAAAAGAAACGTCGAAGAAATGTGTGAAGAATATGTAAAAGTAACAACAATATTAGCCACTTTTTATAACAAACCATACCTCACAAGTACAAGGAAGTATCATTTAACGAAACATGAATTCCATTACAGATTACTAAATTCGTAATGTACGTACCTTGTATTTAATAGTAACCCAAGCGTAAATAACTTACTACAAATTAAATATGTACTGACTTCTGTTGCGCCTGTTTATTGGTCGCGTATGGTGAGCGAGACAGAGTTTTATACACATGGTTGTGTCTCTTTCTGTCCCGGTCTCGGAACATTCGGTAGTTCAGTGAGTCGTAAGGAGACAATGAACAATTGTAAGCGGAAATATTTACCGAGCCGAGACTGAGGGCTCAGGGTGTCTCTTCCTACAAATTTTGTATAGAATGTATGAATTATATGACGGCAATTAAGCAGCTGTCTGGGAAGTCGGTTTTAATTACTTGTTCTATGTTGACACTTCCTTCGGTAGATTAAATGTTTTTGTGAATACATTTGGTTATATAGTGGAGATATAGGAGTATATAGGAGCGGCAACTTATTGCAGCATTTGTGGGTACATCATAGTATAGTAAAATTATCAAGGTGCATTAACATGCTAAATAATGCTCTTGGAAACCGAAGTTTTCAAGAGGTATTGAACAGTTCAAAAAGCTGTCACTAATGTAAATAATTTAAACTAATGAAATTTATTCATGCTTATAGATCTACGGATAATTTTTAGTTTAAATGTACCGTACTTAATTCTTTTGAATTTGACGAAAATCGTTTCAATCATACCCATTCGTGTAGTTCTCAGTGTTCAATGAATTTTCAATTTATCACGGCTCCCAAAGTTAATTCGAAAAAGTGATAAAATAATTTTTTTGTAGTATTTTTATTGCAGACTTTTACGAATTTTCAATACTATATTTTTACGGTAAATATCGTCGAGCTTAGTGTTAAAACGGTGTAACCCTAAAACATCGGGCGTCGACGAGACTCATAACCGTAAAATACTTCGAACTTTTGTTGTAATAAAGTCATCCAAGTGCGAATTATATTCGCATACGAAGGGTGCCGTATATATTTCTATATTTTGTGGATGATAAATCATCAAATGACTTCTCACGCATTGGGCGGGGCGTGAGTGCGTGTCAGACTTTTACTGACTAAAACCCACCCATGTCCCTTCGGTTGCCCTCTATGTTCCGGGGCCAACTATTAGAACTATTTCGCAACCCCGGTAGGCATTTGCGGATATTATTTTGCACGTTTAAACAATCAAACAAACAAACAAAACACCTCTTACCTTTTAACGGTCCGCCGACAGCCGGCTGTCGGGCTGCTATTGTCTTTCTATTGTGTCTCAAATCACGAGTGTTCGAAGGATGAAAGTTCAGAAGATATACTCCTGTAACAGACATACAGTGGAGTCGTATGAATATAATATATAAAGATATACAATATAAAGACAATAGCAGCCCGACAGCCGGCTATCGCTTGGTCTTTGAAAAGTTAATATTTATATGTATGTATATAGTATGTATTTATTACTATTATTATATAATATATGTGTATTTTTATATATTCAACTAGTACTTATGAAATTTTATTTATATCTTTGCACCTGCCATGTTTTGTCTCTGCATCACCCTAAGGTAGACTGGTAGATAATGCCCAAGGCATTAAGTCCGCCGTTGTGCATTGTTTTTTTAAATGTGCATAAAGTTTTAAATAAATAAATAAATAAATATGGACTCGTTCCGAGCTTTTTGAGACGGAACCCTAAGAGTGTTTCACTCCCAACTCATATTGTTTAAGTACTTTTCTCGAATAACAAACATTGCTAGTTTTTATTAAACTTAAAGTACGCAGCTTAAGCACACTCATTCGGTACAAATGCTTGCAGCATAAGAAATAAAACGTAGGGGGAAGTAATTTTTTACTTTGAAACGAACCAGTTTCCTTGGATTTAAGATAATGGAAATTCATATGAATATCGACAAAGTTTGCCGTCTAAAGGCAGTCAGATTAAAAGTAAGACCGCTCTCATGAAATTATAATTTAATTTTTTCCCGACGATATTCATTCTCTTTGGAATCCAATTGTGAATGCATGATGCAGGTTGAATTTGCGAGACTTTTTTATTTATGGTTCTGATTTACGTAATCACCCCTCGTGAATATTTCGGTTTGTGGTTGAAAGGATATTTTTAGCGCGATTTTTTTCTTTTTTATTTGTTTCTAGCTTTTTCCTGCGGTTTTCCCCGCGTTATGTTAGTGTTAGGTTAGTACTATGCTCGGTGCTCACGACAACGATTTATCGCTACAATTCCACTGCGCAGTTCGTATCATTGCACACATGCAAATTTTTTGGGTAAGCAATACTCTCTCTCTGTCTCTGTCTCATAACTATAAAAATATGAGAGCAAGATAGAACCATGTCATGGTACTGAATTATTTTACATCACCTGAATATGCAAAGATTTTCCTAAAAAAGTGTTGGATTTTTACTAATATTACACTTTAAACCTCACGCAATTTTGATGTGCTATGAAATGATACATCACATGTAATATGGCACATACATTATGTATAAATTGTTCAGTCGAACGGTTATATTAGAATTTCGTTCACCGGTGAACTTGAATTTGCTTCGTTTATTAAATTTTTAATATGGAATCTTGGACGGCGGTATCGTGATATTTTACAGTGACTGTACCTTTGGTTTTTATTTGTTTTTATTCTAAACAACTAAATACAGCAAAGTTTAATTTTACGTGGCAGTACCTACTAACAAAATTTTAACTTTTAAAACTTTGTTGGATTTAGTTTATAAATTCACATAATTTAAATCATAAACTGAATTCTTTCTGCCAATACAAAATATTGAATTAAAGATATTCTGTATAAAACTACTGGAATTTTACATTTTCTTTCCTAATTCCAATTGTATTAGGCAAATATTTGAAAAAGAAATAAAATATTGTGCAAAGAATAATAAAAAAAAACATATTCGCAGTGTTTTCCTAAATTATTATAATAATTTAATTCTGGTTGTAAAAGTTACCGGAGAAGCGGTGTGAACTGTTTCACAAATGAGCTTACCTTTGAGCTGTAAACAACTTACAACTTTACCTATTTAGTTAGAAATTATAATTTTGTCCTCAAATTTCGTTTTGATGTTAACTTTGTGAGGGAGCAGTTATAATCCACTACTTATTTAATCAAAACACAACATAATTAATTAACACACACATCGCAATGCATTTGGTATACCTACAGTTTGAACACGAGTAAAGTGTTTTTTGGATCCCATAGTTTAAAAGGAAATCTTGCCTAACCTAACCTATAAATGAATGTAATAATTTGATTATATTGATATCAGTCTATATTTACCCTTCCAACGACCAACCGACAGCCGGCTGTCTGGCTGCTATTGTCTTTCTACTGTGTCTCAAATCACGTGTGTTCGAAGGCTTAAAAATAATAACCCCTTACTTTAAGCCTCAAGAGTGTAACTATTCTAAGACCATAACGGCACTGTCGTACAATTGCCAAAATACGATGGTAAGACAGAGATAGAGAATAATTAAGTCAAAGTAAGTGCTATGAAACGTTTATTAATCGCGGCTTAAGAAAATTTCGTAGCGCGTAGCACTAAAGACCCGTAGATTATGGCGTAGCCGTAGCAGCTACGAAACTGCTACGAATTTTATAATTTTTCGTGTAATCATCTGTAGCACTAATGTTTCGATATTTGTTTGAATTAAGGTATCGTAATTAAACTATTTAGAATAGTTAACAAGTGTACACGTTTTCAGTTAAAATGTAAATGATGAAACTACATAAATGTTATGTTGAATTATGCCGGTTGTTCGATTGTGGTCGCGACGGCTTCGAAAATAAATTATTTTATGCGTTTGCTAATTTATTCATCTCATTTGTTGCACAGTGGGGAATTAATTGAATGAAAATTAATAAAATAATTTGACAACGTACGTCCTGAATATTGCAGTCATCATTTATGTCGTAATGTGGAATGTAGGCTTTTATTACGTCATAATGGAATGTTTTAAATTGCGGAGTATTGTGAGAAGTTAAATATTTCGGTGATAATGATGTTATTAAGGTAATTATTGTAATTAACAACGTGTGTAGAGATTGTTTTTTTAAAATTTTCAAGCTGAAATTCAAACGCAAGAATATGTAACCGAACTTTGGTCGTGAGCTGTGTGACCAGGGTTCAGTTCCTGGTTTGGGCAAATAGGTCTATTAAGTTTTTGCATTAGGCGATTCTCAGTAGCATCTCAGAGTTTTCAAAAGGCCAAAAATCTGGCAACAAGTATACCATGAGATTTAATGGAATAATATTTTTTATAAGTCGGCTTCGTCTTCGCTCCTTCTATATATTCTGTAATACGCTACATTGTGAACGAAGCTCTTCACGAGATGGCAGTGCATTGAACTGTCTATTTCAACATTGTAGTCATGATAATTTACAACCAATAATACTTTTTTTACGCACAATGATCCAATCAAAAGGATTAAGTGTAAAACTAAACCTCCCAGAGTAAGGTAAATAAAGAAGAAGAAAAATACCTTTTTCCACTTTTTTACACCTTAAAACGATTACAGAAAAAACACATACTCACAAATTATATATAAACATTTTCAGAGCTTCGTTCGAGGGTTTAAAAACAAAATAAGACCTTAAATTAAGTCATACCACAAAATATAAAAGACTTACTTAAAATATGACATGGTTTGGACTAAAAATTCGAAGCTCTAAAAAATAATTTCTAATTTACATTTTTTATAATATACACACATTACAATATTAAAGAGACATACTTTTAAACATATCATTTGCGTAGTTTTTGTAACTCTAACGCAAAAAAGAGGATTATAACTTTGACCGCTATGGATGAGTGTCTGTCTGTCTGTATGTTTTTCTGTCTGTGTAAATTCTCATTTGAAAGTAAGTCAGCATCTGATGATTCTAAAGGCCCATTTTCATGTCTGCCAATGCGTGTGAAGACGGTTGCCGACGCATCCACAGATAGATCTGTGCGAACCGTCCACGCGTCTGTAGGTCGCTCACTCTATGTTCTTCCTCGACAGATGCAACACGTATTTAAACATTTTTATTTTTGTGGTATTTATTTTTTGGATACACACACAAACAATTTTCGGCTTGATATAGCTCAAGAAACTTACAAGTTTCCACGGTGCTCATACTGTTAGCCATTTCTGTAAGCTTTGCGCGCAATGTGGGTATGAAATCGCAAGAAGCACGCTTGCACTCTCAACCGCAACTTTAATCAGACTGATGTATCCGCAGACGTGTGGACAGTCATTGTACGTCTGCGCCAAAAACCCTTTGATGATCTGTGCGAACCGTCCACACATCTGTAGGTCGCTCAGTCTATGTTCATCCTCGTTAGATGCAACACGTACGTAAAAATGAATCTAGAGACCGCAGCTGCCGCAGCTATTTATTTATTTAGTATGTTTAACTACTACGTGAGTATGCATCGAAATAGAGTTATTAAAAAGAAATGGAAAAGAAGAAGTTGCTGGATGCGGGCTATTCATAGTATCCATTAATAATAGCCTCAACTGAATGATAAGATACCTAATCTTATTTTTTTTTATTTAAATGGAAATAAAAAGTAAAACCACTTTACCCACCTAAACTTATATTAAAAGTACGATTACTTTATAGCCAGTTAGTACCTATTTACATTAGCCTCAACTCAATCAATAAATCGAAATATGTACCTAGGTAAATAATGAAATTAAAGTATAATAATAGTACCTACACTTACAACAACGGGCCTGTTGGTCCAGTAGTAAGTGACCCTGACAGCTAAGGCGGAGGTCATGGGTTCGATTCCCACCCAGGACAAAGTGCGATGAGTGACGATTGTTTGTTCTGTGTCTGGGAGTAAGATATGTATGTATTTATAAATTATATAAGTATGTATATCAGTTGTCTGGTTACAAATATATGGTAAATCCCGATAAGCAGTGAATAATAAATATGCAACGCGAAAGTTTAAAGTATAATATTACAAACTTGTTCATGAATAAATTACTATGACTAAAAAAAACATTTTTATTTTTGTGGTATTTATTTTTTGGACACACACACAGACAGTTTTCGTCTTGATAAAGCTCCAGAAACTTACAAGTTTCCTCGGTGCTCATACTGTTAGCCATTTCTGTAAACTTTGCGCGCAATGTAGGTTTGAAATCGCAAGAAGCACGCGTGCACTCTCAACCGCAACTTCAATCAGACTGATGCATCCGCGATTCCGCGCCAAAAACCCTTTGATCTGTGCCACGAAAACCGCCAACTATCGGTTTGGAGGCAGATGCATCGGCGGACGTCGGTCGTATGCAAAATATCTACAACAGTCGCTCAAACCACCCCCTCTACACGTCGGCGTATGCGTCTGTAGATGGCATCTGCCGATGCATCGGCAGACATGAAGAGGGGCCTTTAGGCCGATCATTCATCCCCGCGGCCTCTGTCACGTCAACTAGAAGGAGATGACGGCGCCGAGATGGCTATACATACGTTTTCTATGGCCGTGTGTCCACTGCATGTCACGTCCTACTATATACACGTCATATCTTAATTATTTTATAATCATAATTTAGTTAGTTAATTATTATTATTATTTTGTACAGTCAACTGATTTTTATTATTATTTTATTATTTTTTAATGCTCTAAGCAGTGTAAAGTGGCATGTTCCCTCTTGCTTAGGTATTGTTTTTAATTCTTTTTCGTTTATATGTGTTTTAAATTTTAATTTTTTATCAAGTTTTAATATAATCTATAATATAATATAATCAGTTCTTTTGTGCATGTGGAGTTAACCTATAATTAATTGTTACACTTGTAAGTGTTACTCTAGTCATCATATAACAAATGTACAGTGTAAATAATTGTTGGTTAACCTAAATAAATACTAAACTCATACTTAACTTGGCTCGCCGTCATCTTGTATTCGGTGACGGCTGTGGTGGACAAAAGGCCTGACGGGGTAAAGGAGGGGATGAAAGTTTGTGTGACAAATGGGAGGACAAAGCCGTAGGAAAAAGCTAGCTGTTAACAAAAATTCAAATAGCTCGCGCTCTTGTATAGTAACTTCTTGCTCAAAACTCTAATGTCTTGGTGATTTTAATAAACGAACGATTTCCAAGCAGCCAGAACGATTTACATTCAGATAAGGGTGAACACACTGAGGAAAAAATTAAGCTTCTGTTGTAATACCTGCTATGTTACTGCCAGTTCAGAAAGCTACAGTACGCCAGAGCAGTTTCTTTATCAATTGAAAATGAACTGTAAAAGAGAAAGAATAAAGTTGGAAATCGTCATTTCATGCAAGTTAACGAACGTCGAGTGAAATTTCATCTACACGCGAATTTCACCTCTGTATCTGGTTTGCTTAAGTTTATTATCTATTAACCTGTGAAATCTGCTCAAATATATAAAGCAGCTTTGTCTACGCTGACCCTTTTGCTAAAAGGTGTATGAAACAAATTATGGGGGGCTGTTGCGTTATAGTAAAGTGGTATGGTGTCTCTCAAATATTTTAGTATGAAGGTAATTTTGTTTCGTTTTTGTTAACGTACCTCGAGAAGAAAGTTTATGTGCGTTTATTTTACTTTTAAACGATTTTGGTACGCAAATATATCAGCTGACAGTTTAATTTAGAGTTGACGGTTTATACGAGATTCTACCTTTGGTTGACGGAGTTATTAGCACGTTATCTGTAAAAAAAAACTTACATCTAGTAAGAAGTAATTACATTACCTACATAATATATTTTAAGAATCACGGAGGAAGAACGCTTCGTTCGTGATCGTGTCACGAACGAAGCATGCAAATGCCAGTGTGCGTGCGTCACTGACACCGTTGCGCATGTGTGTTGACGGCGAATTGTTGGACCTGTGTATATGTGTGCGTGAAGGTTATGTTAAACAAATGAAATTGAAAGATCTATTATGCTTCACACATTTTACTAGATTTTGTTAAAAAGAAAACTTCAAAATTGGGTTCAAATTTTTCACTGGAACATACATACAGTGCAAGCTAAATAAAAGCTTTTGAAATGACGGTCTCATATAATCGTTAATAAATAAATAAGCAAATATTTAATTTATTTTTGGTTATTTTTAATCTGAAGTCTGTAGTCACTTGTTTTTAATTAAATATTTTTAGTTAGAACATAGGAATTCGTCTCAAGTACAACATAGATATTTGTTGTAGCAATTTCAAATATTTAATTAGTTATGTATGTACATACAATTTTTTGTTTTCGATTAGTTTCATCAGATTATTTAACTTGTATTTTTGCTTTTCAGTTTGTAATTTTATTTGAAAGTTTATCGCAATCAGAATTTTAGTATATTTAATTAATTTCTTGTTTTTAGTAAGTCAATCTATCCTGGATTATTATTTTTTATATAAAAAACTAGGAATTTCTTTTGTGATGTTACAATTATATAAACTTACTTACACAAACACCAGATTCAATTTCATTCCCTTTATTAATTCAAAGGAATATAAGTGTTACGTAATTGGGGCGCGGGCGCCAGAATTACAGTAGAATTTTTCACCTTATTACATATGAATGGAATCTAATATCCATTGGAGTTAGAACTTTGTGAAGTCGATCTAAATTTGAGCGATCCTAAAGTTTTGATGAAAATTGGCTCTCGCTGAAACTTAGTCATTGTGGGTCTAACACTCAGGTTGGGTTGTAATGTAATTATGGTAAGTGTGTGGTGTAAGTTCCACGTGTTTTTAATACGGATTTGTTTGTTTTTCCAGCAAATAATTTGTTATAGAAACCAGGTTTAGGTTAGGAATACGTTGTATATAATTTAAGGATTTTGTTAGAGTATTTCTGACAATGTATAAAAATAATAAACATGTCTCTAACTTGTTTTCAACCATATTTGCGTAGGCTTTTAGCCTAATGCTTGCAATACACCATCTTTACTGTTGTCCAATCAAAAATGGGCATGGATTGGCACATCAAGTAAGTTCACTCAATTTTTAAAAATAGAGACCTATGATGACCTACTCGATACAATTTTGAAAGCAGCATTTTTCACAAAGTTCGCAAAGAAAAGACGACGAAATGAAAACAAAAGTCATGTTTTTATAACCACGAAAATACGCCGCATTTTGGATGCAGAGAAATTTTCCCGTAATCTGCTGTATATGCGGTGTTGAGCGGCTCGCAAAGGTCGCAGGTGAGTTAAGCTGATTTTCTGCTTATGCGCATAATACGCCGCCGACTGGGAGTATAAGTGAGGATTTAGTTCTTCGTTTTGTGTTCTTACAATGGGCATGTTAGGTTTATTTTGAAATCTGTCTATTGTGTCGGGCTTAGTTTCAATTATTGTAGCGGGAATAGACAGTACTATTTCCATTATTATTTTGTGAATAGTACTTAGTTGATGTTATTCTAACTTCACGTCTTTGAGACATTTAGCACATTAAAATAATATAGTTACAATGACTTCAAAAGAGACATTGTTGTAAACACGAGTCTATGTTATTATAACTCTCAGGAAAACAAATGATTCACGTTTTTGGGATGCCTACTACTTTATAATTGAATACACACATCAAAAGTGTCTAGGGATATTTTAATTAAACCTAAATTACTAAAATTCTATTAACTTTTTGTTAAGACACCTACCTACACTTTAAAATAAACCTTGTTTAATTGCCTATCTAATCTGATAATAAACTTTTAGATAAAGTTAAATTAAAAAAAAACTTAGAAGAAGAGGAAAAACTCAACAAAATTTCAATTTAACTTTATTTTTGAAATTTCAAAACCTAAACAACAAAACAATTTTTTTTATAAAAATTGTTGAAAACTTAAAATTAATAATTCGTGGATCCACCTAAGACTCTCCTGACACATCTGGAGCGGTTCTGCATACTCAAAACAAGGGTGTCAATATCCTGTTGTGGAGTACTGTCCCAAATCCTGCTAAGATGCAAGAAAAGCAGGTTTTGATGCACAATATCAACAGGGAAATTCCTACGAGCTCTTCTCTGGAGCATATTCCAGGCATGCTCAATAGGATTTAAGTCAGGGGATTGTGCAGGCCGGTCTAAAGCTTGGATAACATGCCGTTCTACCGCCGAGACGAATTCCTGCCCAAACCATAATCGTGCCACCTTAATATGCATGAACTTGTTGTGGGTGCTGCAGTCGATTCCAACGTCCAGGTTTTCTCCAAACGCGTACTCTTCGCGAATCAGGATGAAATCCAAACCTAGATTCATCAGTGAAAAGCACAAGTGACCATTGAGAATGGTTCCAGTTTTCGTGTGCAATAGCCCATTGTAATCTTCTTCCTCGATTACCTCTCCTTAGTGCTGATACCCAAAATGGCCTACGAGCACGTAGATTGACTTCATGCAGTCGCTTTCTCAAAGTTTGACCGCTTACCAGCAAACCATACTCTCTCTGTAGCCTTTGAACCAATTGCATCGCCGCTGCATTTAGTTGACTTCGTGCAGCATTTACTATGAATCGGTCCTGTACATGTGTTGTAATGCGTTGAGGTCCTCGGTGCCGTTCCACCACTTCCTCCGTGACACGATAACATGACCAAAGCCTGGATATAACGCTATGACTGGTCTTCATGGCTTCAGAAACGGCAATTATGGGACAGTATTCCACAACAGGATATTGACACCCTTGTTTTGAGTATGCAGAACCGCTGCAGATGTGTCAGGAGAGTCTTAGGTGGATCCACGGAATATTAATTTTAAGTTTTCAAGAATTTTTATAAAAAAAATTGTTGTTTTGTTTAAGTTTTGATGTTTCAAAAATAAAGTTAAGATTGAAATTTTGTTTGAGTTTTTCCTCTTCTTCTAAGTTTTTTTTAAATTTAACTTTATCTAAAAGTTTATTATCAGATTAAATAGTCTATTAAACAAGGTTTATTTTAATGTGTACATGTTTTAACAAAAAGTTAATAGAATTTTAGTAATTTAGGTTTAATTGAAATATCCCTAGACACTTTTGATGTGTGTAGTTACAATGTAAGAACTTTAAAAAAGATATTGACCTATGTGTTTGTTTTAAACAGACTTCCACAGTTTCACAAAGTAGTCGAATAGAAAATACCGGGCCTCGTTTGTTTAAAAGAAGCATCGATAGAATTTACAACAATGTAAAAGTGTTCTCTTAAACAAATTACAAAATAAATGTAATTTTATCTTTTCAGGGTGAAATCAAATACCACTACGAACGCAGATGGTGTCATCTTGTTTGAACGTTACCACACTTTATATGAATGTATGTCTAATTAGCAATAGCATACACAAAAAAGCAGTTAAATAAAAGCGTCTAGTTGAAAAACCTGATTATTCTAAATTTGAGCCAGCCAAGGTGTGTACAATACCAACTCAATAACTTTATTGCATCCCATAATGCAAGGCTGGTGGTTAGTAGTGTAATTTAATTAATTAATAAAAAATATCTAAATCTGCCAAATTATAGGTATTATAAAATTACGTTAGGCTAAAATTACCAGGCTGTAATTATTATTCGAGAAGTGAACTCTCGTTTCTAAGTAGCTCTATAATTAAAAGTGTACATCCTTGACTGTGACTATCTTTACCACCAAATGGGCAATGGGTTTAAAAGCAACCTGTATAACATAGATACATTCACCTAATAAAACTAAGGAGATGCAATAACTGGGAGGCAGCCTCCACAGTTCGGTTATGACAGTTGTTCTATTATAACAACTAGGAGAGAAGTGGCCGGGCCATATCGCGCGCACCACGCCTCTATGAAGTGTGTCATACATATCAAAGGAAAACGGCAAAGCGGCCGCAGTTCGTGTTTGTCAGCCTAACTTGGAGCGGGTTCTGCTTTTATAACCACTACCACAGTCGTATGATAGGTGTATGATAGTTTTGAAGCGTATTTTCCAACATGATTGGTAGAAATTATGGTAAATTGTCTGTGGGTTAAAACTATATTTTTTGGCTAATAATTATGTTTAAGATGAGGAAAAGCTGTACAGTAAAAAAAAAAAGCTGTGTGGTGAAAATCTACACCTGACGACGTTAAAAATGGTTAATTAAATTGAGGATTTCTGGAAGGTAATTATACTGCAAAATTATAACCTTTGTTGGGGAAGACAACCATGGGCTGGATACGAAACATCAGGAACCGGCGACGCTGTAGACCCATAAGGAGATGGCGAGACAAGCTAGAAGATTGTGGTCATGTCGCTAAAGATAGAGAAAAATGGAAGACTACAAAATACAATGTTCTTCAGTAACGCTCCATTTTCAATGAGACCTGATAAAATCGTAACAGCACGTAAAACAGGTTAAAAAGTTACATTCGTAGGATAGTTTCGTTTGAAGTCGGCACACACCGCGCACCGACACAAGGCGGAATACTGACCTTAATTTTATTCAATTTGTAACTCCGAACCCAAAACTCTCGTGATGCATGACTCGAACAGTAATTCGACTTTTATTGCTTTTGCTTTCCCGGATATTTTGTAAAAGGTTCATTCCTGTGGGGAAATAAAAAAAACGCCAAGAATAATAATTTTGAATTGATAGATCTGTGAATGCTTTCTGATTAGGCGCAGATCTTTTTTTTGAAGTGAAAACTTATTTAGCGGCGTTGAGCACTTTTTTTGTAATGGGTATAAAATCTTAAACTCGCGTCAGGACACGTGACCTGATCGAAAAAGCGTAGGACGGATGGATAGTTGAAATTATGGATGAAAGTTGATTTTTCGGAGAGATAAACTTTTTAATGTAAAATAATTGTAATAGTTTTAAAGTGTTAAATTTTTAATGTAATATAAATTGTCATGTATGTGTACAATAGCGCAATAAATGAATATTGTATTCTACCACATAAATGATAGTACTTTTATACTGATAAAGCAATTGGTGCAAAATTATTCCCTAACCATTCCAAAATATCAAACATGCTCAACGTTAATAATCAAGTTTTCACTTCTGCCGGCACTCCCGGAGTGCAACCCGTCTTTTTTTTATTATGTTTCTGTCACGTCTGTGTACTTGAAGAAAATTCAATAGTTTAACCAGATGCGTGTCCAATCCGTCCGAGATTATGTATATTATAGCAGTGTTGATAATTTTATTGTTACAAATTACGTTTAAATCGTCAAGAGGAGATTTCTATGGGTGTGTTTTATAACATACTTTCTGAAACAACTAGATTTAACAAAAGCAACATGTTTTGCCATAAAAATACTTCTTGTTAACTAAATCTGTCAAGTATTTTTACGTGAAAAGTAAGACACTACACTAAAAAGTCTCATGTATCGCATGCGCTTACAAACACATAAAAACTCACAAACAAACACCGCCATCCGGAACGTCTAGCAAACATCAGCAAAATCCGGAAAAATATAGTTCCGCTTTCTATATCGAGTTAACGAACTAGCACATAGTAGAAAAGCCAATTTCCCTTCATATAAATTAGAAGCTGCTGGCTGATATTTCAAACTGCGGGGTAGCCTTTATCGGACGGTGTCACGGAGTAACATGGTTCTTGGCTATGGACCAACCCTCGGCTGTCGAGCATTGCCTCCTCCCTGACCCCTCTAATTTTTCAAAACAACATGGCAGCGGTCCAAGATGTATAACACGTTATTCTGATAGTGCATACATTTGTGGATTTATAGTCGGAAGCTTGTTAGTCGTGGGTTAACTTTGCATTCGATGTGAATTGTGTTTGGCGTGCGAGTTGGGGTGGAAATACAATCTGTTGAATTAGTAATGCTTATTATAAATAGAATCCAGTTGATATTTGTATGGTTTTTACTCTAATTCTCTAATTTTAATATACTATATTTTGTTTTCTATAGACATGTCAGTTTTATTCAATCATTTGAAGCAAATTCCATCAAAAGCATTTAATAAATACATAAACACATCGGCATAATTTAAGTCAAAGATATTATGCATAGTTCTTTCGATTATCTTGAAATTGCATTATTATAGGATAAATTGAAGCTATAGGTTTGGCATATTGTTACTTTTTCAGCAAACCTTTTCATAAGTGAATAAAACACAAGTGTCTCTAGTTATGGCTTTCATTTACCACGTGTGTTTTGGCAATTATAATACGCTATACGTACTGAATATGATGACTCAACATTATTTTCTATCTTATTATGTATTCTACTTTATATTGCGTCACGGCTTTAGTTTTCAGTGGTAGTATTGATCACTAACTCAAGTCTTTTTCAATAAACGTCAAGCAATGCAAGAAGGAATACATTTCATAGTATAGCTCAGTTGCAATAAAAGATACGGCAACCAAACCGTTCACAGTCAGTGCTGCGTTTAAAATGGTATCCTGTCTGCAGCAGGCACTTCGGTTCTACTCCGATAGTTATAAAGTGAATCTTTTTGCTAAGAACCATTTAAATGGAAGTTTGGTTCGAGTATTTTATTGAATGTTTAATGTTGCTTGCGAAATATGGACTGAATTCACAACTACTAAGTTCGAATACTCGAAATAACTTTTGAAGTTTTAACTTTTCGTACGTTTGATTATTCTGTAAATAAGATATGTAGTAAATTGAAGAAAAGAAGCCTAGCCGCTGTTATGTTACTCATCCAGATATTGTTGGATTAAAAATATTATCTGAGCTATTTTTGTACATTTTTTATTTTTAATCAAGTAAGAACAGACCTCTCCTCATTTTCTTGAAGAAGAAGAATAAAACAATTCTCTAGGCTTTCACTTGAGACTGTAAATGAATTAACAAACCTTAACTTAGAAATTTAGCACATAGTTGTAGTCTAGGCCCTCATTACAGGACTTTACTATTACTCATTACAGAGTTCAAGCCTCTCAAGTTACAGCATTAAACTAGTTAGCACACTTTGTAAAGTTTGAGACAATCTTTATAAGCATGAACTAATATTTTGAGAGCTTACGCAAACTCCGTAGCGTCGTACAATGTTCACGTGTACTTACCTAGATAAATCTGCTTTGAAACACTTTATTTCACTTATAAAGTTCATAGCGTGGAGTTTTAACAGTTTTAAGTAAACACAAAGTTGTGAACTTGTCTCAGTTACAAGTTTACGTGTGCTAAACAAGTCTGGTCGTGTGTTAGAATACGATGGAAAGTTTCGAGCCGCGTGCGCTGTCACTATTAGCGTTCCGCGACTTTCCCTCCAACCAACTTTCAACAAAGGGGAAGTTCTTCAATTTAAGATTGTTGTTATTGAGAGGTATTACATTTATGTTCATCATAGTTGTGTAATTTTGCTTAAGTCGAAACTGATGCTGTGTCCTTGTAATTATAACGATGGTTGCGTTCACGGAATAGTTATACCTTATTTAACTATTCCGTGGTTGCGTTGCAGGTTTGTGTGGATTTTCAATGGGTTGTTTTCTTTGTTCGTCCGGAGTTGTAATGTTTAGATTTAAAGCAATTTAACCTTTCAACGACCTACCGACAGCCGTCTGTTGGGCTGTTATTGTTATTCTATTGTGTCTCGAATAACGTGTGTTCGAAGGTTTATAAGAAAGCTGGAAATTATCCATTGATTTTTGAACAAAGTATTGCAGATGTTAAAAGTGATGGCAAAGTCAGAAAGCCGAAAGGATAATATGTAGTCACAGCTTAGAGAAACAACGTCACTTTAACATCCATATCCATACTAATATTATAAATGGGAAAGTGTGTCTGTCTGTCTGTTTGTCTTTCTTTCACGGCAAAACGGAGCGACGGATTGACGTGATTTTTTAAGTGGAGATAGTTGAAGGGATGGAGAGTAACATAAGCTACTTTTTGTCTCTTTCTAACGCGAGCGAAGCCGCGGGCGGAAGCTAGTACAGTTATAAATCGGTTCACACATTCGTAAAATGATTCCCTGGTTTACCGCTAAACCTTTTGTTTCACGTTTATAAATACGTAGCACGCAATCAATTCACGACTTTTTGTCAGTATTCCACCGGGAATTACGAGTGGCGTGCTGTGAGTTCCCAACTAATTGCTCGAGGCATTGTTTTGCATACGTCTGCCTCTGTACACATTTGCGCATTCATACCTATTGATCCAATCTGACTTTTATATTATACCCCTTTCTACTCTTGCCCTGCGCTGTATAAACTCGTTCCACGTAAAGGCTTTTAGGGAGAGTAAACATCATTGACGCATCGCGGGCGTAGGTTAAAAATGCCCGACCGTTTTTGTCCCGGGCCTTTCATAACCTTCCCGTTTTATGTGAGCCTGATACGGCTTTATGTAGTGTGCTGCAGTTAAAGTGTAGTCAACCTGAGCCTTATGTGACGTGTGGTACGTACTGATATTGATATTAAAGGGCAAAAACCTACTTGCATTATCCGAAACAGTTATTAGGTCGAGATTTCATCAAAACAAGAAAGGAAAGGGTTCTTAGTTTAATTGAGTTTGTAGGAAGAACCATTTTCTACTTGGATACTAAATAACAGAAAGTTTAAAGTGTGACGGTCAGTACCTATAAGATATTTTAAGTTATGTTATTTTCTTTCCTAACAATGAGGAATTTAGTACCGATCTATAAAGTTAACTGGAGACTAACAAAACCGCTGACACGGCCAGAGCTGGCGAAACTTGTGGAGCGCTGACCAGCAGCACTTATGTGCAGGATAGACACCCAACTTAGTGTAGTACTTGATAACTTCAGCTTGTTATACAGTCCTGGTAGTCTGCACACTCTATGTAAAGTTTTAAAGGACTGACACTCAAGGAGCGAAGTGTCAATTAAAATATCAAAATAGTTATATATTTTTTGTTATATTGATAATATAATTTTCGGTCTAAACAGAAACTCTAATGTTATTGATTTTGAGGGGTGTTTTGACCGGATCGGATGAAACTCTCGCTGTTTCGTTAGTTGCGTGCGGATCGAAACACCTGTTAAGCCAAATTTAGAAAATAGATATACGACATACATACACATATTTAGATAGACGACAAAAACATGGGTACGTTACTTTGCACGTACTTTGACTACGTGATATTGATGTCATTGTCGTACAGCTGAGAAACTATGACTACAAAGATAAAGACGGAACATGATTCAACCTAAAGAGCCCCCGAAACGGTCAAACCATTTGATTCAGACGTGTAATTTTTAATTTTTATCAAGCCATTTTGATAATCTACATAGCTACTTTAAGAGAGTTGATGGTTTCAGTCAAACCAAAATCTACGAGTTTTAATCAAACTGCTTTACTCTTTCGAGTGCGTATAAGTAAGTATTTGCGGCCATAAGAACTTTCTGCCATAAAGCTTAAAATGGAAAAACAAAATCAGGGAATGGTGGTTACCAGTATTTAAAAAATCACATTGAAGAGATTATGTTGTTTTCTTGTTATTGGAAAGAAGGAAAGGAGAAGAAAAAATTAGATAATCGATTCTTACCTAGGATAGTGTAAGATGAGCACGGATATCGATGATGAGTATGATTGTTTGTTCTGGGTCTGAGTGTTATTTGCTTATAAACAAAGTTTCCATTAGATCTACATGCTACATGGGGGGCACGGTCGTACCCCCGGCCAAGACAAGCAAGCGAAGCGCAAGGGGACTACCTACCTTTTCTCGAAGTGTTTCGTCGTTTTTTCGAACCCTCATAGAGTTGGTTTCCGATGTACCAGATAGCTCACATTGAAAAAAAATGCATGGCTTGGCTGTTTCGTTACTTACTTCAGAAACTAAATATTCGCATCACCTCCACAACGACGGTAGCGAAACGGCGAAGCCATACATTTTTACTGATATGTAGAATTTGTGAAGTTAAGATCGGTATATTTAGGTCGTGTAGATTCAGAAGCTTGGCTCTACATGAGATCTGATATATTTTTCACAGGACAAACCTTATGTGGTTGTCTTGGCGATATTTAATATGAAATGTTTTTGGTGGGATTATATTTGACAAAAACATGCGAAAATCGTGAAAGCTGGCTTCCGCTTAATCTTCATGGAAAATTAAAAAAAAAACCCGCCTCCGAAGTTATATAGATCGTGACTGTTAAAAAAAGAGTTGTTAATTTCTAAACGGCTAAAACGATTTTGACGAAACATATTTAAGAACCATTACTACATATACAAGGTGTATTTTTGGTCTTGCTCAACCAGCTAGGAGATGATTCTACTCATAAAAACAAACAACTTTTATTATGGAACCAACTCAGAAATCGCGAAAAAATATCAGCTGTTTCATACATTATGGTCGGGAGGGCAATGAACTTTTCATAGAAACAGCTGAAATTTTTTTCGCGATTTCAGAGTTGGTTCCATAATAAAAGTTGTTTGTTTTCAAGTGTAGAATCATCTCCTAGCGGGCTGAGCAAGACCAAAAATACACCTTGTATATAAGAACCATTGCTAGATAGAGAGAACCTACTTTCAAATAAATAAACACCCACTTAAGAACTACGGTTTGTAGCAGAGACAGACAAAGTGGTCAAGCTTATAACACCACATTATTAGCGTAGGAGGTCAAAAATATTGCAGATATTATGTAGACGTCAGTGCCCAGCTATCTGGTGTCACTGGCTTCCTTGATATTCATCATCATCCCCTTAGACTTTCAGCCTAACCAAATTCAGCTGGTTACCAGCGTTTTACGTGAAGCGACTGCCTATCAGACCTCCACAACCCAGTAACTAGGCGACACGATACCTCTTGGTTAGACTGGTTAGTTTCTGGCTTACCCGTAACGACTAACAAATTTCTACAAATGACAACCGGGACCAACAGCTGTACTTATTTTCCCAGGCACGGCATGTCAGTCATGTCCAAGATAAACTATAGAAATTATAATATGCATTAAAAAAGTCACATTGGTACTTGCCCGGATTCGAACTCACAACCTCATAAATGACTATCCACTGTTCCATTACGATAGGCCAAGAACATAAAATAAAGTTCAACTGTTTTGCTACTTACAAGAAATATTGTCACTACTGTAAAACTCTCTTAATAAATAAAAATAAATCTAAACACTAATGTAGACCGCGTAAGAGTTCACAATAAATATTAAAAAAGTGACGTGTTTATTTTAAAATATTACATACCTGTAAATTATATAGTTTTATTTGTAAAGTTATCGTTAAAAATAAGTTAACAACAATTGCAGTTGTATTTTGTTTAATATTACACGCTTTAGTAGGTTCAAATAGAAAACAATGTTTAACAGGTGAATAATTGGAAACCTAAAGCTATTACGAAATAATATTTAGATTTTTTATTTATGTATAATATACACAGGTAAAAAGTCGTACTTAATGCCATATCAATAAGGGTATTTTTAGCTTCATGGGATTGCAGACTTGAGCGTTCTCTTCCAGTCAATCATGTTTTTTTTTGCAGCTCCAAGGGATTGCAGACTTTGAAAATAATTCCAGCTTGATTTCACGACTCATTCCTAGGAATAGGTTAAATGTCAGACTAGTCTATGAACGCGAAGTGAACCTATAAGGGTTATTTTTTCCTTACAGAAACGCTAAAAATAGGATGTATTTACTAATCTGTATACAGGCTTAATTTTTTTAACCAAGCTTTTTAAACATATTTTTATTGAATATTGTAGCAAAGCTCAATATCTTTTTCGAAGTAAGAATAATACACACACTTGGGTATCAAACCGACTAAAATCCGATTAAATAACACCCTGTACGTTTATGATATTAATCGAAAGGTGGCTATCTAAAAAAGGTCAAGGTCAAATGTCTCTAACAAAAACGGTATCTGAGCTTTGTTATCGACAGGCGCAGTCTAAGTAGGGTTCTATAGGCTTTTGAGTTGATCGACTATTACTGTTTAAAATGTAAGGACTCAGTACTAAGTTGTAATGATTTTGTAGTGGATGTGGTGATTTATTATCTGGTCTAAGTTACAGCCATGTTTTTTTAAATCACCAGAATAAAAAAATAAAATAATAGCTAAATATAAACTAAGTAAACTATACTAATATTATAAAGAGGAAATATTTGTATGTATTTGTAACGAAGAAACTCAAAAACTACTAGACGGATATCGACGGCTTTCACCATTAGAAATTATCCTTGAGAAACATAGGCTGTATAACATCACTCTATGACCAAAAACCTGTCATTACGTGGGTGAAACCGCGTGGAACAGCTAGTACTTCAAAAATCTAATTGGCCAAGGGCGAGTCAGGCCACGCATTAAATAGGGTTCCATAAATAATCCATTCCGCATTATAGCCTTACTAGCATTTTAACAACCATTTCGCATTATGACGGTTTCGTAAGATCGCATTATGTCAAGATTTATCATTATTTGTGCTTCTTAAATTAGGACTCTATAACTTCTGAACTAACAAAGTTATCTAAGTCGGTATATTTACTTTTAAAGTTTACTATAAAAGTTCATCACATGAACTACCATCATGATTTTTTTTTCAGAATTTTCGAGCCCACCGTTTTAACAAAAATATATTATGCTTTTTAGTTGGATATCTCGGACGTTTTTACGAAACACTGTTAACATTATTATTAGTTAGTAGTTAAAAGATGGCCAATTTCAGCTGATAGCGCCCATGAACGAACATATTGTATGGATCAGCAACGTTAATCTCAGCCATTTGGAAGGGCATCGAATGAGCTAACACGAGCTATAAACGGGACATTTGAGCGTGCAAAACAATACTCTTAACCGCCACGCTAGTTCATGTAAAACATATAATAACTTAACAATCTAAAATTCAGTTTCATTGTTTAGATCGATATTACATTTTTTTTTATCGTAAACTAGCGATCCGCCTCGGCTTTGCAGGAGTGAATTGTAGGTATTGAAGTGTGTAGGGACTGATTTAAAATATTTTATTTTATTTTGCCTTTAATTATGTACTGCGCTCATATTTTTTCTTACATAATTCTTTTTATAAGTTTTTCTTTCTCTTTAATTTATTTAACGACGAAGAAAGAGAGAAATAATAATAAGCGCATTCAATTATGCGTGCATTATTTGCAGTACTAAAAAAGAGGAAAAATTTAGAGATTGATTGGTTTGGCTTAACTTGATTTAATCCAACAACTGCAAAAATAATCGTCATTATGTTAACCAAATTAAACAACGCATTCATTAATTATACACAATCATAAACGTCTGAATGACTTTATCTATTGACGAAAATCGTATGAAATCCGTTTGTAGTTAAAAATTCCTAATCGTACACACAGACGTGAAAACAGGAAGCGTTTATATTATTTAAAGATTACATGTGCTTTTAGGAAAACATTTTTTTAATCGGATTCTAGTATTAGTAAATTGAGAAATAATGCTTTGCAGGCCGTGACAAAATCCGATTTGGTTCTAGCATTTAAATTCGTTATAATGCCGCCTTTAAAGTCGATCAGTCTTGGTTTCTCGCTTCATACGGACTAGCTTCAAACCTCGACAATATGGCGGGGCTTGTGAGAAAAACAGTTTCTCTGGTAAGTGACGTGACGTTTCATTTAATAACACTTAATTTACTGACATGTCATCACGATTTCTGAGGGTGGAACAGGAATACAAACTAGCTTTATTAGCAGCTTTGAACTATTAAAAAATAAATTCTGATGCCCGCTATAAAATAACTACAATTTTATGAAAAGGTCATGACGATGATGTGTGGAGTAGTTTTTTTTTTCATATTCATAGTAACTGCGGGACTTTATCGCACATTGAAAATCTTTTGGCCTTATTCTTTAGTCATAGGAATCCAGTTCATAATTGTCATTTAATCTAGTATTGGGCACTCTTTAAAATCTAATATTTGAGCCTTGTTATTTTATTATTTTGCACGAATTTTTGCGTTTTATCATTTAAGTATTTTATCAGGATTTCCTATCTAAAAAGTGACAATCGGACCGTTTTCTGTCTGTCTCTCTGTCGACATTTTGTAACTTTTTAAATAAAAAAAATATAAAAATAAAATTCATTTAATTCAGGTCGAAGACCCATATTCACAAACAATATCTCTTTACACTATTAAAATCACTACTTTAAAATAATTTAAGAACAAGACAAACTAAGTACATTTGCAAATTAATAAGAAATACACCACAAAATATCAACGCTAAAGGTCAGTGTCAAAATTAGTTATGTGTTAATTATAATGTCAGAGTTACTTATTACATGTCAGAATTATATATTAAATGTCAATTACAATAATTAAATAAAAATTTAGTCAAAATTTTCAATATTATTAATTATCACAGAAACTATGTAATTATAAAGAAGGGACATGTCTGCCACAACAGTGCCCTATATAGGGACAATCAAACCGTTGTGCAATCATAGCCAGGACCGTGTTGGAGCTGGCCCGCACCCTGCGCACCAGGGACGCGCACCGCTTGCGCATGGTGCTGTGAAAACAGTCGGTGCGCGCTTCCGCAAACATGCCCGAGGCGCTGCAGAAGCGGGGCAGCCCCAGCACTGCCCGGAACGCGTTATTGTACTGGACGCGAAGGGCACTGTACGCGGCTTGTGAATAAGACGCCCATAGGCTACACGTGTATAGAGAAGTACAGTACGCCTTAAAGAGCGTAATCTTTACCTCCCCTGAACACCGTGCAAACCTACGGCCTATCATGTAGGTTTGCACGGTGTTCAGGGGAGGTTTTTAATTGTTATTCGGGTAGTTTTAGCGCTAAAAGTCTTTATTGTCGGTGTATACGGAGTTTTACGAAAATCGCTTAAGTTAACATGCTCGCAAATGATGTTGGTTTAGTATAGAAAAAGCTCATCCGTGGTTATGGAACTCGCATACTTTCCTTAGGTGGGAAGAAGGAACGCCGGGTGGATTTTAGTGAATAAGACTCTGACAGATCCCTTCATCACCCAGGGCGGATGACATTCATGAGTATTTTCCACCCCGGAATAATAAAAAGTATAAATTTATTTTTATACCTACCTATAATTTTTTTGAATGCTAAGCATTCCTACCGTGTGCGACGGTGACAGTAATAATGTTTAGCTGATACAATTGAAGCATAGATGTCATGCTATGATGACAAGACAAGGGATAAAGAATAGCTAAGCCATAGTATGTGCTAAGTAACGAATTAAAAACGCCGAAAAAGAATAGAATTGCCGAATTGTTCTCAAGCATTGTTTAATTTAAAAAAAAACTACTTACAAAACGAATCTTTTAATCCCAAATTAATAAACAAGTGATAAAAACTCTTTTTGTGACCAAAAATAAGTCTTATATGAGCAATAATTTTTATTCATTGTTAATAGCTTGATGGACAGTATAATGAGTATTTTTAAAGTTTTCATATTAATTTCTCCAGTGGTTTCATGCGTGACTTTGAAAGTCAAAACCGCCGTTACGTTTTTCTTTTAGAAAATATTTAATCAAGTTAGTTAAAATCGGTTAAAGTTAAGTTGAAAGGAAATCGTTTGTCATGGTATGGGCATGATTAGAGGAGGGATGAAACGCATATAGTTAGGACAGTTATGAGTATGAATGTAGAGGGTTGGAAGAGGAGAGGAAGACCGAAGAAAAAATGGATGGAATGTGTGAAGAATGATATGAAGGCGAAAGGGGTAAGTGATAACATGACGGGTGACAGGTTGTTGCGGAATGTTTATAGTGGTTACCGTGACCCTGGAACATAAAGGGCAATCGAAGGAACATGAGTGGGTTTTAGTCAGTAAGAGTCTGACACGCCCTCCCGCCGCACCCAGGACGGGAGCAGTCATTGGATGATTTCCCACTCACCAAAAAAAAAAAACGGGTGACTGGTTGGTATGGAAGAAAAAGACATGTTGCGCCGACCCCAAGTAAAATGGGATAAGGGCAGGAAGAAGAAGTTAAAATCGGTTAAAGCATTCTTAAATTATGTTGACTAAGGAAAAATTAGAATATTTTTTTTTGTAAAATTTGGAGATAGAGACAATAAAAGTAGCCAAGAGCAAATAATGACAATCATAATACACTAGGTTAGTTTTACAGAGCTTGCAAGTTAATAACCTAGATTTTTCACCCTTGGTTGACTGGGAGAGCTGGGGCTTTAGGCAGTAAGTCCGCCTCTAAAAAAATCTATACTCTTTATTAATCCGGGGTGGACAACTGTTATGAATTTCATCCGCCCCGGGTTGTGAAAGGATGTTACCGATGTTTCTTATAATTTTGCAAGTTCTACAATCTCCAGCTGAAGATTTTCTATACTGAAAATAATTCTATACTAAAAGTAATTAGTTTGGGAGTACAGATTAATTATGTCTTTTTTTAACAATAGTTAATACTTAAGGACGTTTGCTAATTCAACTCTATTTTGGCATTTCTAATTCGTTATACATACTAAGCTAGCACATACTAAGGCTTAGCTTCTCCGCCTCTTGTCATCGTAGCTTCAGATAAGCTTTACTGCACGTGACAGTAATAATGCTTAGCAGAAACACTTGCAGAGGTTTCTTTATTTATTTGGTTAGGTCCAATTTTTTTTATTTAGTTACGTTATTTTCACAAGCCTAAACATTCGTCCCAAAAATGCTAAAATTTATCATTATGATTGACGCAATCGAAAGCCTACAAAAAATATAATTAATCAAGTAATTTCCGTGGTAGGGTGGGCGTATCACACACACCATATTCTACCCAGATGGTATGCCTGGACGTTTATATTATCATTGTGTAATTGTTAATTACTAACATTAGTTATAAGTTAAGTTCTTGCTACTAACAACTTTTATGGACTATTTTTTCGAAATTGATTTTTTTTTAGACAAAATAGCATCACTCAAACTTTTAAATATCTTTTCAGTTATTCGTCTTCGCTATAGTCATCACATGTCGAGCTGAAGACGAGCCAGTGAGTAGACGTCTGCCTTCAAACATTACTTTGAGTAAATACTTAGAAGCCCATGAAACAAATGATGTTGGAAAATCAACCCATAAAAATGAATTGCGATACGGTTACCAAGCCAAAAGCAAAGGTGGAGCAGAAGTTAATGCAAGATCTGCCTCCTATGGTTTTAGTAATATTATAGGTACTCTTGGTGGTCTTTTTGAAAATAGTCTAAGTGGTAGCCTAGACGCTGAAATTGATGGTGACCTAGATGGTGACATCGATGCTAGCGGTATCGTAGACGCACAGGCTATCGGAAGTGCCGCCGCTGACGGTGTATCTGGTGGATATTTTGGGTATGGAGGAAGTTCCGCTAACGCTAATGCCTATGGCAGTGGTTTATCTGGTAAACTTTATGGATATGGAGGAAGTTCCGCTAACGCCTATGGCAGTGGTATATCTGGTAAAAACCTGGGACACGGGGAAAGCACCGCTAATGCAAACACTAAAACGTATGTTGGTGGAACATCTGCCGGCCTATATCATATGATTGGTGAAGCAGCAGTTAATCCAAAAAGCAATGTTTATGCTACCGGTACACCTGGCGAATATTACACACTTGGTAGTGCTGCTAATGCAAATAGTAACGCTTATGCTGCTGGCAAATCTGGTAGATATTACACACTTGGAGGTGGTGCCGCTAATGCACAGAGTAATGCTTATGCTGGAGGGAAATCTAGTGGATATAAAACACATGGAGGCAGTTCTGCGATTGCAAATAGTAATGCTTATGCTGGCGGCACATCAGGCGGATATTACACACATGGAGGAAGCGTGGCTAATGCAAACAGCAACGCGTATGCTAGTGGTAGTGGTGGCGGATATGGAAATATTGCAGCCGGGGGCGCCGCTGCAGCAGCAGCTGGGGCTGGAGGTTACATGGGTGGTAAAGGCAGTGGTGTACTATACGGTGGCGCTGAAGCTTCAGGTGAAGTGGGTGGATATGTCAGCGGTGATGTAGATATAGATGGGTATATAGATGGTGATTTAAGTGGTTCTTTATCTGGTGGTGCTGATGTATACGGTAGTGCTGAGACGAGTGGGTATTTTGGCGGTGATGCAAGTGGTTACTTAGATGGTGGCGGTAGTGTATTCGGTAATGCTGCAGCTGTAGCTGGTGCTGAAGGGTACGGCATGACTGGTGATGCAGGTGGTTACTTAATTGGTGGTAGTGGTGGTGCATCTGCAGCCTTAGCCGCAACTGCAGCTGGCGCAGCTGGATACGGTGCTGGTGATGCAGATAGTTATCTGATTAGTGGTGGTAGTGCATCTGCAGCCTCAGCCGCTGCTGCAGCTGGCGCGGCCGGATATGACACTAGCGATGCAGGTGTCTACCCAATTATTGGTTATGGTGGTGGTGCATCTGCGGCTTCAGCCGCTGCTGCATCTGGCGCGGCCGGATATGGCACTAGTGATGCAGGTGGCTACCCGATTGTTGGTTATGGTGGTGGTGCATCTGCAGCTTCTACCGCTGCTGCAGCCGGTGCGGTCGGATATGGCATTAGTGATGCAGGTGGCTACTCAATTGGTGGTTATGGTGGTGGTGCATCTGCAGCTTCAGCCACTGCTGCAGCTGGCGAGGCCGGATATGGCACTAGTGATGCAGGTTACTACCCGATTGTTGGTTATGGTGGTGGTGCATCTGCAGCTTCAGCCGCTGCTGCAGCTGGCGCTGCCGGATATGGCACTAGTGATGCAGGTGGCTACTCAATTGGTGGTTATGGTGGTGGTGCATCTGCAGCTTCAGAAGTTGGTGCAGCTGGCGCGTCCGGATATAGCACTAGTGATGCAGGTGGCTACTTGATTGGTGGTTATGGTAGTGGTGCATCTGCAGCTTCAGCCGCTGCTGCAGCTAGCGCGGCCGGATATGGCTTTGGTGATGCAGGAAGTTATCCGATAGTTAGTTATGGTGGTGATACATCTGCAACCTCAGCTGCAGCTGGCGCAGAAGGTTATGGCACTCGTGATACAGGTAGATATCTGTTTGGTAGTGGTGGTAGTGCATCTTTAGCTTCAGCCGCAGTTGCAGGCGCAGCTGGTGCAAGAGGTTATGGCACTGGTAATAGAGGTAGATACTTGGTCAGTGGTAGTGGTAGTACATCTGCAGCCTCAGCCGCAGCTGGCCCGGGAGGATATGGCACCAGAGATGCAGGTGATTACCTAGTTGTTGGTGGTGGTGGTGCATCTGCAGCCACAGTTGGCGCGGGAGGATACGGTACTGGTGATGCAGGTAGTTACCTGATTGCTGGTGGTGGTGGTGCATCTGTAGCCTCCTCCACAGCTGCGGCTGGCGCTGGGGGATATGAAGCTATTGACGCTGGTTATTTGGGTGGTGCATACGGTGGTGGTGCATCAGTAGCTTCAGCTGCAGGTGGTGTAGGAGGATATGGCGCTAGTAATGCAGGTGGTTACTTGATTGCCAGTGGTAGTGGAGGATCGGCAGGCTCAGCTGGTCTGGGTAGATTTGTAGGTACTAGATTTGGTGTTAGTAGAGGTGCCGGAGCTCATGCTGGAAGTGGCGCCAAAGGTTACACTGTTATGTACGGCTTCCAATAATTGAACGACTCAAGTTGTTCAAAATTATGGACACTGTCGGATTACGGTTTAGTTGTTTAATTAGAATATTAAATGTTTTTAAACTATTTCATAACAAATATAATTGTACTTAAATTAAGACTTAAACAACTTATACTTTACGGTCATAATGATCTGACAGCGATACAAGACGTTTATTGAAAAGCTCAAGTGACTGAAATGCCTAAAATGCTGACTATCAACCCGTGCAAATCGTCTAAAGTATGTTGGGGTTCTGATGCCAATGTACTATTACCATGATAGACTTATCTCATATTTTGTATTTATATGAATTTATTATTTATTTTTTATTGCATGTGTTGTTTAAGAATAATTTTCACAGTTCGATTTCGTATTCTATTCATACTTGGCTAGATTCAAATCTTTTATTACAGTTCTGCTTATTCAATTAATGAAAATCCTAAAACCTATTGAAAAACATAAAACTTATATTATAGATATTTATTTATTTATTTTATTTTCATCGGAAAACTTACAGCTATTAACAGAGGTAAGATGATGAGAGTTACAAGGTTAAGGCCAATCACAAGATTTCACAGATAGATATACATATAAACATTTAGATATGCAAGACAGCTATATTTGTGATCAGATAATTAAGTGTACTTGGTGATCCATGAATGTAGCTTTTGTATGAGTTAGAAAGTAAAACAAATGCACTAAGACGATTTGTATAGATTAAGATCTCAAATAACCTGTTTAATAAATACATTCATGGAACTGAAGTGGTGTTTTTATTTAATTATTTTCCTAATTCAATTATTTCAGAAAGCTTACTTTACTCTCATAGACTAACTGACAATCCCCACAATAATACAATTTACAAGCTTCCGCAAATTAGGACTTAAACTTGGCACTCACAACATTAAACTTTTGGCAATGATTCTGATAAAGACGGTGTCAATTGGATCACTCTTTAACACATTTATTAGTTTCACTTTTATACTTTACGAAAAGATCAAATCGGCACTCAAAGTTTCGAATTTAAAATAAGTCAAAGTTACCATTCAATGTAGGTAACGAGAAAAACCTGATGATATTATTAATTATCATCCAGCCTATTATAATTCTAAATCATCCAAAGAATAGATTTTTTCCCTATCTTTTACTGTCCCACTGCCTCTAAAAGGCCTCCCTCTGGTCGATCCAGATCCAGATCCCTTTTGTCCTTTGTCTTAAAACAGCCGAACACACTACCTCTTATATGACAGGCGGACGCCTTGGCCTGTGTTTGATTATATACACTCACAATTGAAAAAAATAAGTTTGAAATAAGTTGTTAAACAGTTTGCATGTTTATCAATGTTTTTGTATTTACAATCAAGTGAGATCTCATGCTACTTAATTGAAGTAGTGTATAATTATAATTGCTTAGTTAAACACAAAAATAAATCAGCTCTTATCACTGGTAAATTAAGTGATAATTTTCTCAGACGTCCGTGACAGATTGCTATTTATGTCTGCCATTTATATTTCCAATTTAGTTTTAATGTTAGGCAGTCTCGTTTCCCTCTCTATTGGCATTCTAACTTAAAACGAAAAAAGAACTATGAAAATGAATATCTTGGTAAGTCCGGAGCAATTGTTCATTAAAAAAAAGTAAAGTGTACATTGTAACGAATACGTAATTAAAGACTGAATATCCCAAACCTGTATTTTTAGGCGCAAATGTCAAACAGAAATTTAAATAAGCAAATTCAAAATTACTTAATGTGATTATAACCATGAAATCTTATGTGTTGACGCTGTTATCATCCCTTCAGAATAATTTTATTAGAGCAGTGCAGGAGTCTATGATTAGGTATTAATTACCTTGAGTACCTTACCTTACAATACAGTTATGTAATTTGTAGGAACATATTTGTAAAATCTGTCAATGCACCAAAAATAAAGTGTGAAATAATCACAGTACAATTTCATGTCATAATCCTGTCTGAATGTTGGCTTAGCAAGACAGAAGACCTAACTGTTCTGGACAGTTAGGCAACGCAACACACTGAAAACATTTCTGATCAGAATGAGCTTATTAACATCTTCACCAGTACGAAATTAAACGGCTTAGAGCTTTTTCATTGTCATACGGGTGCGGGTAGTCGCCGTCGCCATGATGACACAGTGCGAGCACAAAGTAAATATAAGGTGCGAGCCCGGCCCGCATGCGGGCGCAGACACGCATGTCAGTGATAGTGTGAGTGATAGTGATGGTGATAGAAGCCCTTACTTAATAGGTATAAATAAAAAAATTAATGAAAACTAAATCAATAAATATTAACGTAGAACTCATCACACTCGCCTTTCATTTAAGAAAGAAATTATGTTTTTAAATTATAACCACAGGAAATGTCCACTTCTTAAACATGTGAAAAAACCAATTGTTTAGTTCTAAAATAAAAGCAGATTAAAACAGGGAATCAATCAGACATCGGCATCGTCCAAAATATTAATTAGAGAGTATGTAAGTTAGCACTGTTGTGGTATGATAACAATTAATGTAAGGTGACAAAATACTACATGCCGCAACATTGAAGCCAGCAACTGACTCAATATAAATTAATCATATGGTGCATTATAATCATATTATTGTTTATTTTCAGTTGTTATCCTTCGTGCTTGCCGTTTCATGTCGAGCTTTCGTGGTATCAAATAGATATAGCGATCGAGCCGCTGGCAGCAGTGATGGCTTATATATTATTTCTCCAAATAATAACATCGTAGACACTTTTACTAGATCAGCTTATGCAGGTGGTACCTTAGGAATTTGTGACGGTGGGGCCAGTACTGGTGGCTATACCGGTGGCGCAGATAGCGCATATGCCGGTGGAAGCGAAGCTGGTGGTTACGCTGGAGGTACTATTGGAGGTTATACTGGTGGAAGTGCTAGTGCTGATGTGAATTCAATAGCCGATGAATACGCTGGTGGATATATCGGAGGCGAAAATAGTGGTTACGCAGGAAATTATATTGATGATGTAAATACACCAATCGGTGATTATGATGGTAGTGCAGCTAGCGAATATGCCTGTGAATATGCCGAAGGCGGAACTTGTGGTTACTCAGGAGGTATTGTAGGAGGTTATGCAGGCGGAAATAAAAATTATGAAGTGAATTCAGCTGACGGTAAATACGCAGGAGGTACTATTGGAGGTTATGCCGGTGGAAGTGCAAGCGCTAGTGTAAATACAGCAATTGGTGGTTATGCTAGTGGTACAGCTAGTAAATATGGCAGTGGATATACAGGAGTCAGTGGTTACGTCGGAGGTTCTTTTGAAGGTTATGCCGGTGGCAGTGCTAGTGCTGACGTAAATTCAGCAACCAGTGGATACACTGGCGGATATGGCGGAGGCCAAAGCAGTGGTTACCCAGGAGGTTATATCGGTGATGTAAATGCAGCAGCTGGTAGTTATGCCGGTGGTGTAGCCGATGGGTATGCTGAAGGTAAAACTAATGAATACACGGGGGGTATTATTGGAGGTTATACCGGTGGAAGTGTAAGTGATGATGTAAATGCAGTAGCCAGTGGATACGCCAGTGGAAATGCTGAAGAAGAAGCTAATGATGGTGCAGTAGGTAAAATTGGAGGTCATGTTAGTGGAAGTGTAAGCGGTGATGTGAATGTAGCCACCGGTGTATACGCTACTGGATATGATGAAAGCAAAATTAGTGGTTACTCCGGAGGTACTGTTGCAGAGTATATCGGTCAAAGTGCAGGTGCTAATATAAATGCAGCAGCTGGCGGATGTACCAGTGGATATGCCGGTAGCAAAGCTAATAGTTACGTAAAAGATACCATTAAAGGTTCTGTCGGGGGAAGTGCAAGTGCTGGTATAAATGCTGCAATTAGCGAATATGTCGGAGGGGAAGCTGGTGATTATGCAGGAGGTACTATTGAAAGATATACCGGTGGTGCAGCTAGTAAATATGCTGGTGGACATGGTGGAGTTAGTGGTCACTCAGGAGGTTCTTTTGGAGACTATGCCGGCGGAAGTGCAAGTTTTGATGTTAATTCAGCTGATGGTGGATACGCTGATGGATATACCGGAGGTAAAAGTAGTGGTTATGAAGGAGGTTATGTCAGTGATGTAAAAGCAATTGATCGTTATATCGATGGTGCGCCAGGTGGCTATGCCAGTGGATATGCCGGAGGCAAAGTAAATGGCTATGCCGGAGGTGCTCTTGGAGGTTATGCCAGCGAAAGTACAAGTCCTGATCTATATTCAGCAGCTGGTGGGTACACAGGTGGATATGCCGAAGGTAAAATTATTGGTCACGCAGGTTATATGGATAACGAAAAGGCAGAAATTGATCGTTTTGGTGCAGTTGGTGCATATGCCGGAGGGCATATTGGAGGCGTAGCTAGTGGTTATGGAGGAGGTTATATCGGAGATGTAAAGGCAGTAACTGATCGTTATTCCGGTGGCGTAGCTAGTGGCTTAGCCAGTGGTGCAGCTGTAGGCTATGCTGGCGGGCATGCCAGAGGTAAAGCTAGTGGTTACTTAGAAGGCTATATAGATGACGTAAAGGCAGCAATTGATCATTATGTCGGTGGTTCAGTTAGCGGCTTAGCCAGTGGCGCAGTTAGTAGTTTTGCCGGCGGACTTGCCGGAGGTGAAGCTAGTGGATTAGTAGAAGGATATATAGATGACGTAAAAGCAGCAATTGATCGTCATATCGCCAGTGTTGCATCTGGTGAATATGCCGCTGGATATGCCAAAGGCGAGGCCAGTGGTTCCGCAGTAGGTAGTGTTGGAGGTTATGTCGGTGGTGCAATTGGTGGATGCCAGTAGTGCAGTTAGTGGGTATGTCGGACAAGAAGCAGTTGGTGCTGCATATATTAGCCGTTGGTGTACGCTCATACTATAAGATCCGATAAATAATAATGGCGTACTTTTTTTTATAGGTTGGATCAAAATGATTATGCCAAATATACACACATCAAAAGTGTCTAGGGATATTTCAATTAAACCTAAACAACTAAAATTTTATTAACTTTTTGTTAAGACACCTACACATTAAAATAAACCTTGTTTAGTAGCCTATCTAATCTGATAATAGACTTTTAGATAAAGTTAAGTTTAAAAAAAAACTTAGAAGAATAGGAAAAACTCAGACAAAATTTCAATCTAAACTTTATTTTTGAGACATCAAAACCTAAACAAAACAACCATTTTTATTATAAAAATATATGAAAACTTAAAATTAATAATCCGTGGATCAGCCTAAGACTCTCCTGACACATCTGCAGCGGTTCTGTATACTCAAAACAAGGGTGTCAATATCCTGTTGTGGAATACTGTCCCAAATTGCGGTTTCTGAAGCCATGAGGACTAGTCAGAGCGTTATATCCAGGCTTCGGTCACGTTATCGTGTCACAGGGGAAGTGGTGGAACGGCACCGAGGACCTCAACGCATTAAAACACATGTGCAGGACCGATTCATAGTAAATGCTGCACGAAGTCAACCAAATGTAACGGCAATGCAATTGGTTCAAAGGCTACAGAGAGAGAGTATGGTTTGTTGGTAAGCGGTCAAACTTTGAGAAGACGACTGCATAAAGTCAACCTACGTACTCGTAGGCCACTTTGGGTACCAGCGCTAAGGAGAGGCAATCGATGAAGAAGATTACAATGGGCTATTGCACACGAAAACTGGAACCATTCTCAATGGTCACTTGTGCTTTTCACTGATGAATCCAGGTTTGGATTTCATCCTGATTCGCGAAGACTTCGCGTTTGGAGAGAACCTGGACGTTGGAATCGACTGCAGCACCCACAACAAGTTCATGCATATCAAGGTGGCACGATTATGGTATGGGCAGAAATTCGTCTCGGCGGTAGAACGGACCTCGTTTGGATACAAGGCAATATGACTGCTCTAAAATACCGAGATGAGGTGCTAGAGCCTGTTATCTTGCCCCACAGACAACAAATGGGACAAAATTTCCAGTTAATGCACGACAATGCCCGTCCACATACGGCGCGTATCGTCACAAGTTGGTTACAACAGCATGATATCCAAGCTTTAGACTGGCCTGCACAATTCCCTGACTTATCTACTATCGAGCATGCCTGTGATATGCTTCTGAGAAGAGCTCTTAGGAAATTCCCTGAAGATATTGAGGATGAAAACCAGCTTTTCTTGCATCTTAATAGGACTTGGGACAGTATTCCACAACAGGATATTGCCACCTTGTTTTAAGTATGCAGAACCGCTGCAGATGTGTCAGGAGAGTCTTAAGTGGATACAAGGATTATTAATTTTATGTTTTCAACAATTTTTGTAAAAAAAAATAGTTTTTTTTGTTTAGGTTTTGATGTTTTAAAAATAAAGTTAAGATTGAAATTTTGTTTGAGTTTTTCCTTTTCTTCTAAGTTTTTTTTTAAATTTAACTTTATCTAAATGTTTGTTATCAGATTATATATGCTATTAAACAAGGTTTATTTTAATGTGAAGGTGTCTTAACAAAAAGTTAATAGAATTTTAGTTGTTTAGGTTTAATTGAAATATCCCTAGATACTTTTGATGTGTGTATATTTATAGATATATATTTTAAACGGGGAATTATAAAACGAGCGATAAAAAAAAGCTTTGCGACTGATGATGACATACTGTATTAATAACTTAAGCGGCATGAATTTGAGTAAGCGAAAAATTAACTAAACTAACGACGAATATTGATTAATAATAAAATCCAGAACGAGCTTACAAAAAGTGGATTGTTATTAATCCATGTCATACTTATATTAAAATTTTATCCGAGCGACTAGGTACATTACTAAGTGAGCGACTATTAACTCTCAATAATGATGAAAACTGGTTGCAATCTAGACATTAGGGCACCCCGACTCGGATAGGTTAGGTTAGAAGTGGTTTTTTTTTATAAGCGATCCAGCCCTGCGTAGCGGGGCTCCGTCGACCCAGCCCACCCTCGATCATGTATAGAATTACCGGCCACCGTAGGCGCGGTTCTGCGGATGGCGAGCGATGGGTAGCTCGCCGCCCGGCTAGGACCAGGACCGCGTAGACGGCGCGTTTTGTTCCATGCGCGCCTCAAAGAGAAGGAGTCAGCACAGGAAGGGGCCCAACAGGGCCAACGCCTGCCGGGGTTGCGGAATGTTATGTTTATAACAGTTACCGTGACCCTGGAACATAAAAGGCAATCGAAGGAACATGAGTGGGTTTTAGTCAGTAAGAGTCTGACACGCCCTCCCGTCGCACCCAGGACGGGAGCAGTCATTGGATGATTTCCCACTCACCAAAAAAAAAAAAAATCATGTATAGAATATTTGGTTTGGTAAGATTAGAACTGGTAAATTAATAGTTGGCAAGTAAAGTTTTGTATTTTAAGTAACTCAAATTAATGTTCGTAAGATACTGTTCTGTTGATTTTTCGTAACTTGAGTCAGTCGCTCACTTAGTAATTATATAACCCGAATTAATTAATTTTAACACTTAAAATTGTTATTTACAGTCACTCGTTTTATTGCTACCCATTTTAAACAAGCTGACCCCGCGGTTTCACCCGCGTTAAAAATGTTAAGGGTGAACAACCCTTATCACTTAGGGGTATGAAAAATAGGTAGTAGCCGATTCTCAGACCTACTTAATATGCATATAAAATTTAGTAAAAATCGGTAAAGCCGTTTTGGAGGAGTAAGGTAACTGACATTGTGACACGAGAATTTTATATATAAGATATACATAAGTAGTCAAAAGTGAACGTGTCTTTTATTAAGACTCAGGATGCGACAGTTATTAATTTCCATAGACATTTATCTACACTTGCCAACCTGCACCTGTTGACCGTGTACTTGACGCTTCAATTGTTATCGTAGTCGTGCCTCTAACAAATTGTATAGAATTGTATGGAGAACGTTCTTCATTAGGGCACATTGTTGCCCGAATCACCCGACGTCGAGCTTCATTGCTCAGCGCTTTACTGGTAGACTCCACTGTTAATACTGGCCTTCAGGAGGCGCAGTTTTGGGAATAGTGTGGCCGGATCGAATCACCTGCTGGTGGGGCAACCAGTAAAATGTAGTAATGTCTGAACCATATATATTTTATTAGGGCACCAGTTTCGTTACCAGGAATGCCTCTCCCTTTCTTTAACGTGTGTTTATAAACTGTCTACTCCAAACGTTGTTTTGGTGTTTCTCGCTTGGAAGTAGAAGACCCCGCGGTGGCGCACTATGTTAAGAAACCTGGTGTCGACTATGAAAGTAACCAGCTTCTACACTGACGACGACTGAGATTACTACACATATTCTTAGTGGCTAAATACGGCGATATTTTTTTTTACTGCGATATTGAAGACTGCTACAGATGAAACGATAAACATCGCGCGTAACCTGCCTACGCGACTCATGTCATTGTAGAATGTATTATTAAGGCTCTTTTATAAGCAGGTTACCATATTATCAACTCACCAGATTTTCAACTAACTAATTTCACAACTCATCAAAGATATACAATGAAACACAAAGTTACATAAAATGACAGAATAGGAAAATCAAAAAGTAAGATAGTAGAAGTGGATAAAAAGTTTTAGGGTTAAAAGTTCGAATAAAATGATCTTGCAGACAACTTTGTTTTTTTTTTGTGCTCTAATGCAAATTAGCCTAACTACACCCTTTAAATAACGATATGCTTGAATATGACTGAAGATAACGACTCTATAAGGAAATACAGAAAAGGAGAAGGAAATAAGTAAGGTTAATAAGTAAGGTAATATTTGGATATTGTGTGTTGTTACTCTGGGCTCTGTGACAAACAAGTCGAAGGCTTGAAATTTTATAGATGAATTTGATCGAAATAATAGGATAGTACTCACTTTCATGTACAATAATGAAAATAATAATCTATATATATAAAAGAAAGTCGTGTTAGTTACTTCACTTATAACTCAAGAACGGCTGAACCGATTTAGCTGAAAATTGGCAGGGAGGTAGTTTAGAGCCAGGAGAAGGACATAGGATACTTTTTATCCCGTTCGACATCATTCCCGTGTGACTTGACATGTAACGTCAGTCACTATAAAACGTGGTATAACAAAAAAGAATCAGACTTGGAATAACAAAATTGACGTATAATGACAGCTATGTAATGACGTATGGATGACTATTTGATATTTGTAAGAAATCAATAATATAACTATTTCTATTAAATAAATAATTAACATTATTGCCCAATTGCCCATTCGTATAAACAGTGAAGTGAACTATAAAACTCGGTATGGTTAAAAATTTAAGTTTTTAGGTGAAGTGAAGTTTAATTAATTAGTAGGTAGGTAGTAGGTAGGTAGTAGGTAGGTAGTAGGTAGGTAGTAGGTAGGTAGTAGGTAGGTAGTAGGTAGGTAGTAGGTAGGTAGTAGGTAGGTAGTAGGTAGGTAGTAGGTAGGTAGTAGGTAGGTAGTAGGTAGGTAGTAGGTAGGTAGTAGGTAGGTAGTAGGTAGGTAGTAGGTAGGTAGTAGGTAGGTAGTAGGTAGGTAGTAGGTAGGTAGTAGGTAGGTAGTAGGTAGGTAGTAGGTAGGTAGTAGGTAGGTAGTAGGTAGGTAGTAGGTAGGTAGTAGGTAGGTAGTAGGTAGGTAGTAGGTAGGTAGTAGGTAGGTAGTAGGTAGGTAGTAGGTAGGTAGTAGGTAGGTAGTAGGTAGGTAGTAGGTAGGTAGTAGGTAGGTAGTAGGTAGGTAGTAGGTAGGTAGTAGGTAGGTAGTAGGTAGGTAGTAGGTAGGTAGTAGGTAGGTAGTAGGTAGGTAGTAGGTAGGTAGTAGGTAGGTAGTAGGTAGGTAGTAGGTAGGTAGTAGGTAGGTAGTAGGTAGGTAGTAGGTAGGTAGTAGGTAGGTAGTAGGTAGGTAGTAGGTAGGTAGTAGGTAGGTAGTAGGTAGGTAGTAGGTAGGTAGTAGGTAGGTAGTAGGTAGGTAGTAGGTAGGTAGTAGGTAGGTAGTAGGTAGGTAGTAGGTAGGTAGTAGGTAGGTAGTAGGTAGGTAGTAGGTAGGTAGTAGGTAGGTAGTAGGTAGGTAGTAGGTAGGTAGTAGGTAGGTAGTAGGTAGGTAGTAGGTAGGTAGTAGGTAGGTAGTAGGTAGGTGGTAGGTAGGTAGTAGGTAGGTAGTAGGTAGGTAGTAGGTAGGTAGTAGGTAGGTAGTAGATAGGTAGTATGTCAATTCGAATTCTATATTCATAGTTGACAGGACAACGTCTGTCGGGTCAGCTAGTTAATTATAAAACAATAGTGCTTTTCTGTAAACTTCTAAGGTGAATATAGATAAAGGTGCACATTTGAGGTGATATTTTTATAAATGATCTAAGACATTACTAACATGCTCAGTTTTCATTAATAGACTTTTGACTACCATTAGAAATATTTAGAAGTCAGAACTCTGACCATCAGTCTAACCAAGGAGTATTGTCTTGCCGGTTTCTTCTGACGCATTTTGGGGGTAACAATATTGAAAAGGTTTTGTATAATGCGCCTGTCATGAAAATTATATCTCTTTATCGCCATGGGACTGGTAGACAAAGACTGCTAGAGGATGCCTGAGGCATTAGGTCCGCCTTGTACATTTGTGCATGAAGTATAAATAAACAAATAAAAGGTTGGGAACCACTGTGTCAGAGGTATTGTTACGTGGGGTTGCGGAATGTTTATAATAGTTACCGTGACCTCGGAACATAAAGGGCAATCGAAGGAACATGAGTGGGTTTTAGTCAGTAAGAGTCTGACACGCCCTCCCGTCGCACCCAGGACGGGAGCAGTCATTGGATGATTTCCCACTCACCAAAAAAAAAAAAAAAAGGTATTGTTACGTGGGACTCCTTAGATACAGAGAGTAAGAGTAGAGGGGTTCATGTAATCCAGAAGTAAGTTCGGACATGTGTGTGTTTTCTAAATCTTTTATTGTTCTCCACAATTTTTGCACAGGGTTATTAAATGAATCATTACCTTCGAACACACATGATTCGAGACACAATAAAAAGACAATTGCAGCGCGATAGCCGGCTGTCACTTGGTCATCGAAAGGTTAATTCGACAGTTATAAAGTTGCCAAGTACACTGACAAGTATTTTACATGTTTACAGCCTACAAATTGTAAAGTTTGCATGTTTGTTACTCTTTCATGCAAAAAGTACTGAACAAGTTTAAAACACACAGGCTACATAACATCACGCTATAATCTACAGGAGCGGAGCAGTAAACACGTAAGTAGTGAGGCACGTCGCGGCCTCAGTTTCACGCTGCGACAGTGCACGCCGAGTAATTTTGCGTGGAGCCGACGGAGGTTCGCGTCACGTAAACTTGCCCCTCTGAAGTTAGGCTTTTGCGACGACCGCGCAGGTACATTCACGTAAAAAAGTGTTAACTTCGTAGATTTTTATTTCTACAGAATCGAATTAAGTTGTAAAAATTTTAGATTACGCCCAAAAGTCGTCGACCCATGCATGTCTTGAGTGTCAGCTTAACTGCGTACGTAAAATAATAGTTTTATTTTTGTCTACGAAAGTAGTTACACGATTATCAGCCACGTAAGTAGTTACTGAAACCCATTACGTTAAATAACAGACAAACTAGAAGTGGCTAGTTTTATTATTATGTTATTAGAAACAATAGCGTTAATATTTAATTACAGTAGCAGTTATTAGTAAAATTAAAATAATAAAAAATAATAACAAAGTTTAACAGTTTTGGCAACAACAGTACTTTCGCATTGAGCAAGCAGGACAGAAGTAAACATCGAACGTATGCGAATGACAGAGACGCCATTACAGGCGCCATTTTTGGCGAGACCGCGCATGCGCAGTACACGTTTGGTTGTAAAATCGACTACTGCGCAACCAATTGCGACGAACTTCAGAGGGGCAAGATTACGTGACGCGAACTATAAATCACTTTAGGAGTAAAACAAGTATCGGAAAACGTCGACACTCTTCTCAAATGACTAAGAATGAAACTTCGGAAATTCCAAGGGGATGGAAGTGTCAATACTCACGCGGGCGAAGCCACCAACGAAAGCTTGTAATTAACCAGATTCCCTAAAACTAGTTATAGTGCTATATGTCACAGTATAACTTTGGGAAAGCTCTAGAAAAAATATTTTTGTCGCAAAGTCTGTAGATAAAACGCTTTGATTTATTTAATATTATAGTTATATCTATCTAGCAGCTAAAAGTGAAACAATATTATTTTATGAACATTATTGGTACAACGTAACTGTGACATGTGAATTAAAAATACGAGTATAATATAATGTTAGTAACTCACTTACCGCCAAGCGCTACTATAGAAATACTGGCAAGGACTACTGAAGTACACTAAATTGGCTTGACCATCGTTGTTGAGCTTACACTTTTGAGAAGTGGGGAAAGAAAAAGCAGAAAAATTTCTCAAGGAATTATGCCGGTTAAAAACATCGTATTTACTAGATTTCGGACGATACAGTTAGTCAATATAGCACCACAAAAAGTATCAGGTTTGACGTGGAGCAGAAAAATAATATTTGTGATCAGTCGAATCAATGGTGCAACGATAAATTTAATACTTTTATTTTAAGGGCTCTATTTTGGGCAAATCAGGATAACATGATATTCTTTTTAAGAGATTTTAATGTATTATAGATCATTTCACTTTAACCTTATACTTATATTATGGTTGTTTTTTTTCTGAAAAGTCGATTTCCTAATTAATTTGTTCAATTACTTGTGTAAGTAGTTTTGACTAAGCAATTTATAGCTAATATTGAGAATTAATGTGAAGAAAACATAACTTCGTGTATTATCCATTCAGTTGCATGAAATCAGAACCTGTAAGTGCGTGTATTATACGTAATCATTACATTATTCACTAAGTTTTTGCTGTTTTAGTAAATTTTTGGAATGGAGTTTTAAATTTTCTATTTTTTTTAATACAAAGCACATTGACTAGTAAGTTAAATATTGTTATGTTGAGATGGCCCAGTGGCAAATAGGCAGTTCTTGTGCGTCTTTTTCTATTCGTATGTATTTTCAAAAATTTTGGACATCATTGGCACCCCGTACCAAGGTACGCTGCGCGAGTTTCGCTTTACACAGTACTATTCAAATTTCGGAAGTCGGTGGCAACACAAAATTGACTGGCAGAACAGAAGCCACCGACTTCCGAAATTTTAGTTATTTTTGGGTTTTTAGTTTTTGAAGGCGGTTATTATTTTTTTGAAAAAAGTTTTTATTTATTACTTTTTAGTGTCGACTAGTACAAATTATAGTTTATAAAACTAACATAGAAACTTGAAGAAAAAGCACACATCGTCTATGAATATTTCGTCAATTTTTTTTGTTCTTGGTGAATTTTTCGAGAAGCACTGAACCGATCACCACATATTTTATATGGGACCACCCCTGAATCATGACTTATCAAACAAAAAAAGAACCATCAAAATCCGATAACAATTGACGGAGATATCGCGTAACAAACATACAAAAAAAAACATACAGACGAATTGAGAACCTCCTCCTTTTTTGAAGTCGGTTAAAAATGGCGGCCAACGGGCGGAGATGTAGACGGCGCGATGTCTGAGCAAATGAGCAAAATCGTGTTAGAAAGAGACAACATCATAGTCAGTTTTGTACGTTCGAGCAGGGCATTTCGCTCCTGTTTCGCCGCATAAGAACTCACAACTCACAGCGAAACTATTGCGGTTTCGCCCTTTGAGTTTCGCTGCGGAGGTGTGCTACAGGCATTAAGGAGGTCACACATCGGCGCCACATGCTACACGCATCGAACATTTTACCTCACCACAATTGTTTCTTATAAATTGTATTGTGTACGCCCGCAACAAATCTGTCCTAAAGGTGTTTGTTTCATGTGGGTTTTCGTTCGCGTGTGGGCCAGGCAAACATAAGTGTGCCCACAACCTATTGTATCATACAGGCCTTTATTATAGGACACCGGGATGACAAATGTGACGCATTGCAAATGTTGCGTCACATTTACCGAGATACAAATGTATGCCCGATGTGCGGCCTGCGCCGATGTAGAGGTATCGTTTAACTAACTGAATTTTATAGGTGTTACGGGCAGTCGCTTCATGGAAAACAGTTCACGTTTCTGGTTCTGTGGTGTACTTAACTATTCTCAAGTTATTTAAGCTCAGAATCTTAGAAATCTTTATTCATTTCATGTCATACATCCATGTCAGCTTATACAACGTTATTCACTCTGATTTCATTTATATGATATCTCAGTAAAATCAATTTATTTTAATACGCACGGATACTTGGAATATGTAGTTTACATTGATCGTGATAATTACAAATATCGGTATCTAGAAAAGTTATATAATATATTGTAGTTCTGTTTAAGTTAATCGAATTATTTATACAAGATGGTTTAAGTAAAACATTTGGCTAATCAATATTTAACAAAGTAATCACTTGTAAACAAAGTTATAAGTTGTTTGAGAGACCGAGACGAATAGCAATTATGTTAGAGAATTTAAACCAGCTATATGTAATGTCGGCTTATTAAAAGCGATCAGTCTTTCACCCAAACACCTACCGTTCGTTTGATCCCGCCAAGATAAAGAACCAACTATGATTAAGACATGCCTCGTGGTAAGTTTTTAAATCCAGTACTTTTTTGTATAATAAATAATAGTTTCTACAAAGGCAACAATTGCTTTTCCATCTAAATCTATACGTATATTATCGAGCTGAAGAGTTTGTCAGTTTGATTTAACGCACTTATCTAAGTAACTATTGGTTTGAAATGAAAAAATCTTTATTCTTTGGTAGCCTATTTGCGGTAGAAACTTATGAGATCATCATGGAACATCCCGGTACGCACCACGGGAGTAAAGCAGTAATCAATAAGAGCAAAACTACGAGACGAACGTTGATCACCAGGCTAAATACTTTGCTGAAAGTGATTCCAGACTTAAACTCAACATTAGTTAAAAAAAACCTCTTAGTGCTGTCATTGACGCCATATTTTGTCTTCTAATTGATATCGCAAAGTATGCTGTATTTCATCTACTCGTATTATAAACATGACATGATTATTATGACAATTTCTTTAACCGTATTTTTTTGTCAACAGTTATTCTTCGTGGCAATGGTCGCCATGAGTCAAGCCAACACTTTGTACAGACAACCGATTTCACGAAATAAGCTCGATGACGAAGTAGCGTTGTTACAACAAACTTACTTGGCTAGCCCACCTGACGCGTTTGACGCTGAAAAGCGATTCGGTTACGGTTCATCCGCAGCTGCTGGCGCAGCTTCTGCCGCTGCTGCTGGCCATGGCAGGGGTCATCTGGCAGGTCATATGGGGGGTCACCTTGGAGGTCACGTCGGGGGCCATTTCACGGGACATACACAATTTGGCGGTCACTTAGGCGGTGCTGGTTCTGCTTCAGCGGCCGCTGCTGCCGAAGCTGCCGGTTATGGTGCAAACCGCTACGGCTACTCCAACTCCCAAGCTAGTGCCAATGCCAACTCCTATGGGTATGGCCGCTAAAAGTTTACTATATATTTTTGTATAACCTCAATTAAATATTTTCACGGACTTTATATAGTTGTTTTTATTATGTATTAATGTTTGGTTGACTTAATTTTATGTTCTGTCATTATATTCATAGTATGCATTTATGAAATTCATATGGAGTTTTATTTGCACAGTAGGCGATGTATGAAAACAAATTAACAAACTATCAAGACGTTGTCTTGTTTTTCCATTATTAAACGAATTAATTTTGATAGTTTTTTTTATAATATCGCTTCAAAGTTATAGCCAAAACTTGAAATTTACTTTCATAAAGAAGGACGTGTATAGGATAAACGAGTGATAATCCGTTATACCTATGTAGATAAACTAAAGCGAATTCCAAAAAATACGTCTTACCTCTACTTCACAACACAGCAAAAACTAAAGTATTATTTTCAGTGTTGTTATGAACATTTTATATAGATACGACACTTAATTGAGCACAAAATGGCGACAAATTTCAAGTCCTAAGGTCCTCAAATCATATTAAACACGTTGAACTAATAAATAAACAGAAATTTCGGTAGATGTCGAACACGTCTGTTCGACGTATCTAAATTTAACATGCAAATGCCGTTCAAATGTGTATTAGCTTAGATAACTGCTGTCAATATGTCTCATAGTGAATGTGAGGCCGAATGCCAAATACTAGCGCATTAAATATTCAAGCTGTAGTGGACTGGCCCGTTCGTCTGACCCAACTATCCACCAAATTTTATTTTATTCACGACTGATATGTACGTACATTCCGAAAAAAGTGGGACGACCGTACTGGTAGGTTTAAAAACGGGGTTGACGGATTATACAAAAGAGTTAAAAAGTTTATTATTTATTTATTTATTTATTTATTATACTATGGAAGACTTACAGCTATACAAAAACTTAACAAAAAAAAACATAGGCGACTGAAAGCCAATTACAAGTCCTCACGTATAGATATAGACTAGAAATTATGTAAACACACGTCAGCACAATGTGTTAATGTAAAGTTAATATAGTATACGTCTATAAGACAACTGTTATACGTGCAGAGGTTTAGAAAACATGATTTTCAAAAATCGCTTTGTTTACTAGTATATAAAAAGTATAATAAAAAGTTATAATAAAGTAATTAAGAAAATGGGATAATAAACTCAAATTGTTATAAATACGCTATTTGAAAAACTTGAGGCTTAAGCACCTTCTGGCTGAGATCACACTTGTAGTGAAGGGATCCAAATCATGCTGCTTACAAATATTGTTGAACTGCTTGCTCACACGCACAATGGAACTGTTACAATGTAACGATACACGTAAGGGTGGATTAAAACGAAATAATTTACTTGGTACATTAAAATAAAATTTGGTAGTAGCTCAGGGCAGTCAATGTTATTATTAAAAAAATTTAACAGAAAAAGACAGTCAGCAATCTCACGTCGGTTTTTTAGTGGTAATAGATGGTATTTTTTACAGATTCGGAGATAATCACTTGAATGGTATTGAATCTTTTGATAATAACAAAGAAATTTAATGAATCGTTTTTGTATATTTTCGATGCGGTCAATGTACTTGTTGTAGTGCGGGTTCCATAAATATCTGAGAAGCATACTCCAGCTCCCGCAGTTCCAGCAGTTTTGTTTCTATTTTTTGGTTAGTTTTTTTTTCAAATACTTTGTGTAGATTTTTATTTACACATATAAAATACTGGACAATGAACTCTCTAAAAGCCATTTGAAGCCCATTTTCGACTACACACATAAGTTAGTGCCAGTTGCTTTTCGCAAATCGTGGCTCCATCAGTCCGGGGTTAAGCGTCCGTGATCTCTAATGCAAAACATTCTGACATCACTATGTCATGAAAATAGTTGTTCCACGCGGTAAACGAACCAACGAAGTGCTATACCAGCTAATGCTAATATTTGTCTGCTATATTCTAGGGACAGTAATATAGTCATAAGATGATTGACTGTCTTTCACACACTTTCGCCTTTATGCATTAATATCGCACGGATGTTACAAATCCTTGAATTAATTACATTTCCATTTTCTTTACAATAATTATGCATGTGTTAGAGATATAAACTTTCCTCAGGAATTTTATTTTATTAAAAAGGAACAACAAACAGTTACATTATTTAAACTTACAACTGGGCAATACAAAAAAAAAGTTTAGGTTATAATGTAACCCACGACGCTGTTCACAGGTAGGCATAATGTTTATTAAGAATAGAAGATCGCTAGGGGTGTTGTGTAAAGTTAAATTAACTGCAAGTAATAAATACATATCAAACAAAAAAGTTACATGAAAAGAAATAAAGTAATATTAGTTGGTTGGTTCCCACTATCTATTGCTGAAAAGGCAAAAATCCGTTCAAAAGAATGATAAGCGAACAGACTGGAGATACAACTTAATTTTATAATATTGAATAAAATGAAATATATACTCGCATATAATAAAAAATAATATTGCATGTTAGCTGGTTCAGGTCATGCTTCGGGGCGAGACGGAATGGGATGCCGTCGCCTCCTTCTGCGAAGCAGTTATTCGTGAAGGAAGCGGCGGCGTGCGAGAGGCAACGACGAGCCTCTCGCTTTTAACGATACTGTCTTGAAAAAGGGATGTTTTTTTTAAACATACTTCATGGATTGTACGACTAAGACTACTACCTGTAGCTATGTGCAACGGTTATAGTAGTTCCCACCCTGAATAATGTTTCTTATACTAGGTGTATATTTTTGGTCTTGCACAAACCGCTAGGAGATGATTCTACTCATAAAAACAAACAACTTTTAATATGGGACCAACTCTGAACTCTCAAAAAAAATATCAGCTGTTTCGTACACTATGGCCAGGAGAGCATTGAACTTTCGTTAGAAACAGCTGATAATTTTTTTGCGATTTTTCCCAAAGTTTATCGTGGCCATCACTGCTTCTCGTGCTTCGGAAAGCACGTAAAGCCGTTGGGTTCCGGTTGTCATTGCAATTTTGACAGTCGTTACCTGAAAGAAGCCAGGTGTGACCAGCTGTAGGCTGGAAGCCGACCCCAACATACTTGGGAAAAGGCTAGGGCAATGATACAAAAATCAAATGCTGAAAGTTAATTTATAATAATATGTATTTTAATTTCATGACGTAATTCAAAACAACCCGTCGAGTAAGCTGTGTCAAATTTTAATGTCAAAATCTTGTCGAGCATAGTTCCCGTGAAAATAGATTATTAACCAAATAATCTATTTTCATGGATGCTTAAAAACAATAATTTCTTACCACTCATGTAAACTACGTATTCATTTGTTTAGAAAACCGTTACTAATGGCTGTATAAGTGTATAATCCGGCAAATGAAATTCGAAATAATGGCGAATTTTGCATTTTCTACCTGACTTGACTGATCGTAGCAATAAAAGTTGAACAAACATGAACGCTTTATTTCTGGTAAGTAAAAGGAAATAAGTATTATGTGAATGTTGGTGATAAGTTTTGATTTTGTTTACTTAAGATGTAGCATTGTTGATTATAACTGAGATAATTCCAACGGCTACCACTGCATCTTTGAGATCATTGCCAACTCAAATTTATTTCATACCTTATAATTTTTTATTTTAATTTCGCTCATAATTTTATTTATGATTGCAGTTGTTCCTTTTCATCGTAGCTACATGTCAAGCGTATCTATCGCCCCTCTACAGACAACCGGTGACAAGCCATCCACTGTATGAAGAAATAAGAGAATTAATAAAAAAGTATATGCTCTATGGTCGAGGACACAGAAATCCTCTATTAATTATTGTACCAGATGGTTATAGGCAGAATCCAGCTCCGATAATACCACCATTTCCACCTGTGCCCATTCCTGCACATTTTGTTCCTTATCGGGATGCTACCCCCGTTTATTTTCAACGCTTTCCCGATTTTTATTCAAGATATCTTATAGAAGAATCGGATCACATTCGACAGGAAACTGAACCTGAAAGGTTAGCACGGTTGGCCAAAATTGACGAAGAAGTACTGAATAATCTATCTGTGGAAGACAAAATTACCTTAGAAAGTGGACTGACAAAAGAAGAGCGATTAGCGCTACTTGGTAAATTAGAAGACGGTGAATTAAATGAAATCCTAACGCAAGAAGATAATCGATTTAGTATGGGTGATGGATTGACTAGCGCTGCTGTTCAAATCGGTACTACTGCTGGCGGGTATCTTGGTTTCAAGCTCGCTGGTGCCTTAGGAGCTAAGCTAGGAGCTGCCGCTGGAGCTTACCTCGGCCAGGCCGCAGCAAATAGCTTTCTTAAAAAGACAAACAATGTAGTTAATAATGTAAAAGGTCCTAACGGATTAAGATTTTCATGAAAAGAAAAGTAGTTCGAAATTGCAATGGTTTAAAACACCATACACGCAAGCATCATTTTGGTAAAAAGTAATTGAATTATAAAATTGATAAAAATGAAGCAAATTATATCTTTATTTCATGTATACCCTACATTAACTTATAAGGACTAAATATAAAAAAAACCAAATGATCCTAATATTTCAAATATCTCACCTTAAAACATTTTCGAGTATAATTTATTTAGGACCTGTTCAGACCCACTGTTTTGTTCTGATCTAACCTGCTGTTTGTCCGACCTGCCTGTCGTCAGGCCAAGGATTGGGTTTGTCATATGCCTGGAGTCAGTAGCGAGGTACCCCCGGCATCGCATATTTTACTTTAAAGTTTAAAGTCAGCAATTTCAATTAAAACTTAATTTTAAAGTAAACGTGATCAGCCAAACGCCAACAAGGCCCTATCTTCCTAATTCTACATTATTCTATTATTATTCTTTATTCTATCTTCTTTCTTCTTTTATTAATTTATAAGGTACTAGCTTCTGCCAGCGGCTTCGCTCGCGTTAGAAAGAGACAAATAGTTGCCTATGTTACTCTCCATCCCTTCAACTATCTCCACTTAAAAAATCACGTCAATCCGTCGCTCCGTTTTGCCGTGAAAGAAAGACAAACAGACAGACAGACACACTTTCCCATTTATAATATTAGCATGGATTTTAAATAAATAGTTTCAATAAATGTCAGACCAGAACCTTAAAGTGGGTCCAAACAGGGGGTCAGACCAGAACCCTACAGGAAGAAACAGCAACTGGAAGTGTTGTGTTTTAGAAAAACAACACTTTTGTTGATGTGCGTCTCTGGCACTGCAGTGCTGTGCATAATTTATAATTAATATATTATAATGTATTTAAGTGAGTGTAACTCATGTTGAAACATACGATATTGTAGGACCTTTGATGATTCACACATTTTTAGGGTTTTTTTTTTTTGGTGAGTGGGAAATCATCCAATGACTGCTCCCGTCCTGGGTGCGGCGGGAGGGCCGTGTAAGACTCTTACTGACTAAAACCCACTCATGTTCCTTCGATTGCCCTTTATGTTCCAGGGTCACGGTAACTGTTATAAACATAACATTCCGCAACCCACACATTTTTAGGGTTTCGTACCAAGATGGTATTTCGTCATATCCGTCTGACCGACCGTTCGTCCGACGGTCTTCGGCTTACCGTCCAAACAGTTAGTGCTAGGAAAATGACACTTAGTTAGACATGTGTCTACGTCGACAAAATGAATGAACATTATTGTGGGGTATCTTCAAAAAGGTATTTTAAAAGAAGAGCCCCCCTAGGCAAGTGGCATTGTAGAATAGATAGCGAAACGAAAACGATTATCAAATGTATGGAGATGTCAAATTGTTCAGCGAATGCTTATGTCAATTCCATACATTTGACAATCTATTCGTTTTTGTTTTCTATTCTACTATGCCACTTGGCTAGGCCCTCAGGTTTGTTTTAACAATTTTTTAATTTAGGTGCCCTTTTTGCAAAATTTATCATCCTCTAAAAGCTAAACAGCTGGCTCGAAAAATTTGGAAGAACTCGTGATGGTATGTCGTCCAAACGATGAAATGAGTAGCCTGAGAAACAATATAATTTCTATTGACTTTGTAATGGATAAATTCGTGTAGAATTTCATCTTTCAGAGCAACTCCGAGTAACTATAACCCTCTGCATAGCTCTGAGAGGCTTTGGGACGGTCCCGTCCCAAAGGCTGTTGTTAACGTTTCTCATTGTTAACGTTTTGGGGCTGCCTGTATGTTAATACTAGTAAAAGACACTGGTCAAAGTCTCTCCTCTTAGACTTTACGGTAACCAGCAGTAAATTTGGTAACCAGTAAATTAACCTTTGAACGACCAAGCGCCAGCCGGCTGTCGCGCTGCTATTGTGTCTCGAATCACGTGTGTTTGAAGGTTTAATATTCAAGATATCTTCAATACCATGATATTATGCGGATAAGTATATGTCACTAACCTGCAATTATTGATCTTTGATTTTTGCACAGAAACTAAAACTACATCACAATACGTGGAATGTTCGCGATTGATAAGTTATTAGCCTTGAAAGTCTACAGCAGAGCTTCATGAAGTTAATTTTTTTGTTCTTAATGTTATTATGTTACGGGAAGTGCAATAGCTTACCTTATTGTAACGTTATGCTTATATTACCCTACTTCTACTTTTATGATATTAAGTTATGATGTCGTGTACATATATTATTATTTGCTTTTTAATGCTGTATTGTTTCTATATTATTAAACTATAGTAATCTAGACTTAGTTTCGGATAGGTTTATCTTATTACTGCTGTTTATAATTGTATGCACGTAAAAGTTAAACGTTGATTTGCGCGTAAGTTTCATTTCAGTATTGAATTAATTATTCAGAACTCACAGATATATGGTTGGATTTCAGTCTAACTAATAATACCAGCCTGTAGCTGTCCTACTGCAGGGCAAAGGCCTCTTCTCATACAGAGAGGGTTCGAGCATTGATCACCACGCTTGCTCAAGACGGATTGGCGATTTCGGACTTATCTTCGGGTTTTCACAGACTTTTATAGAATTACATGAAAGTTCCATTTAAAAGATCTGCTAAGTAAAAATGGATGAACCCAATACCCTTGGTTTTTTTCTTTTTAGGCCATAACAGCCAGATTGCTGCTACCACTTCAGCGTTCATTTTTGCCAGTATCTATGCTAAAGCTGGTCAAAACCGCGTTAAATCAATCCGCGCGGACAGGCGCGTAAACCGCCTAACCGCGCGGAGAACCGTTTCACCGCCACCGCCCTCCGCGGCAGTGCGCGGTGCCGTGTGTGAATAGTCTAACCGCCTTCAAAAACTAAAAACCCAAAAATAACTAATATTTCGGAAGTCGGTGGCAACACAAATTGACTGGCGGAAGAGAAGTCACCGACTTCCAAAATTTTAGTTATTTTTGGGTTTTAAGTTTTTGAAGGCGGCTTATTATTATTTTTTTAGTGTCGACTCCCAATGTCTGACTGTGAATTACAGTATCCTTCAAAGTAATTTATTTTCAAAATAAAACTACTTACAATCTTATAAAACGAAAATAGAAACTTGAAGAATCGCACTTATCGTCAATGTATATTTTGTCGATTTTATTTGTTCTTGGTGAATTTTTCGAGAAGCACTAAACCGATCACCACAAAATTTATATGGGACCACCACTGAATCATGACTTATCAAACAAAAAAAGAACCATCAACATCCGTTTCTAATTGTCGGAGATATCGCGTAGCAAACATACAAAAAAAAACACAAACGAATTGAGAACCACCTCCTTTTTGAAGTCGGTTAAAAATATACCATAATTCATTTATTGTTATAATTAAAACTGTTATAATAATCGGCTTATGATACACGGAAACTATGTGTTAGACTGGCCATGACGAATGACTATTTAGTTCTACCGCGCTATAAAACCGGCATGATGCCTAAGATTAGCCTCTGATTAGGAGTTAAGTCGCTACGATACCACCGGAGCAAGAACCACAATGAAGGCATACTGTTTGGTAAGTAAAGTATAAGCCTTATCGTGTATAATAATGTTTTTTAATGGATTGCGTCATATTCATACTTATAAATCAACAAGAATAATAAAACCCCAAGGGGTAAAAAGAGGGAATAAGTTTTGTGTAAGCCTTCATTCGTAACATTTTGTATCGAAATGAAAATAATACAGTTACTTCTTAATACTAATGTTTTGATAGGTACGTTTTTCTCCAGTTTGTCTTTCGACATCTGCCTCCTCTAAAAATTTCCTCGTGTCCCTATCTCTCGCAATTCTCATTCATTTTGGTTTGTATCCTTCATTCGTAACTAGCGACCCGCCCCAGCTTCGCACGGGTGTTACAAATCTTTAAGAATCCCGGTTTTTCTCTACTATAATAAGCATGTATTATACAAATAAACCTTCCTTAAGAATCACTCTATCTATTAAAAAACCGCATCAAAATCCGTTGCGTAGTTTTAAAGATCTAAGCATACATAGGGACAGACAGAGGATAGCGACTTTGTTTTATACTATGTAGTGATATTTTATATCGAAATGAAAATAATACAAGTACTAGTGTACCTTTTCTAACTTTTCTTAACCATTGTATACACTATATAATTAATTAATTTGAAAAATGAAAAAAATAATAATATAACATACATAAAAAAATACGTATAAATCAATCAACAGACGGGAAATGTTCCTTTATTCCTTCCTTGAACACTTCTATGGAAGGGCTATCCGGCAAAAAATGCGGATGAGTAATATTACAAACACGCATAGCACGAAATTCATTACAACTTTTCATAAAATGAAGCAATTGTGGTGAAACAGAAACTAAAAAGAAAGCGGCCTCTGCTCCTCAGTAGGATAGTATATAGTCGCTGGTATTATTTTACTATTTATTGCTCCTAATTTATTTCACATTTTGTTTTTTTTTTCAGGTATTTCTTTGGGCAATAGCCTCGGCATGTCAAGCTCAATACTTGCCATTACCTCAAGGACTAATTGGAGATCCGAATGCCAAAGTGTTCTACGATAAGGGGCCGAATTACTCATACTTTGGGTTCTATAAACCGTGGACCAGCACTTATAGATTCAATGAACCATATGACTATAACTGGTGGTTCAACCCGTGGAATAGACCATACTATTATAACGGTTGGCCGTGCCCCTATTATAATGGATTGTATAACCCATACCACCCGGTTTTGATTGCCAGTAGAGCAGGCTTTGGTGGTAGTGCTGGTGCTGGTGTTGGCGGTCAAATTGGTGCCGATATTAGTGGCGGTATTGGCGGCGGTGTTAGTGGGGGTATTGGTGGTGGCATTGGCGGTGGTGTTAGTGGTGGTATTGGTGGTGGCATTGGCGGCGGTGTTAGTGGTGGTATTGGTGGTGGCATTGGCGGCGGTATTGAAGGAGGTGCCTACGGAGGTATTGGTGGAACTGCCCAAGGTGGAATTGGTGGTGGCGCATATGGTGGTATTGGTGGAGGTGCCCAAGCCAGTATCGGAGGTGGCGCTTATGGTGGCATTGGTGGAGGCGCTTATGGTGATATTAGTGGAGGTGCCCAAGGCAGTATCGGTGGTGGCGCTTATGGTGGTATTGGTGGAGGTGCCCAAGCCGGTATCGGTGGTGGCGCTTATGGTGGTATTGGTGGAGGTGCCCAAGCCGGTATCGGAGGTGGCGCTTATGGTGGTATTGGTGGAGGTGTCCAAGGCGGTATCGGTGGCGGCGCTTATGGTGGTATTGGTGGAGGCGCCCAAGCGGGTATGGGAGGTGGCGCTTATGGTGGTATTGGTGGTGGCGCCCAAGGCGGTATTGGCGGTGGAGCTTATGGTGGCATTGGTGTAGGCGCCCAAGGTGGTATTGGCGGTGGCGTTCAAGGCAGTATTGGAGGCGGCGCTTATGGTGGTATAGGTGGGGGTGCCCAAGGCAGTATCAGCGGAGGTGCCCAAGCTGGTATGGGTGGTGGCGCTTACGGTGATTTTGGTGGAGGCGCTCACCCTGGTATTGGAGGCGGCGCTTATGGTGGTATTGGCGGAGGCATCCAAGGCAGCATTGGAGGCGGCGCTTATGGTGGTATTGGTGGAGGGGCCCAAGGCAGTATTGGTGGTAGCGCCTATGGCGGTATTGAGGCCAGCGCTAACGGTGGTGTTGAGGGAGGTGTTCATGACCGTTTCGGTGCCCAAGGTGGTATAGGTACCGCTTATGGCGTCATAAGTAATCGTCTTGGAGCCGGTTATGGTGGTGGTTACGGCGGTGGTTATGGCAGCAGGTTTGGCGCAAGCCTGCGAGGTGCTTTCTAGTTCTTAATATATTTCATATGTAGCACATACAACACGACTATAATCAGAGGAAAAATGGGTAATAAACTTAAAGGTGCCTGCACCTTATTGCTACACACGAAAAATAAATCAAGGCACATTATAAATATTATTAAAAAATTAAATAGATTCTGATTACAATTTTAGGCTTTATTAGTAGGTTGACAAAACTGTAATATTTGGTATTGTAAGTTTGAATAAATTCGGAAAAATTAGTTATCTTTTCTTTACCTTCTTTATTCTCTTTACCTGTATTTAGCATCATTTATTGCATTCATGTAGTTTACAAGTTGGTACAAATAAAATATTAGGAATCATAAATGACCCTACTAGGGCACAACAATATAATAAGTATTTTAAGGAGTATCACAACACAAGTTTATTAACATATATTTTAAACTCAGCGTTTCTCGGGACCCTGGGGTCTCGGACCTTTGAAAGGCATACGAGGGGCCAAGGCAAACACGCAGAGGCCTCATAAAGCATTATAATACGAAGTGAGACTCCAACCGGCGCTAATTCCTATTTATGCATCACTCAAGTGCACCTAAGGACAACCCCCGGTTGGTGGTGGTCTATTGAAGGTCATGGAATAAAGAAAATATGGATGGTTTGGGTTGCTAAGATGGATTACATATCTGAGACTATTGAATGGCTGTGGGTCCTGCCTGGCCAATGCTTGTATACACGGAAAAAAAGGCAGGGGTTGACTTGCGCACTCAGTAATGGGCCCAAAGTCAATACTTTGGGCCTTACAGCGACAAGGGGACTTACAGCGACAAGGGGGCAACATATCTTGAGTTGCTTGAGGAGTGTGGAGGTATTCCGCGGCTTTCAGGACAATCCTGGAAGTACGGTCAAGATCCTTTCCAGCATTTTACTGGAATACTTCCTTCCTCGGAGAACGTTTGTTCATGCAAATCCCCACCCAAATCAGCCAATTAAGGCAAGAGAGAGGTGGGAGCCTTGTTACGCCGTCAGTGTTCACTCTGGCGGCCAATTAAGGCAAGCCAAAGATGAATAAGAATAAGAATATTTATTTGCACAAAACATGGTATAAAAGGTGTTACAATAGTCCATAGATGAAGGACAAAGGGTCACCTAGGAGGTCAGGTCCGTAAGGTCGCAACTGCCCAACAGCTCGCAACAACTGTGCTGTACTTTGTGCCTATAACATAAAGATAAAATTCTAATTTGAGGTTTCTATCAGGTGTCTATTATTTATTTGTCATATAAATAAGAAATTATCGTAAATTACAAATAATTAATTACCATTTACATTCTAAATCATTTTACATTAGCAAGAATTCGTATACATTTTTTTTTGTAAAATAAATAGCCTATCTATTTACACAGTTTCCCTACACCACGATTTCATAATTTAGCCAGGAGTATGCGTAGGTATAGTATGCTGAGAGAGCAGTTTTTAGATCAGTAGACCTTTTAAGCTTCCCCAGGGCATAAGTAAAGCTGGCTAGTCTGTTCACCAATATATGGGCTTTCCAGTTAACATTGGTATTATAGGCAAATCTAACAGTTTAAATTCGTCAATGCATTCCAGCTTTATATTTTCATATGAGTAATTTATATCCAATTTGCTTTATTTGTATTTATTGCTTTGTTTTTTTTCAAAATTTTATTCTAAGTTGTGATCTTTTAACCATGCTATTAATTTGGAGAACTTATCTTCTAGACTTATGTTTGGGTTTTCTGTGTTGATGTAAGGGAAAATAGGTAACAGAGTTATCGAGATATTGTATATAAAAAAATACTCTCAGCGTCTTTTCTTTAAGGAGATCACTAATGTAAACTAGGGGCAGTAAGCATCCCAAAGCGCTGCCTTGTGGTATTGACATTGTAATTTTTGCTTCATTAGATCTTACGCGTATTATTTGACTAGTATGTGGGTCGGTATATTCTACCTTTGCCAATTGTTCTCTATTTTCTAGGTACGAGCAATACCACTTGTGTGCTGTACTTCTGAAACCTATTGCGTATAATTTATTTAGTAGAATTGTACGTATGAAACTCTGTCGAATGCTTAGCTCATACCCAGGTAAATACCTACTGCATATCGCTGACTTTTGATTATATTCAAAGCTTCTTGAATATACTTAAATAATGCTAATGACGTGGATCTGTTTCGCCTGAACCCATTCTGGCTTTGATTGAATTTTTTGTATTTCTTTCAATATGAAAAGAGTTGTTTTGACATATCCGTCTCCAATATTTTACGGTAGTAAAGCTATCGGCCGGTGTTACTAGTATTGGTCTGGTCTCCCTTTTTATAATTTGGTTTCACTGTTGATGCTCTCAGCAGAACCTACCTCCTCACCAATTTTCAGTCAAATTGGTTCTGCTGTTCTTGAGTTAAAAAATGTGTAACTGACACGACTTTCTTTTATATATATAGATTTAATTTCGTTAGATTCTACAGGTCGTTGGTAAATCGAGTTTTCACTTTGGGAGGAGGTAGGGCGGCCAGTTGGACAGACGTTCCCGTTTGCTGTGTCCGTTTTCCCTACTAAAACAAAATAATCATTAAATGCATTGGCAATGGTAGTCTTTGCGTTGTCTGTCACAGTATTCTGTACACCCAATTTTATGTTGCTTATTGGCTTTTTTTTTGTTATTATTTGTACGTTCTATTATTATTAGCTACATTGTTCGAGTCTTATTTTCTGATTTCTTCATTTTTGTTATGTAGTTTAGTTGTTTAGTTTGGGCCACTGTTCACTTTAATAATGTTTCGTAAGGCTTATTGTACTTTTAAAAAAATATTGTTATTTGTTGTAGTCATTAATTGTTTTTTATGCCTGCACGCTACTTTTAATCCAGTAGTTAGCCAAGATTTAGATATTCTCTTTTTAACTTTTACGGTTTTCTTAGGTAAACAGTTGATTAATATATTTTGTAAGGTGTTATTAAATGACTAAGGTGTTATTATATAATTTGTGTTTATATTTTGTTTTTTTTTTATTATTTTGCTCCAGTCTAATTTTTGCTGTTCTTTTTTAAACAAGCCTATGTTTTTATTGGTAATAACCTCTTCACAGCTACTTTTTATTATTGATTGGCCCTGTAATCTTGTGGTCATAAGAGTTATTTTAGTCTTGTAAACAGTTATTGGCAATGTATGTATTAGTTAGAAACAGACTAGGTCTAGAATCCGAATGAATTTTTCAGTCATTTTCAATCTACTATCGTTTAACATACACACCAAAAAAAGTCCTTTCGGTTTAATAAAAAAAAGCTGTTTTAAAATTGAATTATGTTCTTAGTGATTGTTTCGCATTAATACTGATTATTCGTTTGTTTAGACAACCGTAACAAATGGTGATTAGGTTAAAGAATCAAAGTCGGATATATTAGGCTTAACATGTATTAAAATAGTGGAAGACCTACTTTGTATGGCACCGTGGTCAGCAAAATGAAAGCTTTTCATTTGGTAAGTAGTGTTATCTAAAAATTATAAAACTAAAGATTGTGGTTAACGAGCTAATCCCAGGACCTGCTAGCGCGATATCAATCAGATTCCTTCATTTGCTCACACATGAGTGTACAGCAATTAGATCAGCTTGAATACAAAATCGATACCTTTTTTTTTTGGTGAGTGGGAGATTACAAATGACTGCTCCCGTCCTGGGTACGGCGGGAGGGCGTGTCAGACTTTTACTGACTAAAACCCACTCATGTTCCTTCGATGGCCCTTTATGTTTCAGGGTCACGGTAACTATTATAAACATTCCGCAACCCCGGCAGGAGTGGCCCTGTTGGGCCCCTTCCAGTGCTGACTTCTTCTCTTTGAGGCGCGCGTGAAACACTAACGCGCCGTCGACGCGGTCCTGGTCCTAGCCGGGCGGCGAGCTACCCATCGCTCTCCATCCGCAGAACCGCGCCTACAGTGGCCGGTAGTTGTCTTGCGACTCTCGACGTCTTCGCCTGGGTCTTAGTCCGGGGCGAGAGGCTCGTCGTTGCCTCTCGCGCGCCGCCGCTTCCTTCACTAGCATAACTGCTTCGCAGAAGGAGGTGACGGCATCCCATTCCGTCTCGCCCCGAAGCATGGCCTGAACCACCGCCGATCGCATCTACGAGGACACGTCGATGCTTCGCCCATGCGCGGTACACCTCCACCGTGTGCTCGACCGTGTCCTCCAGGCGACCGATACTGCAGTGGTGACACCCAGGCGTCGCTTTCGCCCGAATCCGACACAGCAACCTCCCGAACTGACCATGTCCGGTGAGGACCTGTGTCAAACGAAACGTGAGAGCGCCGTGGCGCCTCTCCAGCCACGCCTCAAAGAGGGGTCTTACCGCCGCTATTACGGCGTGCCCAAAAATCGATACCTAGGAAAAAGTATCTAAATTGTAAAGCATTAAATTATACAACGATTAAATTATAATGTTTAGTGTCAGTGCTGGTAGAAGGTGTTTAGAAAACTCAGATATGTGTATATATCATTAATAAATGACGTTAAAGGCAATTTTGTTCAATAAATTTTACATGAAATCACAGTTAAACCTTCGAGCACACGTGATTTGAGACACAATAGAAAGGCAATATTTCAGCCCGACGTCGGTTGGTCGTTGAAAGGTTGAGAATATTGATATTGTAATCTTTTTTATATATATTACAGCTATGTTTCTTCACCACAGTCGCCACCTGTTCAACGAACTCATTCAGATTGAAGAACGAGAATGCCCAAAATCAATATTACTACAACGGACACCCAAATGAAAACACAAGAAGATCTAGATATTCGAACAACAACCTTATGACCTTAGATAATAGCTACCAACAATCAAATTCTTACAACCTTTTGCGAGAAAGAAATATAAACCGTAATCTTCTGAACTTAGACAACAATATTCCACATAATCATAATCCATTAAGAATTAATAGATATTATGACCTTGGTGCTGCCATTGATAAATATGTAAGAGCACAACCTGATACTCCGCCTAATATAGAGAGCAGGTCACCATGTTGCTTTTGCGGAACGGGAGCAGGAGGTGGCGCTAGTGGCGGTATTAGTGGTGATAAGGGTAGTGGCGCTAGTGCTGGTGTTAGTGGTGGCACTGGTGGTGGTAAAGGTGGTTGCGCTAGTGATGGTGGAATAGGTGGTTGCGGTGGTGGTGGTGTAGGTGGCGGCGCTAATGCTGGTATAGGTAGTGGCGCTGGTATTGATAGTGGCGGAAATGTTGGTATAGGTGGAGGCACTGGTTTTGGTAGTGGCACTAATGCTGGTATAGGTGGTGACGCTAGTATTGGTGGAGGTGCTGGTACTGGTACTGGTGGTGGCGCTGGTGCTGGTATTGGCGGTGGCACTAGTGGCGGGTTTGGTGGAGGCGCTGGTGGTGGTATTGGTGGTGGCGCTGGTGCTGGTACTGGTGGCGGCGCTGGTGCTGGTACTGGTGGTGGCACTGGTGGTGGGTTTAGTGGAGGCGCAGGTGGTGGTATTGGTAGCGGCGCTGGCGGTGGTATTGGTGGCGGCACTGGTGCTGGTACTGGTGGCGGCGATGGTGCTGGTATTGGCGGTGGCACTAGTGGTGGGTTTAGTGGAGGCGCAGGTGGCGGTATTGGTAGCGGCGCTGGCGGTGGTTTTGGTAGCGGCGCTGGTAGTGTTACTGGTAGCGGCGCTGGTGGCGGTAATGGTGGTGGCACAGGTGGCGAAATTGGTGGAGGCGCTGGGGGTGGTATTGGTGGAGGCGCTGGTGGTGGTATTGGAGGCGGTGCTGGTGGTGGTATTGAAGGCGGTGGAAATGTTGGTATAGGTGGAGGCACTGGTTTTGGTAGTGGCACTAATGCTGGTATAGGTAGTGGGGCTAGTATTGGTGGCGACGCAGGTGCTGGTATTGGTGGTGGCGCTGGTGTTGGTATTGGTGGTAGCGCTGGTGCTGGTATTGGTGGTGGCGCTGTTGCAGGTGTTGGCGGTAGCGCTGGAGCTGGTATTGATGGTGGAATTTATGGTAGTTTTGGTGGTGGAATTAGTGCTGGAATCGGTGGAAGAATTGGTGGTGGATTTGGGGGTTTTTTAGCGGGTAGAGGAGTAGGTTATGGGCGCGGGTATGCAGGGTACTACGGAGGAGGCTATGGTGGATATGGTCGCTAGTAGGTCACACTAGCGAGTCCCAGGCAGTCTTAGATTTTGTTAGAAGAATAAACCAGTGTAATACTCCGTTTTTTTCGTAAACATGAATGGTAAATTTATATATGTATGTCTGGTAAATTCAGTCTGAAATGTATATTTTTAACATAATGGGAGGAGATGTCAAATAAAAGAAAATGAATTTCGAATAAAATTTTGCGCCTTTTATTTATTAGTTTCATTGTGATATATTTGCGTTATGCAATGATGTGATCTTACTGAACTTTGAAGTTCAAAATAACAATGTACTTTTATTAAAATTCCATTCTACAAAGTAAACAAAGTTACATAATGCTTAAAACAGAATCTAATAAAATTGTAACATTACAGGCGAATGCTAGTAGTGGGGAAATTCTTTTCCACAGTCCAGATTATTTTCAACTCTTCTTCTTTAAGTAGCAGTTAAAAAAATGCGTACAGAACTATTTCAAAATTGTAAGAACTTTAAAGACGTAAGATATGTTTTAGAAATGGTAAGTAGTCAATGACATTAAAATCATAGATATTATAAAGAATCGATTGATTTATAATCAAGGATCAAATAACAGACACAAAAATTGACACTTCTTTACGACAACGTTTTTCAATCGGGATATCCCGATCAACCAGAATCGAGGTGTCACTAAAGTACATAAGTAAGTACTAGCTTTTGCTCGCTACTTCGTCCGGGTGGATTAATAGCTCCCGTTCCCGGGAGATTTCCGGTGAAAACTATCCTATGTCCTTTCTCGGGTCCCAGACTATATCTATACCAAATTTCATTCAAATTGGTTCGGTGGTTTAGGCGTAAAGAAGAGACAGACAGACAGAGTTACTTTCGCATTTATAATATTGTACGGATAGTACGGATTAAAGTATAATTATGTTAATATTATTCATTCATACAACGAAATTAGCTAATCTTTTTCGATACGTGGAATCGATAATTATGTTGATTTTACAATGTCGGCTGGTGTCGAAAGAAGAATGAATGGTTGGTAAAGAATTTATTGTGAACAGAGTATGCTTACAAATAAAATATTATTATCAATTCGGAAGATCCGTGGGATGTGTTTGGAAATCTATGTTGTGTTAACATAAAAAAAAAGTTTATTTGGGAATCTATGTTGTAAGTCAGGTTGAAGCCTCCTTTTAAATCAAAGGTGCCAGTATTAGGACACTCTAACTAGACTAGCTAGCGTTACTGGCCGGTGGTAGCTGTGGACAGTAGTAGACAGGGAGTCACACAGTCCAAGCCGCTAGTCTTAGAGACGAGAAAATTAAAGTGTGTGTTCTTTGTGAAAAGAAAATATATACTTTTTTTCAGCGCTTTCGCGATAACCAACAGGGCGGCGGAAATTTCACAACTACCCCAAAAAAAAAAACGTACGAGCATAGATTATAAAATTTATTTTTTTGAAGTGGTAGGAAATTTATCCAAGAACGTAAATAAAGAAACAAAACGTAAAAAACTTCTTCATACAAAAGTAGACTGTAAGTAATAAATATAAGGACTATAATGAAATGGGATACCTCGATAGCCGGCTGTCGGTCGTCCACCAAGAGGTTCGTTCTCTAATGGGGTAAAACAGTGGAGGAAATAGTTCTGTTTATAAATACTCATGAGTATCTTATTTCTATTAATAGACAATCCCCAGTATTTTGATACAAGATACGTCAAAATTTCGTCGAATAGTGAATGGTTTTGTAAGCGCATTCGAAGTGAGACAAGGCTCCCAGAGGTAAGCAGCCTATCGTCTCGGATATTCAACATTGAATTTCTTGAAAGTTCGTAATACACATTCTAATCTGATTTTAAATTTCAAGAACACGTTGCTTAATCGGATTTAAATGGTAGTTTTCGAAACGTACGAAAAATAACTTTCTTTCAATTTCACGAACAAAATGTTTTAATTATACCTAACTGCATTGTGTTCATATAATGGGTTGATGTGATGATTTTTACCACTTGTAAACTGAGGAGTACCTAATTTGTTTCGAATGGCGTAACCAATCATAATCACGACGTTATTAAAGGCTCACCTGCCTACGCAGAACTAGTACTAGTAGAAGCGCTGGACTCGACGTGACATCGTGGAAGACAATAATGAAAGTCTATCTTTTGGTAAGCAAGCAATAGGGATGTTGACTACATCAAAAAAATGACATTCTGTTTAGTCCGTCTGTTAGACAGTCCAAAAATACTGGACGCATATTTTTTGCTTGATCAAATTAATAACAAAATACTTAGATAAAGAGCATCAAAGTTCCGGAGAGGGGGCTTATGACGTCACTCCTCAGTAAAAATTATACTAAGGCGTGACGTTTCACGAAACTTGAACGCACTGTATTGTCGTCATTTTCTGTTTACGAAAAAAAAGAAAAAAATAATACGTCACGTCCCAAATTTTTTGATTATCTAACTGACGGACTAATTACTTTTTTTTGTCATCTTGCCTATTCATTCTGTTGCAATGGATATATTGATGCTAAGGTGTGTCAGTAGTAAGCAATGAAAGAATAAAGAAATCCTCTTAGGCAGGTATTTTTTTTCTTTTAAGTGCAACAAAAGCAGGTTTTTTATTACATATTTGTTTTGTAATTTAGTGCTCTCAATTACGAATTGACAAAACGTTTGGCTATTTCGAGATTCCTTCATGATTATTAGACCAAGCTCCAACATGACTAGGATACGTTATTGACAGTTTGTTTATTGTTCGTTTATTTTAGATCTAAAAAAGTCATTCGAAAACATCAATAACAAATTCAACTGCCTTTTTAACACCTACGATATTTGCGGTTTAGTTAATTGAAAAGTTACATTTTTCAGTAGACGAAATTTTATAGTTTAGATATTAAGGGGTGGTCTTTCCATTGTGCCTGAATCACGTGTGTTTAGAAGGATTATAGTAAAATCCGTATTTGTGAGGAAGTAGTTTTCACGTGAACTGATTTAGTTGTTCTTTAGTTTTAAAGAGCTTACATCGTATGTGGTTCCATAGTTATTGATAGATATGCGTGTGTTCCATAGTTATTTATAGATGATTGGATCCTAGAGAAAGTCTTCAAATTCTATAGGCATACTGGAAGCGATTTGCGTTTTTATTTTATAATAACTCAAGCAATTGTTTTCGGAAATAGTCATTAGGTCAGGATGTGATGATGGAAACCTGGCAAAAAGTTGGAATTTTCTAAAATTTGTAAGAGTGAGATCTGGTAAATAAAAATAATTCTATGTGGTCAAACTATACCGCAGACCGCCAGTCATATTCTAATTGCGTGATTCGAAGTGAACAAAAATTGTATAGAACTCTCAAGTATAAATAAAATAAGTAGACTATTAGAATATTAAGAAATTTGTTTCATTTTACAGATATGTTTCATCGCCACAGTAACTAAAGCACAGTCACGTGGTTTGGAGTACGAAAATGACCAATATCGATCCAACAGTGATAATAATTATTTAACAAACAGAAGATATTCGTTAAGAGATCGTACCAATGAATATACCAACGAAGTTGCTCCTACGGACGCTACTGATGCAGTTTTTAATAATGCAATGAGAAGCGAATATAACAAGAAAGCTTACGGTGATTCTGTAGACGATCGCGTAGAAAAATATTTAAAGATGTACGACTCGGGATCTTCGACGCTTGATTCAGGACCTCTTAAAGTTGAGAACAGATTTGGTAGTCCTAACCTTGAAAGTGGATTTAAATATCCTATCCTTGAGAGTAGATTTAGGTCTCCTAGGCTTCAGAACAGATTTGGTCCTTATTACCCTGGTGGAGGATACGGCGGTGGTTATGTGGGTGCTGGTGCTGGTGGCGGTATTGGTGGTGGTATTAGTGCTGGTATTGGCCTTAATGCTGGAATAGGCGGTCATTTAGGAGGAGGAGCAGGCGCCTATGGCTATGGAGGAGGATACGGGACAGGCTATGGAGGCTATGGAAAATAAGAAACAATTCTAAAAACTTCCTACTATTCAACTAAAATGAATAAAATTGATTGACCATAAACCATCCAGACTTTAAACAAGTACACAAGGTATACAAGTACAAAACTTCAAGCCAGATCTCTTGTAAACAAATCTTACTGATTACTGTTATATTTATTAATTTCTATGTATTGAATTTAAAACAATATTCAAATAAGTGCGGACCAATAAACTGTTCTATAAAAGTAGTGTTTTATTTGTATTGATACAAGCTTTCGCCCACGGCTTCGCTCGCGTACTTCTCTGTTTGGTGATTCAACAACTAATTTACCCCTTTAAAAGTCAAATTTCCAAAAGCCTTTCCTAGTGTATACTTACTAGTCTCCACAAAGAACCAGCAGTTTAGACTGTGCATTGATATATCAACAGTTAGTCAGTTTACTTTTATATAGATAGATGGGATATGATAGGTTACGGATAAGTCGGGTAGTTGGTTGTCTAACAACGTTGTTGATTGATGCATTAAGGGTAAATGAGGTGGTTCAAACGAAAAAAATAACTATTTTAGTTGACGGATCTGGAGCCCTAGGCCCGTATTAATAGACGTAACTCAGATCAAAACTCGTACTTAATACCAAGAGTACTCAATACTCAATATATTATTTATTGCTTCCACAAGTACACTTAGATGGTAGGTTATAAGGATATTGGTCATTGTGGACCCTGTCGGACACTGCAAAATGGTAGGAGAGAGTAAGATCCCGTTCGTATTAATAAACGCGATTGCTTATGAGCTCAAGTTCCAGATTAGGTGTACGTCATCAACTGAGTGTAGACTGATTAAATAAATGAATAAATGATTTATTTTTGTAAATAGGTAATAAATTACACTTTTACACGTCATTTTTTTTTACTTTTTTTTTTTAATCGAACGATGGGGCCGGTGTTTCCTAGATGGACTACTCTGAGAAGAAACATCCGAAACAAACTCAGAGGTCAAAGTCTCTTTTAAAGTCCATACAATATTGTATTGGTCAAAATATGCGAGGACCATGAAGGTAAACTGAAGGGATCTCTTGATGAGAGAAGCACACAGATTTGAGTGGACCTGTCCAAACAGTGCAAGCATTTGTCATAAGTCGTTAAGCTCAACTAAAAAACACGTAAGGAGCTCAACGTCTTGACGAACAATACCAAAGTAAGGACATTCGGGTAGGCCGCATTAAGTACTCAAACCGTCAGTCATTATAAAACATACTAGCAATCAAGCAACCCACATAGTCCTCACACTCACAATAAATATGATGTAAAAAAAATATATATATAGGTACTCAGAAAAGTACATAAATGTCAAGTTCAATAATTACAATGTCAAACAGAATAAAAATTGGTGTACAAAATAATAATACTTTAAAAAAGTACTCATAAATGTCAAATATTAAAATTTCAATGTTAATAAATATAAAAATGATAATTTTAACAAATGTCAATATTGGCCTATGAATGATTGAAGCAGCTCAATTCCAAGCATTTGAGTCCTCAATATACTCTTTAACAGAATAGAAAGCATTCCGGCATAATTTACGTTTTATAAATAATTTAAATTTGGTAATGCTAAGTTCCTGAATCTTGCTAGGAAGTTTATTATAAAAGCGTATACATTGACATTTAAACGAACCACCTATTTTTTTAAGCCTAGTTGAAGGAACAATATATTTGTCCTTGTTTCTTGTGTTAATATTGTGGATATCACTGTATTTTTTAAAGTGATTAATATTTTTATGTGCATACAACAGACTTTCATATACATATTGACAGGGCACAGTCATAATATTAATCTCTTTGTCTCTGAGGGAGTGTCGAGGACTTAATTTATAAATAGAACGAATAGCCCTTTTTTGTAAAACAAAAATTGTTTGAATATCGGCGGCATTTCCCCACAATAGAATTCCGTACGACATCAAACTATGAAAATAGCTGAAGTAAACTAAACGGGCTGTTTCCAAATCCGTTAAACCACGAATTTTCCGAACGGCGTATGCTGCGGAGCTGAGTTTTTTAGACAATTTATCTATATGGGGGCCCCACTGAAGTTTGGCATCTAGTGTTATGTTTAAAAATACGGTGGAATCGTCTGGTCTCAGTTCTTCTCCCTTTAATAAAACACAAGTATCTACCTTTGCGACATTTGGTAACGTAAACTTAATTAGTTTAGTTTTCTTTTCATTGAGAAATAAATTATTTACATTAAACCAATTAACTATTGTAGAGAGAGCACTACTTATATTATCAGTTATCAGTTGCTGACGTTTAAGTTTAAATAAAAGTGAAGTATCGTCTGCAAACAGTACTGGCAAATCGTTAATGTAAATAAGGAACACGAAAGGACCAAGAATTGAGCCCTGGGGCACGCCCATTCTTACTACAGAGCCGGGTGATCTTTCACTGTTAACGTCGACTCTTTGAATCTAATCACTCAGGTATGAGGTGAGAAGATCCAGAGAGGAGGCCCGGATTCCATAGTAGTGCAGTTTCCTGATTAAAGTTTCATGAAGAACGCAATCAAATGCCTTGGACAAATCACAAAAAATGCCCAATGCATCGAATTTGTCTTCCCATGCATCATAAATATGCCCTAAGAGTTCAACACCTGCATCGGTGGTTGAACGACCCCTTGTAAATCCAAACTGTTTTTTATGCAATAACTCCAATTTGTTAAAATAAAACTGCATTTGATTTAAAATTAATTTCTCAAAGATTTTACTAAAGGTAGGTAGCACTGAAATTGGTCTTTAATTACTGGGGTCAGATGTGCTACCTGATTTAAACAATGGTATTATTTTGCTGTATTTCATTAAATCAGGAAACTCACCACTATCGATACAGTTATTAAAAATATTGGCTAAAGTAGGCGCTACAATATTTATAATAGACTTGACAAGTTCTACAGAATTACCCCATAGATCTGCAGTCTTTTTAATATTTAATGTATGAAAGACTTTAATGACATTTCTGCAAATAACATGTTCAAAACAAAATTCAGAATCACAGGCCGGCGGCACATTTTCTTTAAGCAAAGATTCTGCAGCTGCAGGTGATGAATTTGAAGATTTAGTAGTCGAAACGGGAATCTCTGCAAAAAAAGTTTCAAAAGACGCGGCTACATTTGAATCTGATTTAATTGTATTATCATCAATCATTAAGCAATAATCACTAATTCGGTTATTAGACTTACCCGTTTCGCTATTAATAATATTCCATGTCGTTTTTATTATATTATTACTATTTTTTTTTGAACTCAAATAGCGTGACTTGGCCATGTAACAGACTTTTTTAAACAATTTAGAATAATTCTTTACATATAAATTAACTTCAGCAGTGTTAACGTAAGTCCGTTCTTCATACAACTCAAATAGTCGTTTTCTACTTTTATAAATACTAATGGTGGCCCAGTCGCCAAAAGAAACATTACTATTCACTGAAATAGTCTTCGGAACAAACGTGGTATCGAATTGAGCGCAATACATATTAAAAAAAATATTATATTGTTTATTTGGGCAAACATTAGTTGACAATGATGGCAATTTATTTAAGATTTTAGTTTTAAAATTTTCCAGCCGACATTTAGATTTAGGATTAACAGTGATATATTTTTTTGTAATTTTTTTGTAAATTATAGGTATAGAAACAAATTGACCACAATGGTCAGAGTCTATACAATTAATTATTTTTTTGTGGGTGGGTATAATGTCTGTAAATATATTATCTAGGCAGGTAGCACAAGTGGGAGTTATTCTAGTAGGCTCAATAAATAGGTTTGATTAATAACGAAACTCAAAACTTAAGTATTGTACTCGTTTGACGTATTCGTTCACATGAAGTATAGCTGATCTTGGTAACTGAGATGCGTTAGTTAATTAGCGACAATCTTGAGCTCCTGTCATCGCAATAATCGGGTATCAAATGATATCACACTTGAGATCGTATTTGAGTAACGTCTATTAATACGGGCCCTAGTCTGCTATTACAATCGTGTCTCAATGACCACATCTGCCGGATATTTGACAACTTTGACAGTTTTTGTACTTATGGGAAATGTGTTAAAGATTGACGTTACACGTCAAAAATCGATCATTGTGACACGAATGTAATAGCAGACTAGGTCCGTATTGGAGTCATCTCGTGTTCTTGGTTATAAGAACACGTGTATGATCTCCATACTATAATTTAATAACCGTACAATTGTCACTAAAAACAAATATTATTAATTAAACTGGACATTGGCAGAAATCACCGAAAATTCGGTGGATTGCCATAAATTATATAAAAGTTGAAGTTGAAGGGTCCGTATTAAAGACGTTACTTAAATACGAAATAGGATACAGTGGTTAGCGATCCTGACTACTACGGTCGTGAAATCGTATCACACCCAGGGCAAACTTCGGGTGTTGAGCATTATTGTTTATTCTGTGTCTGGGTTTAATTTATTTCATTGTTTTTGCTTTTAATTTAATAACTAAATATTGTTTAAAAAGTTTTCACAACAAACAAAGAGTTACTTACAACGCCTTTTAAGACTATAACAGTACTAATGTTGACAGTTAAACTTTATATTGGATACTAGCTTCTGCCCACGGCTTCGCTCGCGTTAGAAAGAGACAAAAAGTAGCCTATGTTACTCTCCATCCCTTCAACTATCTCCACTTAAAAAATCACGTCAATCCGTCGCTCCGTTTTGCCGTGAAAGAAAGAGAAACAGACAGACAGACAGACACACTTTCCCATTTATAATATTAGTATGGATAATGGCGTTGTGCATATGACGCTGTTTCAAGGTTAAAATAATAAATAACCTTTTAAATAACAACGATTGTTTAAAAAGTATACATTTAGACTTCCATACATGACTCAAGCAAAATCAAAGGCATTTATTTTTAAGAAAAGTCTTTCTTTATAGTAATACGACAATTTGTCCATAATCACAGCTCGATATTGTTATAATCCTACTCATGTTATAAATGTGAAAGTTCATCATTCTTAAAAATATAACAGATTAATATTATGACGAAATAAGAATTGCACCTGATTTTTTTCCCACATCGTCTATGATACTTTGTTGGCGCTAGCAAATATGATGACACCTCACACTATAAGATCGGTCTTACTGTCTAGCCTACAGGAGATGACAAAGAAACAGACATACATACACACTTACAAAATATACGCTCAAAAAACACTGCCAAGGCTCCAGAGAGAGAAACTCTGGTCAATGCGCGTTGTATCCAAGTTCATCGAATTTCTTTCATTATTCATTTTGAATTTCATGATTATTCCATTTACTAAATCATAACACATATAAATTACATTTTTAAATATTAATATAAAATATACACATTTCAATAAAAACATTTCATTTATGATGATTATTTTAAAACTTCAAAAGAAAAAAAAACTCTCATAGTAGCTTCTTTTTATTTTCAATGATATTCCCAAAACACATAAATAATATAATCAGCTATTTCTTTAAGATATATATTACCAGCTAGGGGTCGTGATTCTCTTTTCATGGTTTTGAACTGTTAGCCGAGGCCGAAATCGTATATCTGGCGGTTAACCGTCTCGGGGGTTGGGGGCGTGGTGGTCCAGCGTTCGCGGTTTCCGCTTTGGGGAAGGTTTTCACGTAGAGCTTCGTCATTATAGGAGGGTTGGTCATTCTCCTTCCAATAAGGTCTGTTTGGTGGCGGTCTAGGTCTGGTCGGGGGATACTTGGGATACTTGATAAACGGGCGTCGCCTAAGCAATAGACTCTCCTGGTAATTCGGGTAACTGTTGCTGCTGTCAAGGTATAGAGAATGTGCCATCGCCTGACACACAAACAGGAAAACCAGGAAACACAACTGAAAAGCAATTTGTTATGTATTAGGTTTGGCATTTTAAATAAGGTATGAGGTGGTATGCCAGCTTCTTTCCTCCTTCTGGAATGATTGTCGCTCTTTGGGAGCATATAGCTTTTTTTGTGAGTGGGAAATCATCAAACGACTTCTCCCGTCCTAGGCAGGGCATGTAAGACTTTTACTGACTTAAACCCACTCATATTCCTTCGGTTGCTCTTTATGTTCCGGGTTCACGGTAACTATTATAACCATTCCGCAACCCCGGCAGGCATTGGCACCCGTGACCACCCCTCACGTGCTGACTGCTCTTTGTGGTGCGCGTGAAACAAAACGCGTCGTCGACACGGGCCTGGCCCTAATTAGTCGGCGAGCTACCCATCACTCGCCGTCCACAGTCTCGCGCCTGCCGTGCCCCGTACTCGTCCTGAGAGGTTCACATATGTTTGGCAGAACAACGTTTTGTCGAAAATCACTCCGGTTAATTCAGAATAAAGTCATTTCGTTAAATTATTCATTTGACCAAATAGTTAATTGGTAGATTTTTATTAAGCATAATTTATTTCTTTCAAATAATGTCATTTTACCGAATTCTCAAATGCACTAATTTTATTTAAACTAATGTTTTATTAGACTAACTTTGGTAAAGGATGTGGCGACATCTATCGCCGAATATGCGAACTACAGCTAACAATCCTGCATCGCGATATCTGAGTTATTGGCGACATAAGAACGTGTACAACAAACCCGACTAAAACCGTCGGGCAGTAGCCCACCAGACACAACACCCGTCTGGTCGGAGGATCCTCCCTTTTCAACGGAGGATGAGAAGCTTTATACTCTGTCCCTCATATCCCCAAAAATGCATTAAACTGATTAGCATCGTCAGTCCAAAATTAGGGCGCCCCGACTCGGACAGGTTAGGTTAGAATGGTAATTTTTTTTAAACCACCCAGAAGTTGGAGCCCCGCCAAGCGGGACTTCGTCGACTATCCTGTTTAGATATTAGAATACAAATTGATGGTTTTTTTTAACCTAACATAACCGCACAACTTTAATTATGGATATCTCCGTAACAATGGAGTTCCGCGGGATAGGGATGGTATTAAATATTCGATAAAATAAATGTTATACCTGAACATTGCATCAAATGAATATTTAACCTTTTGATCAATCGCGCAAAGGTTTTTATCGCAAATAAATATTCGATGAAATGAAAATCAATATTATACAAAGTAATTAATTTCTTTAACAAAGTAATTAATTTCTTTAACATTGTTCGAATTAGTAATTAGTAAGATAATGTTTCCGACACCTTAAAGGTAATATAATATGAAGTAATAATCATAAGTTTCTCATTGTAAGCGAACTGTTAGTTTTAAGTTCTTATGAGAAATAAAGTTCTTTACACCGAATATTACATCAAAAGTTGTTCTGTCAAACAAGGGTAAACCGTCCTGAGACTCTCGACGTTTACGCTTGGGTCCCTGAGCGGGGCGTGAGGCGAAGCTCCCTCCTTCTCCGCCGTCACTCCAGCCATTTCTGCGAGGACACTACTCTACTACTACTACAGGAATGGAACATTTAGCTTTAATTTTGTGATTGACTGATGCCTTGACAATTCAAAAGTAAAATAGTTTTGAATTTGAGTACGAATTTTAAAATTCCGATTTTCAAAAGTCCGAATTTTATAATTTTGAAAAATTATAATTTCGATTGATAAAAATCCCAAAATATTTTTTTTCGAAAGTCATAAATCCGACTAGTTGGTTTCCGATTTCCATATTTGCGAAGAAACAAATGCTCGATAAGTTTTAAGTCCGAAAAACGATAGTTCGAATTTCAATATTCCGAATAAACTGCTAAAATATTTTAGTATTTGTATTTGTGGGTAATTATATTTGTTTTACCTTAGAATATGTGCAATTCATATAAAATCATTTAGTATAATTTAATTTCAATGACGTTCAAAATATCAACTGTTGATATAATTTCTTTTCATGTAACATAATATGCTCTATAAAGTAAGTCTTTTTAAATGAATGTATTTTAGTGATGTAGCGTGAACTAAATCGAAAATCGTTAGGTACTTATAACGTTTAAAACATATCATTGATACCATCAGTTAGGCTAACACCTTGACTCAGGGCACCCCGACCCAGGGCACACCCGACGTCGTGTTTTTTTTAAAGCACCCAAAATACCTTTATTTTCCGGATTATCTTTAACTCGGACTTTTTGTTATTCGATCTATTGAAACTCGGTAGGTATTTTAGGAATCGGAATTTTAAACGTTTGAAATAATGATATCGGAATTATAAAAATAGGTTAATAATAAGTCGGAGTTGTTATAATCGGAATTTTGAACTATTTGGAATTATGAAAATCGGTATTTTAAAATTCGCATTTGTGACTTTCGGAATATAGTTTTACGTATTTACCACCCAGTAGTTGTTTAGTAGTTTGTACCCACCCAGTTTGAATATAATAAGGGAGCTTATTATAACCGAAAGAAATTTTTTTCTGAGAAGTTATAGAATACAAAAAAGTCTACAGAATAAGTTAATTTAATGTTTATTAATTTAATAAATCTAGACGATTGCAGATTCAATTAAAAATATATCTATTTGCTGAATAGAGCGCAATCGAAAGTATAGCTAGGTTGATGTCCCGCAGTACTGATGAGGTTTTTCAATGTATTTTTTAGTTTATAAAAGTTAGTATCTTAGACATTACAACAACGAAAGATACTTGATACTCGAGGAAACCCGGAATTTAATATACTGAATATAAATAAATCTGAATTGCCAATCCGCCTTAAGTAAGCGTGATGATCAATGTTCTTTCTGTATGAGAAAACCCGCCGTATAAGAAAATTAGCCTTAGCCTTTGCCCTGCATTGAGGCAATAAGAGGCTGGTATTATAATTACTATATTTAATTTATTTTAATAAAACGTTAACTTACTGGAATTAATGCTTTCATTTTGGCTGCTGAAGAGTCGTTGTGGTGGACTAACAACGGACTTATTTTTAGCCTTTTTATATGCAATCAATAGTAGAAATAAAAACAAATTCGTCAAGGTACTTAACGTTAATTAAAAATAAATTACAATATTGTAAAAATTACAATACAACCCTATTGTAATTTTTACAATATTGTAATTTATAACAATAATGTAAGTAATCGAAGTTAATTAATAAAACACGTGAAAATCAATATTTTTGATTACAATTTGTTTTTGAGCAAGTAATCATTATTTAGTTATAAAAATATATCACAGCTAATTTTAATGCTGCTGATTATTATGCCTATGGAATGTAAACAATGCATTTTCCCTATTACTTAAAAAGAAGTCATAGTAATTACGTAAATATTAAAAAAAAATAAACCATTGAATTGAGAAGCTCCTCATGTTTTAAATTGGTTAAAAATAATATATTATAAAATACACACATCAAAAGTGTCTAGTGATATTTTAATTAAACCTAAATTACTAAAATTCTATTAACTTTTTGTTAAGACACCTACACTTTAAAATAAACCTTGTTTAATTGCCTATCTAATCTGATAATAAACTTTTAGATAAAGTTAAATTAAAAAAAAAACTTAGAAGAAGAGGAAAAACTCAACAAAATTTCAATTTAACTTTATTTTTGAAATTTCAAAACCTTAACAACAAACAGTTTTTTTTTATAAAAATTGTTGAAAACTTAAAATTAATAATTCGTGGATCCGCCTAAGACTCTCCTGACACATCTGGAGCGGTTCTGCATACTCAAAACAAGGGTGTCAATATCCTGTTGTGGAGTACTGTCCCAAATCCTGCTAAGATGCAAGAAAAGCTGGTTTTGATGCACAATATCAACAAGGAAATTCCTACGAGCTCTTCTCTGAAGCATATTCCAGGCATGCTCAATAGGATTTAAGTCAGGGGATTGTGCAGGCCGGTCTAAAGCTTGGATAACATGCTGTTGTAACCAACTTGTAACGATACGCGCCGTATGTGGACGGGCATTGTCGTGCATTAGCTGGAAATTTTGTCCCATTTGCTGTTTGTGGGGCAAGATTACAGGCTCTAGCACCTCATCTCGGTATTTTCGAGCAGTCATATTGCCTTGTATCCAAACGAGGTCCGTTCTACCGCCGAGACGAATTCCTGCCCAAACCATAATCGTGCCACCTTAATATGCATGAACTTGTTGTGGGTGCTGCAGTCGATTCCAACGTCCAGGTTTTCTCCAAACGCGTACTCTTCGCGAATCAGGATGAAACCCAAACCTAGATTCATCAGTGAAAAGCACAAGTGACCATTGAGAATGGTTCCAGTTTTCGTGTGCAATAGCCCATTGTAATCTTCTTCCTCGATTACCTCTCCTTAGTGCTGATACCCAAAATGGCCTACGAGCACGTAGATTGACGTCATGCAGTCGCCTTCTCAAAGTTTGACCGCTTACCAGCAAACCATACTCTCTCTGTAGCCTTTGAACCAATTGCATCGCCGCTGCATTTAGTTGACTTCGTGCAGCATTTACTATGAATCGGTCCTGTACATGTGTTGTAATGCGTTGAGGTCCTCGGTGCCGTTCCACCACTTGCTCCGTGACACGATAACATGACCAAAGCCTGAATATAACGCTCTGACTGGTCTTCATGGCTTCAGAAATGGCAATTATGGGACAGTATTCCACAACAGGATATTGACACCCTTGTTTTGAGTATGCAGAACCGCTGCAGATGTGTCAAGAGAGTCTTAGGTGGATCCACGGAATATTAATTTTAAGTTTTCAAGAATTTTTATAAAAAAAATTGTTGTTTTGTTTAAGTTTTGATGTTTCAAAAATAAAGTTAAGATTGAAATTTTGTTTGAGTTTTTCCTCTTCTTCTAAGTTTTTTTTTAAATTTAACTTTATCTATAAGTTTATTATCAGATTAAATAGTCTATTAAACAAGGTTTATTTTAATGTGTACATGTTTTAACAAAAAGTTAATAGAATTTTAGTAATTTAGGTTTAATTGAAATATCCCTAGACACTTTTGATGTGTGTACATCATTCACATTGAATCTAAGATGGAGTAAGTAGTACTATGTAACAAATAGTGCGTGTAAGGGGGGGATGCTTAACAGTAGACCGCAAAATTCAAATTTTCGTACGTTTTTTTTTTGCAATTTTTGCAAGTTTTTTTAAATATATGCGGTCTGACGGTTTGAGTATATAATGTGGCCTACCCAAATGTCCTTACTTTGGTACTGTTCGTCAAGACGTTAGGCTCCTTAGTGTTTTTAGTTGAGCTAAACGATTACTGACAAATGCTTGCACTGTCTGGACAGGTCCACTCAAATCTGTGTCCTTCTCTCATCAAGAGAGTGCCTCAGACATTAACCTTCATGGTTCTCGCACAATTTTGACCAATACGTTTGTATGGACTTTAAAAGAGACTTTGACCTCTGAGTTTGTTTCGGATGTTTCTTCTCAGAGCAGTCCAGCTATATGCACTTTGGAGGCTGTTTTGATTATTTTAACTAAATTTCAATTACGGTCGCGAATCATACTAGATCAACACACACCCAGATACAAAGTTGCATATCGCAATAATACTTAAATAAATTGAATTTCACGGGCTACCTTGAGTTTCCACCTTAACAGAAGCCTAGCGTAACTTGAAATAATACTAATAAATGTGAAATAACTGGCGCCAAGAGATGTCCAGTATCTGTTGACAGCGTCCGTTCACTAACATGAAAAAAGCTGGCACCATATTGTCCGGTCTCCAACAGGAACGGGGTATAGTAAAATAACTATGCAAAGATTATAAGCCTGTCTTATATTTTCACAATGAATACTTACTTTACTTTAATCACAATAATTACAATAGTTGACACCTAACACAAAGTATTTTACATATGACCACTAAACCACCTATCGCGTTGAGTTCCAAAATACAAGAGAGCGCGCAACCGGTCAAGCGATCCGTTAGCCTATCTTAAATTCTTAACCCATCCATTTTTGAGCGGGAAGAAACGACTTCTCTCTGATTGGTTCCCGCCACTGCGTCAACCAATCACAGAGCGATCACACATAAACTAAAAGGGTAAAGTATTGCCACCGTAAAATATTTAAATTATAACTATATTAATTGGAATACCGATTAAATAAATCGCTTAACAAAATTAAACCCGAAAAATATGGCTTTCTGGGCTGTGTATGAAGGTAAGGAATCTTGTCGCACGCATAACGAGAAGACTACTCTCAAGAGACAAAGACAGCTCAAAGGTATAGTAAAAAAAAACGACAAACAAAACGAAATTTTATGCTAGAAATAAGTAATAAGTACAAGCAAATTAATTACTACTGCAAGTATTATATCCAAGTAGGTAGCTAGTTTACTCTCAGTTTTCGCTAGTAAGATGCAGTGGACTAATTAAATTAATTTGGCAAACTCTCCGGTGTCTCATTATTAGGTGGGTTCGCATCGCAGTAAGTTTACTGAAAGACTTCGTTTAATAAACTGCTACGGGGAGATAGTCTTTCGCGAAAATTGGAAGCAGTTGTGCTAGACGGATAGCTAATTTAATTTTAATTACGGCAACGTTTCCGACTGTTTGTGAAATAAGGAGAAATCTCGCGCGAGCGAGCGTACACGCGTACAAATGAGCGTGATGTCACTGGAAATCTGCTGTTTTCATGATATCTCTATTTAGTCTATATGCAGTTTTAGCAAAAATAATAAAATTGAAGAAAAACTACGTTCAAATTCAGTTCGCGGGTTCTCCCTAGATGGCGTTGGCGTCAAATTAGAAGTCGCTAAGGTTTCGTTACCGCGGCAAGTATAAGACCCCTGAGAAATATGTTTTGTTTGTACACGCAGTGGAGGATTTTGAAATATAGGCACTCGACTTTCCTCGTGCCTCGAGGAATATATTTTTGATGTTAGCGAAGTTAGCGATTCGCATTGTCTGTAGTAAAGACTAGTAAAGACAAAACTACAAATAACTTAATAACAAGTTTATTATAATAATTGGTTTACCTGAATAGTCACCAGAGCCGCTGCAGGCGTTTGAATTGTGTGCACGAGAAACTAGAAACAATAAATAATAATTTAATTTGGCTATCTGATTCAAACTACTTTTCATTAAGTTTAGCACTTCACGTCTATATTGCCTGAAGGGATAAGCAGACATCAAAATGAGTTTAAGTACCTACCTAAAATAATCATAGTTTTTAAAAAAATATCCATATCGTGGGTTGTGGTCAAAACATTTTGTAATAAAGTAATTCCAAAATTTCATTTGAGCAATACCAAAACGAGCTAACCCACACTATCCAATATGTAAATATTACTGTTTAATTAATTCATCAACACTTACACTAACCGGTGGAGGTGGAGACTATAAATCAGTTTTTTTACAGTAGTTGCCTTTCATGTCATAAGTTTCAATGAAGGGTTTTTAGAAAACTCACTTCTAGAGTGGGGGGAGAGAGGGAAGGAAAAATTTCACCTCTAGAAGAGGGCTCCTCTAGAGGTGAAATTTCTAAAAACTCATAAGGGTATTTTTTTTTCTTTTTTTTGGGGAGTGGGGAATCATCAAATGACTGCTCCCGTCCTGGATGCGGCGGGAGGGCGTGTCAGACTTTTACTGCCTAAACCCACTCATGTTCTTTCGGTTGCCCTTTACGTTCCAGGGTCACGGTAACTATTATAAACATTAACAACCCCGGCAGGCGTTGGTCCACCCTTAAGGGCATGGGGGGAGGAACACGTGTTCCTCATGGATGCATGGAAGTGAGTAATTTTCAATGTATATTTCACATGATCGAATATATGTAGCTAACTACAATATTACCATGTATATAATAATAACAACCTCCAACTATCCCACTGCAGGACAAAGACCCTCTTCACATACAGAGAAAGTATATTAATTGATCACCACGCTTGCTCAAAACAGATTCTCGATATCAGACTTCAAACTAAACAAATATTAATTATTTCACGGGCTCCTTGGTATAGTGGTTACTGACTGCTAAGCCAAACAATGTGGGTTCGATTCCCAGCCAGGACTAACTCTGTGTGATGAGCATAAATATAGGTTCTGTGTCTGGGCAATCTTTATATATATAATTCTGCTGTACGTGTGTATGTCATTAAACTCCTCCTAAACGGCTTGACCAATTTAAATGATTTTTTCTGTATGCGTTTGAGTGCCACCCTGGATGGTTTAATTGCATGAAAAAGCATGTGGTCTCGGAAACGACCCTAACGATTTCGCTGAAATTTGATATGTGGGGGTTTTCGGGGACGAGAAATCGATCAAGCTCAGTCTTATGTCTGGGGAAGCGCATGTTTTCGAGTTTTAAGTTAAAATGTTTGGCGCCCAACGAAGTGGGCACGGGCCAGTTAGTTATCTATATAATTTACATTTATTTTAGATAATACAATTTATATATTAGTGGTCTGGTTACCATGTTACAGACTGACTAATTTAGGATCAAATCTTACAGAAAAAAACCGGCCAAGAGCGTGTCGGGCCACGCTCAATGTAGGGTTCCGTAGTTTCCCGTCCGTCACAATAAGTGTTCCCTCTTATAAGTTTAAAAAACAATGTTTATGACGTATTAAAAAAAAACTATTTACTAGATCTCGTTCAACCCAATTTTCGGTGGAAGTTTTCATGGTAATGTACATCATTATATATATTTATTTTGATTTATCATACTCTTATTTTAAAAGTTACAGGGGGGACCAACATTTTACCACTTTGAAAGTGTCTCTCGCGCAAACTATTCAGTTTAGAGAAAAAATTAAATGATATTAGAAACCTCAATATTATTTTTGAAGACCTATCCATAGATACCCCACACATATGGGTAGGATAAAAAAAATAATGAGTTTAAGTTCTATGTAGGGACCCCCAATTTTTTTTATTTTTTTTTCTATTTTTGTATCAGAATTTTAATGCGGTTCACAGAATACATCCACTCAGTAAGTTTCAACAGTATAGCTCTTATAGTTTCGGAAAAAAATGGCTGTGACATACGGACGGACAGACAGACAGACGGACAGACAGACATGACGAATCTATAAGGGTTCCGTTTTTGCCATTTGGCTACGGAACCCTAAAAACAAGAACATTGATACACACATAACACTACAAACCAAACCAAACCAAACCTTAAACTCAATACCAAAAACATTAAATTAGCTCTAAAAGATACACTTTGACGTGGCATGGTTCGTTTTAGCACAACAAAACTCAATTACAATAGTGTAGTGGAATATTATAGTCTTGTTTAACTAAGTTTTGTGTTAGAACAGTTGAGTTAACTACTTCCGACTGTCTGCAGGTGAACTAATTTAGCTAATCATACTGAATATCAACGAGAAGATGATAATATTGTTACATGTTTAGGAGTTATGCACACGACTGTGCTTATGTGAACTTAAATATAGGATAACTACTGGTAATTAGTGTACGTTACTTAAACACGTGATTGTGCTCATGATAACAAACTATTTTTATTAAGAGAGCGAGCAAAGCCAAAATCGTGAAAATAAATTAGCTTTTCAGTACATTTATGGTTGCCTAATGTACTGAACAGCGGTTATTTTTTAGTTATTTTTTTGGCTTGCTGACTTGCTCCCATAATAATGTTTGTTAATATGAGCACAATTACGTCTTTAAGTATCATACATTATTTAGCAGTCACCTTATATAATATCAGCTGGTCCAACATTAATAACATCTTGCATCTGCCGAAAATATGCAGTCGCTACAGGTACTCACAAACCAGGTCTAACCAGTCTAATTAAAGGGTATCGTGTCGCTCAATAACTGTATTTGCGAAAGTCTCGTATGCAGTCGTTTCACGTAAAACACTGGTATCCAGCAGAACCCGGTACGGCCGAAAGCTGACCTCAACATATAGTTGGGAAAAGGCTACGGAGATAATGATGATGATTTGCAAAAAAAATCAATAATAGATCTCCGGCAATTACTTTATATTTATTACTAGAGACCAGTCCCGGCTTCGCACACATGCAATGGCGACGGCCAGGTTTGCCGCGACGGCGACCGCATGTTAAATCTGTTATGTCTTCGAAAATATTCATTTGAAATTACATACTACGAGTATAAAGGGCAATATTAAACAATATTAATTGCACAATGTATTTAAGGTTCTTAATTTTACAAGAATTAATAATATACGGCTTGTAATTGCTTCGTAAATAACCTATTGTTCAGTTAATACTGAACATATATTTTTTGTACCACTTTTGTGGCTATTTTTTTTTATTTGTTGTTGGTAACATTAGTCTTGTTCGCAACTTCACTTCCGATATTGTAATTGCGTTCAAGTGTGCTGCTTAGAAATAAATTACTAAAAGGTGAAATAATACAACGCTTTTTATTTAACATGCGCTGTGGTGGACCTTCATCACCAAAGTAATAGAATCAGTGATAAATCTCTAGTCGGGAGTGCGTATTTTTCGTGATTACTCCGAGAGCACCGGCGCACGGTGGGCTGAAAATCGGCTTTCATAGACTTAGGGATTTCAATTTGCAAGTGCTTGTTTTTATGCCGGATATCGCTTCTATTAGTCATTACTATGTACAAAAATGACACCCGAGTTAATTCTACCCAAAAACGAAGGAAATATATTTTTTTTACGAAAAATTTGTATGAAGCTAGTATGAAAAATCGAATTATCTCCTAAACGGCATGTTTAACCGTAATATCCTTGGAGATGGTCATAGTGCTAATTATTTATGATTTTTTGGTTGGCGATAGGACGAAAAATTTAATGCCGTTTTTTTTTAAAAAATCGTCAAAATATTTTTATTTATTTTTACATGTAAAACGATCCCTTTTAGTGTCTAAGTTAAAAAGTTCGATATGTTATTAACCCAAATATTAAGAACACACGAAACAAGAAAAATAAAATAAAAAAATTGCTGTTTTTGACACATTTATATTAATTTAAATAAAAAAAGATTTATATTGAAGTAACATTATGAAGTTATATTTTATACAAAATAAGTTAATTTAAGGAATTAATACTAAGCATTCGTAAAATAAAGTAAAATAAATAAAAAAAATAAAACATATCATTAAATATTACAAAAAAACCCAAACACACTCAAATACAAATTTACAAATATGTTGTACATATATATCTTTTTTACAAATTTTCCTTATCACTCTCGTTGTCAGACTCCAATTCTGAGTCAGCATCCAGATTGGATATATCCAAAAATTCGAACTCAGTTTCCTGAAATTGAATTAAGTCGAGAGTTTCAGCAAAAAAGCTCTGCTTTTTCTTGGCATCTAACTTAGGCCTTTGTGCACTTAGCAAAGGGTCCGAAGAAACAACAAGCATATTTAAAATGTCTTGATTGGAATCCTGCCTGCTTCTTTTCCGCGAATGATGTTCTCGAAACCTCCTAAAATCTTTGTTTCGAGACTCTGAGGCTTCTTCCGTGAGAGTCCCAATCGGCACAATATTATTTTTCTCGATTATGTCAGCCCCATGGATTAGTAACTTATGAACGGTTGACGACATGTAGAACCAGTCGTATAGTAATACGTACTTTTCTGCTGTTTTGCGAGCATAATCTCTAAATTTTATTATATCGATCTGCTCTCCAGATGTAATTGCTTGTAAAATTACAGCAAATCTTTTGATGAGGTCTTCATCCAAACCGGTTATAGCTGCGGTTTTATTAGAAAACTCAAAGAATTTTCTTGCAGTATTCCCGTCATTGGTGGTTCCCGAGCCTTGTTTTACTATATCAATCAACAGATTGAGCTCATCTTTGAATTTATTTTGAATTATTTTCTTTCTTGTCTGTAGCATTTCTTTGTGCTCATCACTTCTCGCTGCCCACCGTTTGAAGTCCAGTTTGTATGCAATGTGTAACAGACATTCCATACAATTTATACGGGCGTGTAGGGATGACAAGCCAAACTCATACAGGTCCGAACACACAATTTTTGATGTTACAGCATCTAAGCGGTTCATTTCTGTAGGCTTTGCTAAGCACAGGTAGCACGATGCATTTGATCTAGCTTCAGAAAGGTAAGTACAGACTTTAGCGTCGATCATCGTCATCATTAGTTGATGAGTCACCCTATTATTATTATTGCACTCTGTGGGGATAAGGGCCTCAATTTCTTCATCCATTTGTTTTTTCAGCCCAAGGACAACTGCTTCACTCTCCTTTACAAAAGTAAACTGAACTGGACGACAATACAAAACTGAGCATGGTTTTGGGTTCGTCCATAAAATGTTGTCTCCATCTGTCAGTTTTAGTGGCACCAAGGAGGTCATGAAAATGCTTGAATCATCTTCCTCACCCTCAATTTTCTGCTTGTATCGGCTTTGGTTAGAAGCACCGTCAAATCCCCACTTGGATATCAGCTTCAACTGCTTGTTATGCTCTTCGTTAGAAAGGCTTTGAAGGATTCTTGTAACCGTGATATCAAGTAAAGCTTGAAGTGTAATCCTAGCCGATGAATCAGTAACTGTCACTGATTGCTTCGGAGGGTAGCAATCAAGCTTAGTTTGTTGCACTTTATAGTAAGATGGATAAATATCTTTAGCACCTTCTCGAATGGCAGCCTCACGCAACGTAATATATTGCCACTTTGAGAGTTTTAGCGAAAGAAGCAATCCAAGCGCCTTTTCTGGCGTAAATATGATTGTTTTCGCTGGTTTCTTAAGCGTTTCATTTAATTTAGCGGCTGCTTCAGGATTTTTCATCATGTATTCGATGACAGAGGCGATATCTCCATGCCCTTCTTCTTTTAAACGTGCTGCAGCTGCATATGCCAATTCACTGGAACCTTCGCCTGTGTGTTCATCAGATCTTCTCTTTTTTTGTTTACTTCCCAGGTCTTCGAATGGTTTACGGGATCTTTTCGTCATTGTTCCAATGGACGTTGATGTCGACGGTTCTGGAGAGACTGAGGGCGCTCTTGGTATCTCATCAACACTTGGTTCTTGATTAACTAAAGTTTGCACAAAACTCGGCCAATCAATATTTGCTCCCAACCAATTCTCGTACTTTCTCCTGAAATTATCAAGGAATCGGTTGGATTTCCCCCACCTTTGTAAAGCGGCTCGCGTAAATCTCCGACAAAATTCTTTGAGAACAACATAATCTTCGTCAGACAGGCAATCGCCTATGCGGGATACAACTGCACTAAATAATACTTCATGATCAAATGAAGTACTCTCACTTCGTAGAAGAACAAACAAGTCTAAATTGGTGATTAAACTTTCCATTTTAAGATTTTATAGTCGCAGATTTAGTGTTAGCAGTTACACAGTTGTGAACAAATTAAATTATAAAACAAAACTTTAGCCCTTTTATTGCAAAACGACAATAATTAGGTAACTACCCTCATTAGTTATCTCCTCATTAGCTAATGAAAATCTATAATTGTCACTAACTATTCTTAGAACTCATAGCACTGCTAATTAACAAATTAGCTTACTTATCAGGAAATGTTAAATATAATCCATTGTCGTGAGATATTGAAAATCATTAAATCACCTATTAAGACTCATTAGAAGACCTAATCAGTGTAGTTACTTAATCACTTCTTTTTGGACTCATTAGAAGACAATTGGTAATTTGGTTGTATGAAAAGTTTTAAAACTCATTTTGTGCTGATAAATATCTAGCTCAAACATAGTTGGCTACGTGTGGGTGTACTATAAACCTCTGCCAACTCCTTCGGAAATATAGGAGTGATGCTATTTTATGTTATGTGTAGTTAAAAGTCCGTGTTCTTCAACATAAACACCAAAAGGAATCGTTTCATACGTAAAAACAAATAAAAATATTTTGACGATTTTTAAAAAAAAAACGGCATTAAATTTTTCGTCCAATTGCCAACCAAAAAATCATAAATAATTAGCACTATGACCATCTCCAAGGATATTACGGTTAAACATGCCGTTTAGGAGATAATTCGATTTTTCATACTAGCTTCATACAAATTTTTCGTAAAAAAATTATATTTCCTTCGTTTTTGGGTAGAATTAACTCGGGTGTCATTTTTGTACATAGTAATGACTAATAGAAGCGATATCCGGCATAAAAACAAGCACTTGCAAATTGAAATCCCTAAGTCTATGAAAGCCGATTTTCAGCCCACCGTGCGGCGTCCAGTGTGATCGCAATCGGCGTGTTTTCGTAGATTGCGTAGATTTCATTTTAAGTGTAAGATCTGCATAAAGTCTGGTCATAATACTATCCTGCATATGAGTGAAGATTCAAAGACTGAGCAAGTAGCATGTCACTCTTATTATTCTTTGCCTACTCAAGTCTTACTACCAACAATTATTAAAGTAACGTTATTTGATAATAAAGGGTGCAAGATAGTTATTTGTTAGGGCTCTGTTCGATAGTGGAAGCCAAGCCTCTTTTATTACTACCTCGTTGGTAGAAAAGTTGCCAGTGAGTCAGTTACTCAAAATACCAATATTATTGGAATAGGTAACAAAAATAATAAGATAAATAAATATGTGAATATAGATATTATTTCTCCAATGCAGAATATACAGCTAAATGTTAAATGCCATGTTGTGCATTTTGCCAACCTTTTTTGCAACACGGTGCCTTATAGAGTTAGCCAATAAATATAAGAACGAGTTTCCAGAGCACATTTGTTGACGATGTTATATGCGGATCAGATACGCTAGATGAACTTTTCGTCCTTAGAGATCAGTTGGTAGAGCTGCTACAGAAGGGTGGTTTCTCTCTACATAAATGGTGTTAAAATTAAATTACTCACGGACGAAGTCGCGGTTCATAGGTAGTCTTAAATATAAAAGTGCATATTTTTTTATTGAGATAATAATATAAGATTTTAGATAATACTGGTTTGTGGAGCAACTTGTAAACTGGATATAGATTGTAACGGAATCAAAACATTAAAACGAATTGCAATGGAATTCGACAAAGCAACGCTTAATTCTATGACTTGGAATAACTTATTTTCTTCTTATTAGCAAGTTATTAAAACAGCGTAAAATTAGCATACAGATTGCCTATAAACATGGAAACTAAAAGCCTTGTCGCCTTTATTTTAAACCCTGCTAATTCTCTAATAGCCCACGATTCGTGATTTGGGAGCCTATAAATCCCGGATTTAATAACCATCAAGGGAGCCATTTCTATCGGGGGAAGCCTACCTCTGTCGCACCAGTTTTTAACCGACCTTAAAGGAGATTTTTAATTCGCCCTTTGTAATTTAAAAATCTTTATTTAAAGTCTTGTCTCTATATAATCTTAGACGACCAGATAACTTGTTGACAGACTTGGGATTTGATGCGTTCATAATCATACTAGAATTAGTGGGGGCATTATAAGCCATTAATGTATGGGGAGCAATATTTTTTGCATTAAAGCATGAGACTTGGTACACTGATCAAGCAAAAAATATGTGTCCAGTATTTTTAGACTGTCTAACAGACGGACTAAACAGCATGTCATTCTTTTGATGTAGTCCACATCCCTATAGCTTTTGGCTTATAACGCCCCCACTAAATAGTCTTCGTAGATGTAGCTCTTAAAATAATGCATGGCAGAAAATTTTCCCTCCATTGCCGAAATTGTATTTTGCTAAAATAAATATCCAGCAATAGACAGCCCGTTAGGCATATTAAAAACGATAAAATTAATAAAAGTCGTCATTATAACAATACACAACAAATAGATTAGCATTTGATTAAATTCAAGTAGAATTATATTCTCGCTACAGTAGAAATGCTTCAGGCTCTACAGTACTACGGTACTCAGGAAATGCCGATTGCAGCTGAGTGATTTTAATATCCTGTGTACATGATTAATAATTTATTTGCACTTCGTAATTATGTCAGCAACTCACACCAAAAATTCAGTTTTTCGTATAATAAGTAAAAAAAAAATAGGTTTGTTTTTCTAAACTCAGCTGTCTCTCAGATAAAGAAAAGAGACAGTCAGATGAGTGCATGATCTATGAAGATTCCGTTTAATCATTAGCACGTACGAAACCTTAAAAACAGATTTATCTTATAAAATAAAAAATAAATCATAAAAATAATTAAGATTAAAAAAAGTAATAACGACCCAATAAAAAACAAATCAAGGGTAACTCTCATTGCACAAATGACCACTTTTGTAGTGCCTTTCGGGTTTTTTCTAATTCCCACTAGCTTGATACTGAAGTCGTGGCTGTTATTGTACTTTTGCGATTCTGGGCACGATCAGACCTCTTTATTAACTCTGTTGGGTAACTCAATTTGGCGTTGAAGGGATGACGAGAACCCCCCGTACGTGTTACTGGCTTCTCGTATATTACTGCGATATATTCGAGAACAAAATCGAACAATCGCTGTGGCGACTTAGTTATTGGATAAGATTCACGTCAGTGCAAGTTTGTTGGCTTATTGAATCAGCTCGAGCATGCGGATAACTGATGGATATTTGTTTCCTATTACTTTTTTCCTGACTACGATGAAGCAAGGAGGGCTATAATTTTCCAACGCCTGCCGAGGTTGCGGAATGTTTATAATACATAGTTACCGTGACCCTGAAACATAAAGGGCAATCGAAGGAACATGAGTGGGTTTTAGTCGGTAAGAGTCTGACACGCCCTCCCGCCGCACCCAGGACGGGAGCAGTCATTGGATGATTGCCCACTCACCAAAAAATAAAGGGCTATAATTTGGACCAGTGCCTGTCCGAGTCTTTTATTTATTAACAAAATATAAGTTGACAGTGCATGACCAAAACTCTGCTAGGGTGGCGCAACAGGGACGCAGAGGGCATTAAGGAACACGGGTAGGTTTGAGTAGTAAAATTCTGACACTCCGTTCCGCTCAGCCCTAAGAGGTAAGAGCCATTTGATGATTTAATTCCTTATTGATTAGAAAAATAAGAACTAAAATAGGCCTTTGTCCACAGCAGTGGAAGAGTAGGGACTGGTATTATTACTATTTAACACTTTCTTCTCAGTGAATTGCTGTGCGTTCCATGAGAGTTTCGTATGTACTTTTTTTTTTTTGGTGAGTGGGAAATCATCCAATGACTGCTCCCGTCCTGGGTGCGGCGGGAGGGCGTGTCAGACTCTTACTGACTAAAACCCACTCATGTTCCTTCGATTGCCCTTTATGTTCCAGGGTCACGGTAACTATTAGAAACATTCCGCAACTTCGTATGTACTTACATACCATATCAAATTGTGTATTTATTGCTTTATGTTTCCTTTAAACCGCGTTAATCTAAGCACGACTTGTACTTCAAATCGATTTCTTGTTGGATTTATTAACACATTATCAGGATTTACATACTTTTTTTTCGAAATTATGATTTGTTTTGATTGTTGTAATTTATGACCACAATCTATTTTGAAAACGTACTGCTAGTTTTCTACACTAATATTATAAAGAGGAAAACTTTGTTTGTTTGATTGTAATGAATAGGCTCAAAAACTACTGGACCGATTTTTAAAATTCTTTCACCATTTGAAAGCTACATTATTCCTGAGTAATACAGGCTATACATACTATCACGCTATGTCCCACGGGAGCGAGGCAGTAACCAAAAAATTAACGTAATGCGGTTGAAACCGCGAGGAACAGCTAGTATATAATAAAGAAGGACGCCTATTTTTTTTCAAATGTTTACTTGGACAGAAAACCTAAAAAAATGTTTAAATCCATTAAAACATTAATGACAATGAATTTAAATGCTCATTCCAAAATAGTTAATTTTTATGGAGATTAATGTGTAAGCAAATCTATATTTTCTTTTAAAATAAGTGTTACAAAGTATGTGCATCATTACATGTCAGAATACATAACATGTTTGTAGCAAATCAATATTTAATAGAAATATACAAGTATTTTATAAACACTAATCATGTATGGAAGAGCGGAGTCTCCTAATACAGGCTTCATACGCTTACAAGGAGGCTTCAATCACCACTGATGTAAATAGAACTTGTAAATTCCAATAAAACCTTTTTCATTTTTTCAATAAAAAAAACCTTTTTTTTCATTCCCACCCATGTTCCTTTGGTTGCCCTTTAGGTTCCGGGGCCCACGGTAACAATTAGAACTATTCCTTAACCCCGGATAGTGATAAACTTACTGACTGACTGACTAGGTGATTTATATCAACGTCCAGCCCAATACGCTGCCAACATCATACTTAAAGGGTTGTGTTCTTTGTGAAGAGGAGGGATCCACAAAAAAAAATGGATATTCAACCCGAAAAGGGGTATAACAGTGGATGGAAGTCTACGCGAGTAAAGCTGTGGAAAAAAGCTAGTTAGTACATAAAGTTTAAAGTATAATAATAATATAGTTAGTACATAAGTTGAATTTGTCCCTAAATTCGGCTGTCACACACTCACAATTTTGTAAGGAAACTCCTTAAAAATTCTGTCTAAGCTAAGTTCTTCAACATTGATTTAGTAACACTTGTTTTAATTTTAAATAAGCTAAAAACCATCCAACGTTTGAATGAAATTTATGAAAATAAAGATTAAACCAACTTTATTAGATTCTTTATTACTTATTTACATTTTGTTAGCAGTGCAATAAGATTTTACTAGAAATGCGAAGAATTTAAATAAAGGCACTGCTCTTATTTCATTATACATTTCCTTTAAATGTTGATAGCTGTTTTGTTTTTTCTCTCTTCGGAGCAGTCTTCTTCTCATAGAGAGAAGTAATATCGAATAGTTTTAATAGTTACCGCGGTCCCGGAACATGAAGGGCAACGGAAGGAACAAGGGTGAGTTTTAGTCAGCAAACTTCCTCCCCGCCCAGGGCGGGAGAAAGTGTCAGACTTTTACTGACACGAGAGAAATGAAAGTTACAAGTCTTAGACAATCTCAGCTACTATATTATGCATGTATTATACATTATAAACCTTCCTCTCGAGTCAGTCTGTTAAATAAAACCGCATTAAAATCCGTTGCGTAGGTTTTAAGATCTAAGCATACACAGAGACAAATAGACAGCGAAAAGTGACATTGTTCCTGCCGGGGTGTTGCGGAATAGTTCTTATAGATACCGCGGCCCCGGAACGTAAAGAGCTGCCGAAGAAACAAGGGTGGGTTATAGTCAGAAAAAGTCTGACACTCCCTCCCACCCCGACTAGGGTGAGAGAAGTCATTTAATGTGTCTGGGTGTAATTTATCTATAATTATGTATGTATTTACAAATTATATAAGTATGTATATCAGTTGTCTGGTTACTATAACACAAGCTCTGCTTAGCTTGGGATCAGATAGCCGCGTGTGAGTTGTCCGAAGATATTTATTTATTTAATGATTTTCCACCCATAAAAAAGCGACTTTGTATTATACTCTGCAGTGATGTACCCCCAGTTACTGAACCTACCTAAGCAGAGCACACAAACACACGAATCTATAAATAGGGGTAGCGAGAGCACGATCCAGCTTTTAGTGCGAGCAAACATTACTTAAACGTCATCCGGCGTGTTGACTCCACATTGAACACATTAGGGCCAACTAGTACCAACAGAATTACCTACCTATATATTATTACCATCGAAAAAGAGGTGGAAATATAAATAGGGGTTTTGACAATGATGTTATAAGTAAAAAAGTGTAGATAGGTTTACCCAAACGAAATTCTATCTTCAAAAACGGCACACTAACGCACACATACATTACACGTCAAAGTAGGATGACATGATTGAAGTGGCGGTTGGGTTGAATGTTATGTTTATAATAGTTACCGTGACCCTGGAACATAAAGGGCAATCGAAGGAACATGTGTGGGTTTTAGCAGGCGTTCGTCACTCGCTCAAGGCCACGCGTTTTATGCCTACCGCTTCGCGTATCGTCGACGATACAACGAACACCGGGCTGTCGCGCGCCCGGCTGAGTGCTCGCGCGTCACGGGTACAGCGCTGACTATCAAAATGCCTAAACCACGTAATTATTGCGTGATTGATTATTGTGCAATTCCCCTGTTTCCCAATTCTCTTGTTTCCCTTTTGATTATTTATTAAAAAAATTCACGCGGTTTTGAATATTTTCGACACTAAAATATATTAGTCGGGAATTCAAGGAACGAAAAATATGCATCAGTCAATTTATCAAACTAAAAAATATTTGATCAACAAATAAAATATTAATTGTTTTTCTAAAACATTCGTTTTATTACTATTGTCATCATACGTATAACCCTAGCAGATTTGCTGGACGACACGCACACACGTTAGTCGCGCGGCGGGCAAAAGAATCTCAACTCTCTTAGTGCGTACTTATGGTACATTTCTCCTTGCTGCAAACACCTGGTATTATTATTATGATTTTGTAGGCTATTATAGCGTAGGTATTTTGGTTTTTGTATTGGAGTGAAGTATCTGTTACGTAGTAACTATTTATTAATCTGTGGTTTTAGTCAGTAAAAGTCTGACACGCCCTCCCGCCGCACCCAGGACGGGAGCAATCATTTGATGATTTCCTACTCTCCAAAAAAAAAAATGATTGAAGTGGTGCGAGTGAAAAAGAGATAAACGTCAAATGTCAACGCGATACTCAGTATCATGTTTGTCAATTGGCAAACTTTTATTGTGCCACTTTTTGGCTGTATATAACCTATCTACACTTTTTTACTTATAACATCATTGGGTTTTGACCTATTTTTAAACGCTGACGGATTTTCATGTGTTTTTTTGTCAATAGTTTCAAGAGGAAGGTTTTAAGTATAACTAACTCTCTTTGACGGGCCATTTGATCTAGTGGTTAGTGACCCTGACTGCTAAGCCGGAGGTCGTGGGTTCGATTCCCACCCAGGACAAACTTTGTGTGATGAGCATGATTGTTTGTTTTGTCTAGGTGTGATTTATCTATAATATGTATGTATTTAGAAAGTGTATAAGTATGTTTATCAGTTGTCTGGTTACCATAACAAAAGCTCTGCTTGGCTTGGGATCAGATGACCGTGTGTGAGTTGTCCTAGGAAAAAGAAAAAACTGTCATCCGCGGTTTCGCCCTCGTAACACTATGTTTCTGATTATTGCTCCGCTCCCATAGATTAAAGCGTGATGTTAAGTAGCCTATATGTTATTCTGATGCATAAAGCTAGGTATGCTATGTTAAGTCGGCTAGCGCTGAAAACCAGCGTCGTGGACTCATGCCATGGTATGTATGGGTCACGGCATTATGCTGAGCGCTAGCCGTTTCGCGCAGTAGTGACGCTACTACTTAGCTGTATTTAGTTTTAAGGTTGTAGTATATAAGTTTTTTATTTGTAGCGCACATTGCGCGAATAAATTGTCTTTCTTTCTTTTCTTTCTTTCTAAGTATCCTAAACGTATTGTTATGTAGTCGATATGTAAATCTGATGTTAGCTATGAAACTTTATAGTAACATACTATAAAGTTTCATAAAAATCCATTTAGTAGTTTTGCGTGAAAGAGTAACAAACATATCACAAATAAAAAATTGACGCATTTATAATAGGTATTAGTAGGATTATGTCCTCCTTTCACCCGCAATATGATATGTTTTTGATTATTGGTCCCGTAGGTAATTTTTTTTTTGGTGAGTGGTGAAACATCGCATGACTTGGACGGGAGGGCGTGTCAGACTTTTACTGACTAAAACCCACTCATGTTCCTGTGGCTGTCCTTTATGTTCCGGGGCCACGGTAACTATTATAACTATTCCGCAACCTCCCGTAGGTCATAACGTGTTGTTAAGTAGCCTATACGTTATTTTGATGTGTAAGTTTTTATATTATAAAAGACAAACCGTGTTTTTTTAGGCATATAACGTGCGAAGCTTGCAAAATTGTGTGTCTACATCTTGCTTTAATTTACGTTAGTTAATTAATCCCTAAGATTACAATCAATGTGTGGGTACAACCCTAAATCTCACACTTTCTCTCACCCACTACTCACACACTTAAGGACATAGCTCATTAGAGCCACCCGGCACCAACTCCGCACCGGCTCGCCTCCTGCGGCTAGTATTCTTTATATGGATTTGTAAGGGCATGTGCTCACTATATCAACTCCGTACCGTCACCGGATCGCCTCGGTTGTAAGCCCTTCGCGCGCGGTCGGCGGGTTGGCCACTCGGTGACAACTCGCTGCTCGAACTCTTGCCACGCGTTGACAACGCGCGGGCCACGAGTGGCCCCCGCACTGCTCGCTATTGATTTTAATAACAAACTACTTGAAAATTGGTAGACCAAGCTGCGTCAACGAGTTGACGCCTCGGCGTTCACTCGTTGACCGCGGGTGGCCAACTGGTTGACCGCGGGTGGTCCACCTACCGACAACGAGTTGACGCCGTGCGTCGAGGCGGTGCGGGGTGGCTGTCGGGTGGCCGTAATGAGCTATGACCTTTACTCACCTCCACACTATCTCACACACATCCCAGCGCGTTTCTGCCTCACACTACTATTTTCATCTCTTATTTCATTGTTAGGTTAAGTTTATATTGTATTTTGCACCTACTTAATAACAGTTATACTAACCTGGGCACGGGCGGAGCATCCTAATACAAGCAATCTATTTGCTTAGAAGGATTCTCCCCATTAAATAAAATAAATAAATATAAATATACTGCGACAACTCACACACGGTCATCTGATCCCATTGTAACTAGAATAAGTTATTTATGTAGAAGCAAAAAACATTTTTGTTTTTTTTTTATTTATTTTTTAAGCTGTGGCCGGTGGCTTACTCACGAGGCTATCACGACACAATGTAATTATGTATAACTAGTTATCAGTTACCTTTTCCTTTTTAGAAATTGCCAAAAAATAATATCTAGCATTATTGTCTGCAGTACAATATATATTACATAGGTATAAAATATGTTAACATCTGCTCAGTGTCCATTTATAAAAAGATACAGCAAGCTCGCATTTATCTAATGGAAAGAAAAACGTACCTACTATGTTTTGGTTTAATAAATATATATTTTTGTAAGTACGGGAAAGCTATAAATCGATTAGGCAGGCTGGCTTTCGTCGGAGGATGTACTCTGTAATATTAACCTCTGGTATAAGGTATAGGTGTCAGCGGTTTTGTGTGTTCCGGTTTAAAGGACTTTACCGACTAACCCATTGAACGCTTTAATTACAGACACAATTAGAAAAGCATGGTATCTCGCATGGATCCACGTTCTATCCTAGAGTTAATAGAATAGTAAATATATTATATATCAGCACGGGTAGAAGATAACCGGGGTAGAAAAAAAAACCCAAAGTTTTTAACATCGCGATTTCAAGTTACAATAGCTGAATGATTTTGGTGAAACATGTCTAAGAACCATCGCCAGATACCAGACTTTCAAATAAAAAAACTCATCCAAATCAGATCACCCGTTTAACAGCTACAGTTCCACAAAAAGTCAGACAGACACACAACAAACAAATACACGTGTTACAGTGTTGTTAAACTTATTAAATAAAAGTTGTTTTAATGAGGTATTTTTTTTATTAACCTTTCAACGACCGACCGACCGACAGCCGGCTGTTGGGCTTCTATTGTGCCTCGAATCACGTGTGTTTAAAGGTTTAATAATTATGAAGAAGCTCTTGACCTGCCATCATATCTCTGCACTACGTATGGTTGACTGGTAGAGAATGCCTAAGGCATTAAGTACGCCTCTGTACATAAATTTTGTGCATCCATACTAATCCATACTAATATTATAAATGCGAAAGTAACTCTGTCTGCCTGTCTGTCTGTCTGTCTGTCTGTCTGCCTGTTACGCTTTCCTGCTTAAACCACTGAACCGATTTGAATGAAATTTGGTACAGATATAGTCAGGGAACCGAGAAAGAACATAGGATAGTTTTCATCCCGGAAATCCCGCAGGAACGGGAGCTATTCCACGCGGACGAAGTCGCGGGCAGCAGCTAATAAAGTATAAATGGAGGGTAAAAAAACCACAATATATATGACGATTTGCGAAATCTGACTGTAAGAAGGATGGCTGATAATCGCCAAGAAAATAAGGAATTATTGTGATAACAAACCGGGATGTAAGTTGTGGGATTAGAGAGAAAGTACGCTGCACGCTGGTGCGCCTTACCTGGCTGTCTCCTTGCCTCGTATATAGATTCAACAAAATGGCGCCTGATGTTTCTTCGCCTTTTGGAGGCTTTTGAAGCACAACACTGGAATTCTCTGTCTCTGTGTCCACAAACAATCACACCCGCGGGCGGTCGATCACAGCGGTTAATATTTGTTGTAATACAGTAGGAATTAAGTAGGCGCGTTAAATAAATTCAGGAACGTGAAAAAACTGCATTTTCACGTGCGGATCTTCCATGGCGGAATTTTCTTCCTTTTCTTTATGGCTTCTGACAGCCGTCAGGCGTGCGGCAGCGTGAAGGTCGGTCAAGACAGAATAGATAAAAAGAGGTCTAATTATTAATATTAGGAAATAATAAAAGGCGCTACCAATAAATAAGCTCTTTGATTGTCTTTTTGGGACATTCCTGTCAAACTTACCAACCGCTTCTGTCTGAAATATTATCTTGTTGTGCACTTTTTTTGTTGTACTTGGGTTTTAATCTTTTTACTATATTTTTTTATCATAGCTTTCTGTTTGTTACACCGAATCCCCAACCGGTGAGAGGTTAATATCAGTTGACGAGCGTTAGCAAGCGTATTGCCCATTTAATTTTCCGGTTCCAAGAGGGCATGTCCATTTCGCGAAGTAAGTATTATTATAATAGAGTATAATAAAGTATACCAAATTGAAGTTGCCGTCAGAGAAAATAGTTTTTTTTTATAGAAATTGATGGATATCATACAATAATAAAATATGGTAAACTGACTCAACACGGAGGTTAGTCTTTGCGAAGAGTAAGCAAGCATCCACTCATTAAGGATTTTCGGTAATTTCGGCCCTAAAGAAGTAAAATATTGGTGGTATATAAGTTTCGACATTCACGCAAACGAAGCTGCGGGCGAAAGCTCTTCCAATAATCTTCATTTACTTTGCCCTTCTCATACTTCGGATTTAGTTCATTCTTCCTTTCGGATTCAATCCATTCTTCTCTGGAATGCGCTTCCTCTCGATATCAGGACTACGCCACTAGCCGTTATGGATTTAAGCGGAAATTGAGGATTCATTTTCAAAATATATGAGCAGAGTCTATTGACCAGTCACTACATTCTTTGTTTTATATGTATGTATGTAATTTATATTTATTTAAGTAGTATATACTTTAATATATAAATATGTAGGTAATTATGTCTATTCTTTTTTCTATTTTAAGTTGTATTCTTCTATTCTATTTCTTTTTTTTCTTTTTATTAGTGCACCTACCATGTAATCTCTGCACCACCCTGGGTAGACTGGTAGAGAATGCCTAAGGCATTAAGTTCGCCATAGTACATATGTGCATAAAGATTAAATAAGTAAAAAAATTAAGCTAGTACTCAAATGAAATTGAATTGAATTAAAGGACTGTCTTTTCTAATTACATTTTTATATGAGAAAACTTTCCATCAGTGTGTAATATTTGGCATTCCGGAAACAACACCCTTTTAGTTTATTTTGGACTTTACTGACAGGAAGGAAAACATTTTGAGAAAACCTGGACTTATCATTAACTAGCAATGTGCCACTGTTCCACAACAACGGAAAAATAAACGACTTATATATTATTCTATTGTAACCAGGAATTGTTACAGTTATTAGTAGGGGTATATTAATATATTATTTATACGACTACCGGCCACCGTAGGCGCGGTTCTGCGGATGGCGAGCGATGGGTAGCTCGTCGTCCGGCTAGGACCAAGACCGCATCGACGGCGCGTTAGTGTTCCACGCGCGCCTCAAAGAGAAGGAGTCAGCACAGGAAGGGGCCCAACAGGGCCACGCCGCCGGGGTTGCGGAATGTTTATAAGGAACATGAGTGGGTTTTAGTCAGTAAAAGTCTGACACGCCCTCCCGCCGCACCCAGGACGGGAGCAGTCATTGGATGATTTCCCACTCACCAAAAAAAAAAAAAATATATTATTTATACATTCGATTATATATTCGATATGTTTATTTCATTATTTCTATATCTAGTTTTAGTTTATAAAACACTAAAAAGTATTTAACAATTCTAAAGTATTTTAGAGAGCTTGGTTTTGACGTCAATGTTTATGAAACTACTACAAGGTTTGAATATATCTAGAAATATTAGTACTTATAAAACCTTTCTAAGACAGAAATTTAAACTGTAATACGTTAGAGTTAGAGTTTATTAAAAAGTGAAAATGGGCCAAATGTGCTTTAACGTACTTCTATTTCAAAGTACGGCAGATTTTAAGCAATCAATCTCTCAACTCGTTCTCCACTCATCACTTAAACAAGCATTTGATTTCTGCGTTTCGATTCCTATGAAGCAAATTGAGCTTTAAAGGGTTGTAAAGAAATAGGTACCTACGCAAAGTGAAAAAGGCCCTCCTTATCGAAATTCCTTTCAACTCTCGTCTGGCGGGGCCAATTCCTTGATGGAAAGTGTAATATTTTTAAAATGGAACTTCGAAACGGAATAATGCAAATAAATTCCAACGTTTTTTTTTATAAACAGAAAAGGAAGATCGTTGGAGAGTTTGTTTAAAAAAAAAAGAATTATGGAAAACTGACGTGTGGAGTAAGATCTGAGAAATGCCATGCTTAGTTCTTTTGGTCATGGCTTAAGGAATAAACACACGATCTTTTCTTTGTAGTTTTTTTGCCAAAGCCTGAAAACGGGCGCGTGGGAGAGGAGTACATCGATCTTATAAGTTTTCTCATAATTTATAAGTAACTAGACTATAGACTAGATTCTATAAGATGTAGAAAAGCCTAGAGTATCATGAGTTAAATGTGGCAAATAACCTGATCCAATTTCGACGCAAAATTAAAAACATAACTTTACTATTGCTAATTATAAAAACACTGTTATAAAAGTCCGCATCAACAGCAGAATCCAAACATAATACCACATTAAATAAAACTACAAGAACATCAGTTTATTAATTCCACAATTACATTACCGTAGCAACCAGTTTTCGTACAAAAGAAATTAAACACAGTCGGCAAACAGCGTACAAAGGGTTGCAAAGAAAATGTTAACGCTTTTACAATCTCTATAGCACCTACTACTTAACATAATGCTACTACATTCAGTGAGAAGAAATTAAACTGTACCTCGGGGATTATCCAGGCTGCGGACCTGAACTAAGTACATTCATTAGTATTAATTAATTTCATAGAGCTTATAAACTGTGACCCACACGAATAAACTTTAGCGGATTATTTATGAACCGTGAGTGAAACTTGGTGTTATCATTAAAAACGGTGACGTTAAAGACAAGGGTTGGACTGTTTTAATTATTTAGGACGCAATTTTGGGGCATACCTATCAAGGTGAATAAGGAAGTTGTGTTAATGTTAAGTGGGGGAATTGTACTTTCATGAGTACTGAGGTAGGAACGAAAAAATTTGGTGAGAATGAGAGCACGTACAAATTAGTAAAACACTGTGAGTGTGGTTCGCAAAGTCTTATGTAGGGGGGATTGGAGAATCGACTACTCTCCCTCTCCTCCAATTGGACGCATTTCCCGTCCTTTCTCTTAGTGTTAAACTCAGAACCAAAGACACATGATTCAAAGTTCAAAACCTAGTTAACTTAATTTGTAGTCACAACACTGATCCCTGCTACTGCAAACTTTGTGGCGTTGAAATTGTGTACTACCTGACTGTTAATTTTAGTAGAATGTTCTCTGCGTGAGATGTCAGCTTACTCATAATCACCGGTATCAAGAGCACTCATAATTTCTCAATCTTTAGCAACACAGTCATAACAGTTCCTATTTCTGGTACAGCATATTGATTTTTCATATTACCAGTCGCCTTGTTCCCTATGTTTTTAACTCCACGTGTTTAAACAAAATCCTCGCTTCGTACTTTGTTTCGCGAGAACAAAGTATTAAAAACAAACGTATAAACCGGATCGACAAACAGAAAGCGTTAGAACAAAATCCTTAATGTAATTTAAAGTTTGCTCACAGCGTTTCAACAGTTGAGTATTGTTATCATTTCAATTGTCAACTTTGTTAAGGAAAAAACGTTATTGCTTACCTCTGGGGTACCTTTTAGACAGAAATTTAAACTCTAATACGTTAGTGTTAGAGTTTATTAAAAAGTGAAAATGGGCCAAATGTGCTTTAACGTACTTCTACTTCAAAGTACGGCAGATTTTAAGCAATCAATCTCTCAACTCGTTCTCCACTCATCACTTAAACAAGCATTTGATTTCTGCGTTTCGATTCCTATGAAGCAAATTGAGCTTTAAAGGGTTGTAAAGAAATAGGTAGGTACCTACGCAAAGTGAAAAAGGCCCTCCTTATCGAAATTCCTTTCAACTCTCGTCTGGCGGGGCCAATTCCTTGATGGAAAGTGTAATATTTTTAAAGTGGAACTTTGAAACGGAATAATGCAAATAAATTCCAACGTTTTTTTTTATATACAGAAAAGGAAGATCGTTAGAGAGTTTGTTAAAAAAAAAGAATTATGGAATACTGACGTGTGGAGTAAGATCTAAAAAATGCCTTGCTTAGTTCTTTTGACCATGGCTTAAGGAATAAACACACGATCTTTTCTTTGTTGTTTTTTTGCTAAAGCCTGAAAAGGGGCGCGTGGGAGAGGAGTACATCGATCTTATAAGTTTTCCCATAATTTATAAGTAACTGGACTATAGACTAGATCCCATAAGATGTAGAAAAGCCTAGAGTATCGTGAGTTAAATGTGGCAAATAACCTGATCCAATTACGACGCTAAATAAAAATATAACTTTACTTTTGCTAATTATAAAAACACTGTTAAAAGTCCGCATCAACAGCAGAATCCAAACATAATACCACATTAAATAAAACTACAAGAACATCAGTTTATTAATTCCACAATTACATTACCGTAGCAACCAGATTTCGCACAAAAGAAATTAAACACAGTCGGCAAACAGCGTACAAAGGGTTGCAAAGAAAATGTTAACGCTTTTACAATCTCTATAGCACCTACTACTTAACATAATGCTACTACATTCAGTGAGAAGAAATTAAACTGTACCTCGGGGATTATCCAGGCTGCGGACCTGAACTAAGTACATTCATTAGTATTAATTAATTTCATAGAGCTTATAAACTGTGACCCACACGAATAAACTTTCGCGGATTATTTATGAACAGTGAGTGAAACTTGGTGTTATCATTAAAAACGGTGACGTTAAAGACAAGGGTTGGACTGTTTTAATTATTTAGGACGCAATTTTGGGGCATACCTATCAAGGTGAATAAGGAAGTTGTGTTAATGTTAAGTGGGGGAATTGTACTTTCATGAGTACTGAGGTAGGAACGAAAAAAATTGGTGAGAATGAGAGCTCGTACAAATTAGTAAAACACTGGGAGTTTGGGTCGCAAAGTCGTATGTAGGGGATATTGGAGCACCGACTACTGGAGAGGGGTCTCCTCCAATTGGACGCATTTCCCGTCCTTCCTCTTAGTGTTAAACTCAGAACCAGAGACACATGATTCAAAGTTCAAAACCTATATAACTTAATTTGTAGTCACAACACTGATCCCTGCTGCTGCAAACTTTGTGGCGTTGAAATTGTGTTCTACCTGTCTGTTAATTTTAGTAGAATGTTCTCTGCGAAAGATGTCAGCTTACTCATAATCACCAGTATCAAGAGCACACACAATATCTCAATCTTTAGCAACACAGTCATAACAGTTTCTATTTCTGGTACAGTATATTGATTTTTCATATTACCAGTCGCTTGTTCCCTATGTTTTTAACTCCACGTGTTTAAACAACGTCCTCGCTTCGTACTTTGTTTCGCGAGAACAAAGTATTAAAAACAAACGTATAAACCGGATCGACAAACAGAAAGCGTTAGAACAAAATCCTTAATGTAATTTAAAGTTTGCTCACAGCGTTTCAACAGTTGAGTATTGTTCTCATTTCAATTGTCAACTTTGTTAAGGAAAAAACGTTATTGCTTACCTCTGGGGTACCTTTTAGACGAGCCTAAACTTTGCTATTGTCACAACTGTCAAGAACGACGGATTGCGGTTAAATCTCAACAGTGAACAATTCCCTGTGTATTTCGACATCCTGCGTTCCGTTTTTAAGTGGAGTTGTTTTTTGAAGTGAAAACTTCTTTAGCGGCGTTGAGCACTTTTTCTGTAATGGGTATAAAATCTTAAACTCGCGTCAGGACATGTGACCTGATCAAAAAAGCGTAGGACGGATGGATAGTAGACAGCTGTCACCATCCATGGATGCGCGTGGCACGCTGTTAATAATCAAGTTTTCACTTCTGCCGGCACTCCCGGAGTGCAACCCATCTTTTTTTTTAATAAATGACACACCTTTGTTCCAGAGCATTATATTACACTAGCTATCGCCCGTGGCTTTGTCCGCCTCTTGTTAGGTTTTAGATTAATGCTCTACTCTTGTTAGTCACAACGTGATGTTATGTTGCCTATGTCTTATTTTGATGTATAAGCTAAGCTTTACTAGAAAGTTTTATCAAAATCCATTAACACACAAAATTTCACATTTATAATATATATATAGAATTATCTAAAAATAAATGTTTTGGGTCAACTCACACATAGCTAATTTCAAACTAAGCTGAGCCTGTACTATGGTAACCATACAACGGATATAACTGCACTACATACACTATATTATACTTGTAAACCCACAACAATCTTCGGCATTACCCACAGATCAGATAGGCTCACTAACCACTAGATCAACAGTTCAACAGGCCATTAATCAACAAACATTATCAAGTCATCAAGCATAAGTGAACTGCATATTATTATATTCCTTACTATTTTCAAGTGGAAGGGGCCCAACAGGGCCAACGCCTGCCGGGGTTGCGGAATGTTTATAATAGTTACCGTGACCCTGGAACATAAAGGGCAATCGAAGGAACATGAGTGGGTTTTAGTCAGTAAGAGTCTGATACGCCCTCCCGCCGCACCCAGGACGGGAGCAGTCATTGGATGATTCCCACTCACCAAAAAAAAAACTTTTTTTAAGTTATACTCCAACGCGATTTTTAAGATACAATAACCCTCAAATTAAATACAAGTTTGGTTTTCCAGCCTGCTTATATTTTGAAATAACAAAAATATTGAGGGCTATTTCCTGGCTGCAAACAAAATTAGTTTTCAAGTTTACTGATCCATTAAAATTAATAAAATAAGCGAGCCTTATCAAAACATATGTTAATTAATTTTTTGATTGAATATTTTGAATACTTCGTGTTTGATTAATTAGGCGTAACGCTGTGGAATGTTAATTATTTCGTTGTTAGAAATAAAACAATCATTGGTTTTAAGTATTGTTATTTTTCATTGTTGTTGTATGTATACTAGCTGACCCCCGCGGTTTCTTGTTACAGTATGAACAAATATACTTAATTATCCTGATATTAAACGTCAACCGATATTTTCTTCATATAAATATAATTGTCATCCATTTAAATCTTCTTTCCAATCGTCCATAATGTAATTTGTAGCTCTAACAGTTGACATGACCTAACTCCTCTATTATTCTTTATGACTGGCGCCAAGGTAATAACGGAACATCCCTAATAAGCACCTACGTGTATGTTCGTGACTGCTTCATATAGCACTGAGTTCTTAGCGCGAGTTAAAAACGTTAACCTATTCGTTTTTTGAATCTATGTAATAAGGCAAAGGAAGTGTTTTGTTTTTTTAAATAGGATAGTGGAGTCGCTGGAAATAGCTGTGCCCGGCGGGGTTATTACCTATGAAACAGCAATCAGCAATATTTGCGCAGTGATCGCGCGGTCACCGCGCGATTAATCGCTTAACGTCAAAAAAAAAATCGTTATGTATGAACCGATTGCTAATCGCTCGCTGATTGTTCTAATGCACATATTTCTACGATGACGATAAAGTAGCAATCGCTGGAACTAATAAAATATCACATTTAACAAAAAAAAACTTAACTTTGCTCTTAAAAACCATACAAAATACGAAACCACCAAACGTAAAATGCATATTTTAGTTAACTAATTGCTCCACAGAGGCAGCACTATCACTAGATTGCTATTTGACATGACGTATTTTGAATTGACGTTTATATTGCTAAATTATCGCGATCGCTCGGATTCTGCAAGATACGTAATCCCAGTGCGGAGTTGCCCTACGTGATAAGAACCAAAGTCACAATGGCGGCCCCATATTACCAAGCGCAGCGTATGACGGCCTTCCGCGAGATGGACGGATGGTTCTTTTAAAAGTGGTAGGAGATCTTTAATTATAGGTGGCACAGAACCGCACGCTGTGGAGAAAGTTAAGTGAGGTTCACGCCAAGCTGTGAATGCTTACAGGCTGATGATGGTGATAATGATAAATGGATGCCTAGTGGACGCCTTGTCGTTGAACGAATGATTTTATTGTTGGCTTCTAGTTGTCTACTGGCAAACATATACAACCTCATTCCTCTTCGAGGTCAGTATTCGTAAAGTGCCAACAGAACTATATTACTAATCTTCCGCTGTCCGTCCGTCTTCCTTTCAACATAATTTTTACAGAATATGAATAATATATTCTATATTATTTGTATAATATACGGTAGAACTACTGAGCAGCTAGTATAAAATATAAAATAAAGATTTGATTGGTGAGTTTTTTCAGCGTGCTTTGCTTTCGTTTGCGAGTCCGACAAGCATCGAGGCTTTGCCGTAGTCCAAGTGCACTAAAGTTCGACAGAACTCTTTTTAGAAGTCGGTGTGGTAATGCAAGAAAAAAATAGTTTCTCTTCTCACCTCTAGTAAAATGTAATGGAAACACGTCATCACAAAGCCTGCTCCACATGACAAAATCTTTCTAACCTTAGGCTAAGCAAACTTTTCAACCTGTTTTACAATTTAGAACGTTATTTTTACTGTCATAAAGTTTGTAATAGAAAAGCTGTCTCAAATCTGAGTCTCAACTGACAGTTTGGAATCAAAAACTTTACAATGTTGAGAATACAGTTCAAAATACAATAACTAGCTCAGTGGTTCAAGCTTGGACTAAAGTTAAAAGTCGTTTTGTAATAAGACGGAAAGGAAGTCTTTCCGTCTTTACGAAACCCTCAAACGAACCTGAGGAACTGTTTCGGGCAAGTTGAAAAATAAATTTAATGCTTACGCCGCCGGCATCGCAAAACGTTCCAAATAAATAACTGAAAACTTTTTCAATTTCATCCCACGATCCGCAAATTGTGTTTTGCGTCTGAGTAAATCGAAAAATGAATAACAAATTTTACGTTCTATAATAATCAAGGTAGCGAAATTAATTGCGTTTAGAACACATTTTGCACTGTTTGACTTCCATTTTGCTATTACAAAAGTTATATTCAATGTCAGAATTGATTTGATTCTATTGGAAAAAAGAAAAACACAATTGGTTGGACGTTAAAACCAATTTGCGTCGACTGCGATATGATAAGAAAGATCTCCGTTGGCAGCTACAATTTGTAGTATAGCAAATAATCAGGGATGGAAAACAATGTGGGCTTAATCGAACAAACAGTAGAGCGGGAACAATGTCCAGTTTTACATATTCATCGGCTATTAATTCAATTTTCATTGGCGGTTTTCACTCAGCGAGTTGATTTTGGTTCATTTGTCACTTTTCACATGAATAATTTCCAGATCTTTGTTTAAACAGTGTTGGCACTTGTGTGTCGCTGTTCGTGTATTCTCTTTCATATTCAAAACATTGCGTTTAATGATTCGATTTATTTATGCGGCATGTCAATGTTTTGTATAAATTATTTGATTGTGGTTTACCGTGCTTTGAATTCCATATCTATTTTTATTTACGATCACACGAATAGTATCCCTAATTAATTTTTTTCGGGATAAAAATCAAATAAACATAAAAATATGGTTATCATAAGTCATCCTGCGAAGGTTTCCACTTTGCTGGATGGCTGGTCGCAGCTAGACGAGAGTTACCTAAAATCGATAAGAATGGTACGCAATTGGAGAGGCCTTCATCTAGGAGTCGACTGCTACAGCTTAATGATTGCAATTAGAAACTGATATGGTGACTGGAAAATTAGTGTACATTACTTATATTCATAATTACATACAAAATATCCAAAGAAATAGGTCTTATTTTTTCTTTTAGAGCTCGCTCAGCAACTTTGATCAGAGTTCAACACCATTTTTGATAAATGATAAATGATTTATTTTTGTAAATAGGTAAAAAATTACACTTTTACACGTCATTTTTTTTCTTATTTTAATCGAACGATAGGGCCGGTGTTTCCTGGCTGGACTACTCTGAGAAGAAACAACCGACACAAAATCAGAGGTCAAAGTCTTTTTTAAAGTACATACAATAATGTATTGGTCAAATTATGCGAGGACCATGAAGGTAATAACTTAAGTGATCTCTTGATGAGAGAAGCACACAGATTTGAGTGGACCTGTTTACCTGTACAAACAGTGCAAGCATTTGTCAAAAGTCGTTTAGCTCAACTAAGGCGTAAGGAGCCTAACGTCTTGACGACCAATACCAAAGTATATTTAATCCGTATGTAGGTAGCGGGCTGCATATTGTCAAAGGATTGCGCGCGTGCGTTATCCATTCAGGTACATACATTATCAAGGTCAAAATAAAATATCTGATAGATAATGAAAAAGGAATCGCTCGCGTGTTAAAAAAAATTAATATAACAAAAAAATGTTTTTTTATAATTCTTTGTTATTAGCCACTAATTACCGGTCCTTATATGCTTGCCTTTATGTATAAACTCTTAATATCACCATTGTGCGGTCGGAAAATTATAGCAATCTATCATTAACTGTCTAATTTGTCAAACCGTTCTTTTTCAACTTGATCGTTTATAATGACGTAGATAAAATAAAATAGGTACTTACATAGATAATCTAGCGTTCATCATGTTGATAAACATACCTACCTAATATTCTACTACCTCGCTTACACGACATATCTACACAAGTATTATAATGAGGAAAACTTTGTTTGTATGTTTGTTTGCATGTTTGTTTGTTTGATTGTAATGAATAGGGTCAAAACCCATTGGACCAATTTTAAAAATTCTTTCAGCATTCGAAAGCTACATTGTCAACGAGTAACATAGGCTATATAATATCACGCAATGTCCCACGGGAGCGAAGCAGTAACCAAAAACCTAACGGGTTACGTTAAACCTTACAGGCTAAAACGGGTGAAACCACGAGGAAGAGCTAGTTTTATATAAATATATATATGTACTGGTTGACCTGACTGAGTAAACTTAGGACATAACGAAAAATAGATGATTCGCTACGATTTTTCAATAAAACATCACCAAGTGCCAGCCAGATTCGCGCATCTAGAGTTCCGCCGTTGCCTTTTTTTACAGTTTGCGTCTTGATTTTCATGATTCTTTGTCAACAAAGTATAAAAAACCGGTCAAGTGCGAGTTGGACTCGCGCAACGAGGGTTCCGTTAATTTGTTTTTTTTTTAGCGAAATAACTACAATATTACGGTTTTCGCAGTTTTTTCTTTACTTGTGCTACATGACATTGCTTCTTGCTGAATTTCATGATTATTGGTCAATGGGAAGTACGGTGAGCTACACATCAAGCTATACATAACCAGTATAAGCTGACTTCTAATTGTACGAAAAACATACACAATGCGAGGTCAGCTAAAACTGGTTTTGTATAGCTTGAAGTGTAGCCGTGTGTACTCTATAAGTTTTAATTTCCTTGCAAATGTCTAAATATGCAATATAAACCGCCGTATCTTTATATTGCGTTGATTTAGAAACTTGATTTTTCACTGCTTTGAGAGGTAGCAAAGCTGAGTGTGTGATATTAATTTCAGCTTAATATCTCGACGCGTTTCTGGGAAAAAGGGTCTTGACAGACGGACGAACGAACGGACGGACGGATGTGAAGTAACTTCAAATTTACGGTTTTCGGAGTTTTTCCTTAACTTGTGCTACATGGTCTTGCTTCTTGCCAAATTTCATGATTCTCGGTCAATGGGAAGTACCCTATAGGCTTTGAGTTTTGATTCCCTTGCAAATGTTTAAATATGCAATATAAACCGCCGTATCTTTTTATTGAGTTGATTTAGAAACTTGATTTTTTCACTGCTTTGAGAAATAGCAGACCTGAGTGTGTGATATTAATGTCAGCTTGATATCTCGACGCGTTTCCGAGAAAAAGGGTCTTGACAGACAGACGAACGGACGGACGGACGGATGTGAACTAACTACAAATTTACGGTTTTCGAAGTTTTTCCTTTACTTGTGCTACATGACCTTGCTTCTTGCCAAATTTCATGATTCTTGGTCAATGGGAAGTACCCTGTAGGTTTTGATTTCCTTGCAAATGTCTAAATATGCAATATAAACAGCCGTATCTTTTTATTGCGTTGATATGGAATCTTGATTATTTCAATGATTTGAGAGATAGCAGACCTGAGTATGTGATATAAATTTCAGCTTGATATCTCAACGCGTTTCTGAGAAAAAGGGTCTTGACAGACGGACGGACGGTCAGATGGACAACAAAGTGATCCTATAAGGGTTCCGTTTTTACCTTTTGAGGTACGGAACCCTAAAAAACGATATAAACCTCCATAAAATTAAAATCAAAGGTTTTATTTAACTTAGACCATGTACAGGCACTTATGAATTGCTTGATCTAAACATGTTGATCTATATGGAGAAGAATATGATTATTGATCCAAAAATGTTGATCTATACGAAGAAGAATATGATTATGACATGACATAACTTATGATTGCATTGAGTTGGAGCTTCAGTGGATTCTAGGTATGAGATATTAGTTTCAAATTAAAATTTGACGTGTTACTGAGAAAAAGGGTGTCGACCGATAAACTAACAACGCAGCGATCCTGTAAGGGTCTTCTTTCCTTTTAAAATAGCCCTAAATATAACCCATAATAATGTTCAGCCTATATTCAATAAAATACATAATTTTAGCCATTTCCTTTTTTTGCTATTGACTATGCACTATGACGTATCTTAAAGATTATTTGGATTATTTAAATATTATATTGACATTATTGTTATACTGATGGCTATAACCATAATAACTACTTATTATATGCATAATATGAACAATTGAATTGTAATAAATAATTTTATATTGTAATAATTTAAACTTACCTTTATATTTGTACGCTGAAAGGACAAACATGACTGTGCTTTACCACATTTCTCTGTACCACCTGCATGTTGTATTATCATGTAACTCATGTTATGACAAATAAATGGTCTATCTATCTACCCAACTAGCAAAAACTAGTCTCAAAACTATCTCTAGACTACTGTTTTTTTGTTCTTACATCATTCCTATATAATGATATAAGCCTGGGTTTGGGCACCAATTATAAGCATATTTAGTTTAATATCGTTCTAATATCGGTCTAATTGAATGCTGTTTGCACTTAATGAAATCTATCCAAAATTAATTTAAGCCGACTTAGGCTAATATTGCTTTCACGTAAGTATCTTGTAAGCCTGCATAGGCTAATATTGGTCTAAGGTTAGAATATTTTGAGAATTTTACGTCAGATCCAACTCAAAAGTTCGTGTGAGTGTAATTGGTGTTAAATTAAATGAAATTATATTAAAGTTCGTAAAGTTAATGTTTATGAGTGCCGTACGGCACTTTAGTTTAAAAGTAAAGGTAGTTTTACGGTTAGTAATCGTATTGGAATTTATTATTTACTGTTAAATAGACCTGGTTTTACGCTTCAAAATTCATGCGCCCTGTTAAATAAGGTATTTGCTGTTCTTGTTTATTTATTTTATTTGTTAATTTGTATTGATAGTGACGCCATTTTAGTAGCATTTTTAGCTGCATTTTACAAGCGCACTATTAGACTAATGTAAGATTGTTTACTCTATTTTAAGCATTCGGCATACTAAAGATAACTCGCCATATTGGAATAAGTTAGGGTTCCTTGCAATTATACCATTTCATTGTACTTTTTAACAACTTTCCTCCTGTAGCCACCAGTTTTCTTAAATCTTTTTCAGTTTTTGTAATCCATTATTACTATTGAATTTAAAAATTTAAATTAAAATATCGCCAGCAAAACTACTCTTAAATCTATTAAAATTAGTTATTTCCAAAATTGATCTAAGATCAAACGCTCTTATATGGGTCTTGTCTTTTGTATTGTAAAAATGTTGATTCATGGTTTTATATTAGTTTCAATTAAGATCAGAAATGCACTTACTCACAGTACTCTTATGCTATGCTGATATTAGTCTGACATCTTACAATAGCATTTAACAAGTCTAATATAAAATCAAACGAGCTTAGAAAATAACCATGTAAGAGCAAGTTTTTTTCAAGTGCAATTAGTTTTAGTAAATCCTCTTATATATCAATATGAGACTTGGTTATGAGACTGAGCGTTCTTGAGGCCATACCGGCTTTTATAAAAGTAATATAGGATCGATGGTATGTTTCAAAACAAATATTAGAGCGCTTTAAGCCTACCACTCTTGAAAAGTGCGAGTTCTGAGACTGTTTTGCTAGTTGGGTATCTATCTATCCTTTATTTCCTAAGCCTTGAAATTAAATTATCCGAAGAAGAACTGGAGACACCCGTTGAATTATTTATCACGTAGCACTGTGTTACAATTTTGATGTACAATGAAGTGTCTTTCCATCTCCTCGTCGTGTCCTTATTACTGAGTATCGTCACTGTCTCGGAGAATCACGTATCTACTTATTTATCTATATTGTTTGTTCATCCATCCATATTAATTCGAAAGTAGCTTTGTCTGTCTGTTGCGATTACATAAAGGATATAAGTTACTTTTAATCTGCGATTTTTTTTATGCATTTGCCATGCGACGCGGACGAAATTATTATTATTATTCTGAGACAACTCACACACGGCCATCTGATCCCAAACTAAGCAGAGCTTGTACTAACCATAGTAGTTAGTTTATTTTTTATCAGTCGTCTGGTTACCAAACCAGGCGACTGATAAAAAATAAACTATTATATAGTATTTGACAGTTATTAATGAGTCATTAACCTAAATGATTTACCCAATACCATTGTATGGACTTTAAGAGAAACTTTGACCTCGTGAGTTTGTTTCAGATATCTTTTCTCAGAGTAGTCAGCTAGAAAACAGAGACGCTATACCACACTGGCGTGTAAAAGTGTTCAATCAACTTACAAAATAAATAATTATCATTTTATTTTATCAATGCGGGTGAAATAGCGGTTAGTAGTCCGCTACCGTGTGTTATAGCGTGATGCTTTATAGTTTTCCCCGAAAAATGGGCTATCCCACACGATATGTTTTTTTAATACAAACCGTTTCTTTTTGAGATTAGCGCGTTCATCCAAAACAAAGTCAGCTTTAAAATATTAGTGTAAATTGAAAGAATATGGTGTAGAGCGCTTTAGCAGAACTTGAGAACGTCCCTTGTTTAAGCAGTCACACTACAACAACTATAATTATATGTCTATAGCTATAATTATTAGACAGTAAAGTTAAATGAATTTCTAACACGCGACTCTATCGATCAGAAGATTATAATAATCAAGAGTTCATTTGAGTTTGACCTTTAACCACTGAACACACTCGTATGATTGCAATTAAATCAGAAACTCCTTCTATTTTTATTAAAACTATCTAACACTGTTTTAATGGGTTATTCACCAACTGGACACGAGAAACTGACCTCACGTATGTTCATTTGGTAAAACTTAAAATTAGTAATTGATTTTATTTCAATTTTTTTTAAACTTTGCGTTTCTCGGGACCCTGAGGTCCCGGACCTTTGGAAGGCGTACGAGGGGCCGAAGCCAACTCGCAGAGGCCCCTTAAATAAAGCTTTATAATTTAAAGTGGGACACCAAGCGGCGATTATCCCTATATGCACCACTCAAGTGCACCTAAGGTCAACCCCCGGTTGGTGGTGATCTATTGCAGGTCATGGAATAAAGAAAGTATTGGACTATTGGTTTGGGTTGTTGAGGTGGATTTGTTACCTAAGACTATTGAAAGACTATGGCCCCTGCCTGATCAATGTTTGTATACACGGATATAGTGGCAGGGACTTGCACACTCAGTAAATGGGCCCCCGAAAACGGCCGCTAGCACATAGTGACGTAGCGACAAGGGGGCAACATATATCAAGGTGCTGGAGGAGTGGAGAGGTATTCCACGGCTATCAGGACAATCCCGGAAGTACGGTCAAGATCCCTACCAGCATCTTACTGGAATACTTCCTTCCCCCGAGCACGTTTGCTCTTGCGAATATCCACTCTAACCAGCCAATTAAGACAAGAGAGAGGTGGGAGCCTTGTTCCTCGTCAGTGATCACTCTGGCCGGCCAATGAAGGCAAGCCAGAGATGAAGAACAAAGGGTCTCCCAGGAGGTCAGGTCCGTGGGGGTCGCTACTGCCCAACAGCTCGCCACAAGCTGCCCTGCGGGTTCATTATTATTATTATTTATAATAAAGGTATTATTCTGTCATCTTCTTGTATATTATTCTTTGCACCAAGATTTTTACTTGTGTCCACTTAGTGAAATTGAAATAAAATTGATTTTTGTGACAGACAGGTCCACACACATAACGATCACATACATTTATAACCAGAGGTCGGAATTAGGAGTTATTTTAGTACTTGCATCGAAATATTATATTATATATACATAGAAATCCCAGGATGATCCATATTAATATAATATGGATCATCCTGGGATTTCTAATAGACAATCTCGTGTGCAAAACAGTATTACAAATAAAAAATAAAATTGTCAGAGATAAATGAGACAAATAAATTGTATAAAAGTAAATAACTTTTTTAAATTAATAAAACTCGGGATTTCTCTGCTCTTTAAAAGTATTTCCGGGATTTGGGGCATTTCCACTTTATTCTTTCGCTGTGTGAAATCAGTGTAAGTACATGAATAACTCTACCTAATTCCGATCTATGATTATAACACCCTTCAGGCTGTAGCCTCAGGTTGAGGCTAAAAATTGAAACGTAACTACGCGCGTGAGTGTGTAAAAAACCGCAGGATGATGCAGATCTGCACTCCCGCAAGTACGCATGTAGGTGCGTTGACACGCAACGTGCACCGTGATGCGGGGCAGTGTGATAATCGCCTAATGGTGTATTTCAAAGTAAAATCAAGATTAGAATGCGAATGTTATTAAACGTTAGTAGAAATTAGTACTATCTACATCTTTGTACAGATTTCTGTGGAACGGGCGCACCGTTGTTATATGACAAATGGTTGGCAATGTTGGCATAAGTTAGAAAGATGACTGTGATGCGGGTTTTTCTTTATTTGCGTCTGCACGAAGTAGGCCGACGCATAACTGACGTAAATGGTTACAAAATGTCTTTTAAGTTTATTATTAATTTTCCTGTGCGTGTTATTTTCGTGGGATATTTGTGTTTTTTAGTAAAGCACTTTTTACCTATATAACTAAATATAATGATAACTGTAGGATACAGCAAAAGAATATTTCTAAATCTGGGCATACCTTTTCAAAACTGTATTTTATAAAGCGTAGTTTAATTAGTTTTGTATTTCCATAGCCATACAGGTATGGCTATTAAAGATTAATAATAATAAAATTAAGTGAAAAAGCAGTTAAATGTTCATTCTTTATTAAATCTAGTTAAAAACCTAATACATTCTGGTGCTGGTGAAACTAGGGCACAACTATTTCCAGGCAGTTTAAAACACAATGAATAACTTAGTCCTTTTATTTGGTTTTGTACAGTTTTGTTCGTATATAGAACTTTAATACTTTATAGAACTTTAATCCATTTAATAAAATAAATGTGAAAGATTGCGTCGGGATCAGATGGATGTCTGTTACTCATTCACGCATAACCTACTAAAGAGATGCTGTTGAAATTAATTTAGCTGATACAACAGAATAACACATTGGGGACATAATTATAATCAGTGTAGAAGCAGTAACCAAAAACCAAAAATAACCCACTTGAAAACGCAAGGGGCTACTACTCTTTATGTTTTTAAATGAAACTAAGATACAAAAGAAATTATATATAAGTTACATGTTAGATAATATGCTAATTGCTGCATGGTCGCCGTAAAGCGCTGCGAGTGGCGTGCGACTGGGTTTAATTTTCTGGTTGGACAAAAAGGTGCACATCAAGATTTTCTCAGTAAGTAGTAGCCCGAGGTATGCAAGTTGGTAGTGCGACATCCGCGTACCTAAAACAACACGGAGAGTTGTTGGTCTCGCATCACAACTCTTTCCAGTCGTGTCCAACTTCCTGAACCATGCGAGTAAAGCACTTGTCCTACCGCCAATGATGAACGAGAAGTGAGTAAAGCTAGTAGCTTGAAACAAGTTGACAAGCAGCGAAAAATAAATGTATAGCTCCGGTCTTGAGTTACTTAAGTTCCTGTGTCCCCTAGATGGGGCAGAGGGCGTCCACAGTGCGTCGCCATCCCGTTCGGTCTAGAGCTTCGCGTTTAATTTCACTCCAGGTCTTCCCTATACCTTTGGCTTCTGCGACGACCGTTCGCCGCCAGGTCTGCTTAGGGCGACCACGTTTTCGCTTTCCTTGGGGATTCCAGTCCAGGGCTTGCCTTGGTATGTGTTCAGAATCCCTTCGGAGCGTGTAGCCGATCCAGTTCCATTTGCGACGTTTGATCTGCTGGTCGATCGAGGTTTCACTGCAAAGTCTCCACAGATCCCGCAGAGTCTCCACAGATCCGGTACTGTCGTCGATTAGCGAAAGGCGATTATTCGCGCCACTTGCTCCTCTGAACCACGTGATTTAATCATGTGGTCAACGATCAACCAATCATATCTGCGTCTCTTTCTTTTATACGGAATGTTATTATCCTACTGTACGTGTCTTGAGCGAAAACATCGCCAATAATTGTAATAAGATTTAAGACTAATTTACAAAAAGATTGGTTGACGTCACGGGCAATGATAGGTATGGAAAGTTACTAATATTACTTGCCATACATTGAAATCTACGTAAAGAAGGTTTTGGTCACCACTTGTGTAACATTAACATCTGGTAATAACTACATGATGTTAGTGTAATTGAAACCAACCGGAAAATAAGCTTGTTATAACTGTTTCACGAACATAAAAAAAATATCTAAACTAATAACTCGCTCCGACTGCGCTCGGGTGCAATGACGATAGTACTAAAGAAGTGTATCTATTTATTTATTAAACATTCAATAGGTAATTGTAAGCTGTCCTTGAAAAATAGAGATGCCCTTGCAGACTTTTTCTAGACTTTGAAAGAGGGTCACTCGCACGCAGCTGTAACCGCATACAGTAACAAATAGTTTTCAATGTTAAAGATTACATACATATTGCCACACTGTTATTCTAATAAAATCCATACTAATTATAAATGGGAAAGTGTGTCTGTCTGTCTGTCTGTCTGTCTGTCTGCCTGTTTGTCTTTCTTTCACGGCAAAACGGAGCGACGGATTGACATGATTTTTTAAGTGGAGATAGTTGAAGGGATAGAGAGTAACATAGGCTACTTTTTGTCTCTTTCTAACGCGAGCGAAGCCGCGGGCAAAAGCTAGTGTAATAATAATTATAATATTACGCCAACGTCACAGTGTTAGGCTCCATGTTGAGAGAGAGCTTATTTCCGGGCATTCTGCTAAGCTCTCGACCGCTTTTCAGAATTTCGTAATAGAAAATCTAATCAAGTGGAGACCAGACTTCCAGTAATTTTATTATTATGTAGGTAGTGATTACCAGATACAGTGTTGAGATGCACCTTTATTATTTAATACGATTAAAAATTAGCACGGAATCGAGAAGCTGGATAGACGACAAAAACCTCCATTGTTTTTGACTTCTGTCCGACAAAAACATCCATCGTTTTTGACATCCGACAAAAAACCGCCTATGTTTTTAACCTCCTACAAAATCATATTCAGTGTTGATAAAAACATCAACCTACTGTTTTTTGACTTGCAACAAAAACATACACTGTTTTTGTCGATTGCTTGATTCAGTGAAAAAATCACAATTCAAATGATATTCACAAATTTAAATGTCTTTTTGTAACATTTATAAATGAGTAGGAAAAACCATCAAAGGCCGGGGTCCCTCGTTTTGTGGGCTTGACCAATTACTATTAAAAGCACTTGCCCAATTGCTATCGATTACATGCTAAATATGAAAATATGTAAAACGAAAGGCGATTTAGTTTACATTTAATACATAATCGGCTGTTGTAACTCACCTATAAATAATCACGTATACTGTAAGTTTGTACCAATAGTACTGCAGCAAAACACAAGAAACAAAAATGAAGTTCTGTTTGCTGGTAAGTAAAATATTTATTTAGTATTTTTTAAACGTTTACGTTTTAACCTTTTGACGACCAACCGACAGCCGGCTGTCGGGCTGCTATTGTCTTCCTATTGTGTCTCAAATCACGTGTGTTCGAAGGATTAAATGTGTGTATTTTTTAATAAATCTTCCCATAATCCCCGATTTCTATTATTGTAGATTAACTATATGCTATTTAATAGGGATAGTCTTGTTTGTTACCAACGCTTTTTATCTTTATATATATAATTCTTCTGTGAGTGTGTATGTCACTGAACTTCTCTCAAACGACTGGACCGATTTAGATGAAATTTTTTGTGTGTGTTCAAGGGGATCTGGAAATGGTTTAGATTCACAAATCAACCCGGCAGATGGCGCTAATTGCTTGAAAAAGCATGTGAACTCGAAAACGACCCTAACGATTTCGCTGAAATTTGATATGTGGGGGTTTTCGGGGACGAGAAATCGATCTAGCTCAGTCTTGTGTCTGGGAAAGCGCATGTTTTCGAGTTTTAAGTTAAAATGTTTGGCGCCCAACGAAGTGGGCACGGGCCAGCTAGTTATTAGATATAACTTATTTTTCATGATATTTTTTTTCTTCCACGAGGATAATGTCGCGGACAGAATATGACGTGTAAATGTGATATAAAAAAAAACAAAAAGAAAGTGATATGAAAGGATATTGAAATCACATTTACACGTCATATTTTATTTTAACTTGCTTGGGCTGACATTTCCAAACTAAGGCAAAGCTTCTGACTCTACTACCAAATAATAGGTATAGCACCAGCTCTGAAAATTTAAGTTTATTCTATTAAACAAGGATAATATTTTAATATGTGTAAAAAATATTCAATTAATATTGGATAATTTTGGCAGGATTTTATATTCGCTATCTATAAATATAACAAGTTTTCCTTTTTTGGAATAATTCAAAAGGTTTCGAAAGGAAATGAAAATTATAATGAGCTAATTTAATGTTTATGAGAGCACAACTTATCACGTTCTAAGTCCAAAATAAAAAGTATGGCGTTAGCAGGGTTAAAAATTAAATAGGGTCATTCCAGTTCACGCGGTCGTTCCAACTGTGATAATTACTTGAATCAGGTCGCCATTGTGCATAAGTTTTTATTTTAGTTTGGCTTTAAGGATGTATGTACTTTATTTTTTATGTGCAATAAAGCACACAATCTAGGCCTTTACTTGCCTTTTACTTACCACTATCAAAACATAATGCATTCAAAATAACTTTAGACATTAAGTCCGCCATTGTGCAATGTTTTATTTGTGCATAAAGTTTTAATTTATAAATAAAATATAATAATATATTTACAAAGAAATATCGACGGGCCTCTTGGCCTAGTGGTTAGAGACCCTGACTGCTAAGCTGGAGGTCGTGGGTTCGATTTCCACCCAGAACAAACTTTGTGTGTTTATCATGATTGTTCGTTCTGTCTGGGTGTAATCTTAATATATATAAATCTCGTGTCACAATGTTTGTCCTCAATGGACTCCTAAACCACTTAACCGATTATAATAAAATTCGCACACCATGTGCAGTTCGATCCAACTTGAGAGATAGGATAGTTTAAATCTCAAATTATAGTCGCAATTTTAATTTATTGCTAATTATTTGTCTGTTATTATTTGACAGTCACAATTAATTTATTAGTAGTTGTTGCTTTTGGAATGTTTTACATTGGATCTGACAGACGGCGCTACCATCGCAGTGTCAAATTTTAAATAATAATCACTTTCAGATGTCATAAACATAAACAATGATATTAAAAAGGTTCTATAAGAAAATGCGTAGCAGTACTTCTTAACATGTCGGCGCTACCATCGCAGTGTCAAATTTTAAATAATATTTTTAATAAAAAAAAGTTTTGTTATCATTGTGTTATCTGTTATTTTGTTATTATTGTGTTTTTATTGTGTCATCTTATATCTACCCGTGCGAAGCTGGGACGGGCCGCTAGTTTATGTATAAAATGTATTAATTTATAAATCATTTAATATTATTCCTTCAGGTAATTCAAAAAAAATAATCAATACAATAAATTAAACAAACACAAAACATTTATAAATTATCTAAGCATGTTTATCAGTTGTCTGATTACTATAACACAAGCTCTGCTTAGTTTGGGTTTAGATGACTGAGTGTGAATTGTCCCAGGATATTAATATTTATTTCAAAGATTTAATCATCGATAATTTATTTTCAGGTATGCCTCGCCGCCATCTTGATGATGTGTCAAGCACAACATAACAACAAGCGTAATAACAGAAACTTACGTCAGTCCAATTTGGTTGCTAACCGAAGAACGTTCCCAATTGGGTATGGTGGTGTCGGTGGTGGTATTGGCGGTGGTATTCATGGCGGTTTAAGTGCTGGTATTGGTGGAGAACTGGGGGCTGGTATTGGTGCTGGTGCATACGGCTACGGTGCACCCGGCTATGGTGCACCCGGTTATGGTGCACCTGGTTATGGTGCACCTGGATATGGTGGCTATCCTTACTACGGTTAAGCTGCAAAAACTGTTTAATCTCATCAAAATAATCCAGAATATTCCATTGACGTGCCTACCATTAAACCAATTTACAATTGGTAATATTTAAAATTAAAATTGATATACTTATTTGGAATTATTAATATGATACTTAATTGAAGCTTAACATTTATTTGCATTGAAAAGTGTAAACGTATGTATATTATTTAAAATTAATTAATAAAATGTTTATTTGATACTCATTTTTGGTGTTTTATTAATTTCGCATTATGTTTAACATCATCTATATATACCTATTTAAAATGGTAAACTGGCTGGCTGATTGACTTACTGTTGATATCCACGCACAGTTCAAAGCCGCTGGTTCTAGAGACATGAAAAATGTGTTCTTTGTAGCTACACTACAACTGCATGTTATGACTGCGCGCGTTATCCCTTTCTCTTTAATAATTTTGACATATACGCCCATAAACCAATATAATATTAAAAATCACCGTTATAATAATAAACTAGCATTTATATCTACGACTAAAACAAACCAGCACAAAAACAGACGTCTGGCTTATTTTTTTGGAAAGGGAAATCCGACACTCCGTTCCGTTCCGCTCTAGGCGGAGCGGAAAGGAGTGTCAGACAGGGACGTGCGGTCCTTATAGGCAGAAAGGCACTGCCGACCCTAGACCAATTCACCCAGACCCAGTAGATGTAAATCCTAATATTTTAAAACTAAAAAATATGAAACAAATAAAACGAATGTAAAAGTCCCTAACATATAAAGGAATAGCAATAAATCATAGTGTACAATCAAATTTCGCGCCACATTCGAATCGTAACAGGCGCGCGCGCGCCAGCGCGGCGTCTCGTAGAACGGCTGTAGGCAGAGTTAGATTCTGCCTAAATCTCATTCATAAATGTGCGCATGTAGTGGTACATTTCGTGTCTGTGAAATGCACACATCAACGCGCGTACATTACTTACAAGTAGTTCCCCAGCTAGGCAGTGCCTTTTGTGACGTGGACTACAACGACAACTACTCTATTGGTTGACACATTTCAAATATTTCGCCTGTTGGCTGTCACCGAGAGATTATACGACAAGTTGAAAAACGGTCATTCTCCGATTCAGCGTTATTTGCCTAATTACCGTAACCTTTTTGATTTTTCACTGATTTAACTTAAACTCATTAAAATATGAAACTGACAAAAAATACAAATTCAATAATTAATGAGGCATGTTTTAATTACTGGTAGTTTTCTAGTTATTGAGACTTAAAAAAATTATGAGTACGGTAATTAGAAATGTTTAAAATCTAATGCCACGGTAATTAGAAAACACTGACAATTTTAAGTAAAATGTGATATAATATAATAAAAATAACACACATTAATAACTATTTATATAAAATGAATCCCTATTTCCCTTTGTCATCTTTGGACCGATTTCACTAATTCTTTGTTGTGTTTGTTGTTTGGAGAAGGTTCTTATGGAAAAAAAAATTGAAAATTAGGGTACTTTAGGGTAGTGTAGGTTAGAGTAGGATAGAGTAGGGTAGAGTGGGATATAGTAGGGTAGGCTAGAGTAGGCTTGAATGGGATATAGTAGGGTAGGCTAGAGTGGGATATAGTAGGGTAGGCTAGACTAGGGTATAGTAGGAGTGAAGCCGCGGGTTCGTTTTCACGTTATTTTCATACACATTATTTACATTTTTAAATATTGATATAAAAATGTCAATATATAAAAAAAAACATGTAAGAATATAAAAAACAGTAGCCCAACGGCATCGGGAACAGGGTCTCAGCTACCGGTGATCAGGGCTCCAGAGAGAGGAACTTTCTAACGATGCGAGCTGTGTCCAAAAGCTTTTGAATGAAGCCCCTGATCCAGCCATCTAACGAGAGCCTCCTTAGGTGTTGGTCGAGACTATTGGCTATTAAACCATTGGCAGAATCAACTAACGGCACATAACCGCTGAGTCCACATTTCACATGTCAACAATCACGCAAGCCAAGTTCGCGAGATTGTTGAAATGTGAAATGTTATTTACTAACGATACTTAATTTTTTTTATCTTTCTCGGTCTTCACAATGTTCCCGTCATGCGGGACCTTTACGTCAACGGGCATTGCGCGCCGCTCCAATTGAGCCACCACCACTATATATCAGGCTTGTTTGCTACAATAGTCATGTCTGTGATGTGATGATGTATCGACCCCAGTACAATGTGACATTGCCATCTTCAGATTCTATAATACGAGGCCGTATCTCAGAGCATGTAGCTGATTTATAATCCTGGCTATTCGGTTGTGCCCATTCAAGTACTCTTTGTTAGCAAGACGAGATCAACCAGAGATAATGTGTCAAATTGTTCTCCCGGTGGGCGTGACACGCCCGACATATGTCAACCGTACCAACTTTCACAATAAATCTCCGATAATTCTTCGTCATGATAACCTCGTCCATAATGGCACAGACAAAACCTTCGGTTTCCCCAAAAAGGTCATCAAATCGTAGCCACTAAACGGACGCTAAAAAGTCTACATCGGGCCCATGCAGGGCCCGGAAAAACCGACCGTCGAACTCCTTATTCTGCCATACTTCCTCACGATCCTTAAGCACTACAGGTTTGCGCCAGTTCTCTTTAGCTAAGAAGAGCGGAGTGAGGTCCTTGTCCACAGTGACCACAACTCGGTGCATCCCCACGTCAGCTTTAAGGAAATATTCCCGGAGGTTGTATGTCTAACGGTTGTGGAGAGACTTAGCATTAAGAAAGCCTCGTCCTCCACATTTCCGCGGGATATATACAGCCTCATCAACTCAGCACTGATGATCGCGGGTGATGCTCGAGCGCGCTTTATATGTAGATTGACTTCTGTACCCATCTATTTTGAGGCTATAGTTAGTAAATAAGAATTAATTTTTCATACAACGGTAATTATAAACATATGGTAATTAGTATACGGTAATTAGAAAACGATAGATTTTCTTAAAAATTTTGAAAACCAACAAAATATGCAAATTCTAGCTTATTACAACGTACGGAGGCCAAAGTACTGTCTCGATTTACTTGATCAACTTGGGTCTAACTTAAAAATTAAATATATATTTATGTGTAAGGGTAATTAGAAAAGTTTTTAACCAAGGTTACGGTAATTATATACTAGCGAAGCTTTATTGGCGGTACAATAACGTTAGAGACGTGCAACTGCTGTTTTGCTGCGGTACACATTGAGGAGACGAGACGCGCGCGGTAGTGGTGTGCCAAATACTGTTTTTTAGGGGTGTGCACTCGAGAACAGAATATGTCACGGTAATTATAACTTTCGGATGGACATCCGATAATTTAATGATAATTATTTATAGACTGGTTCTAGAGAGTCGATATTTTACTATGTGATACACGTTGTTTAACACTATTTAAAACGTTAAATGGATCAAAATAAATCTGTAAGTCATAAAAATTACAAGTAAGTTTTCACATTAAGTCAGTGTGCGGACACGTTACGGTAATTAGAGAACAGAGGTTTTTGAACTTACGTTAAATTAATTTAGTCTTAACTACTTAAAGCAGACGCCTGTGTTTTTGTTAATGGCTAGATAGGGATTCTATCTAACATATAAAAAATATTGGATGATTGAATATGATAAAAGTACGGATTATTCAAGCCCGGACAAGTAAAATTTGCTTATCGGAGAATGGCCGAAAAGTCATTTGCTAAGTACAATTCCGGTTGAAATTGATGCAACTTAATTTGTTAACATTTTATCCGTCAAAATTTAGAATATTGCATCTAATGTAAAAGAGTCCATGTTGTTTTTATTTGTTTTGAAACGCAAATACTTAGGTCGATTTGTTGCTAAATTCGATTACTAGTTTATTTAAACGTTTTAACGATTTTTGTTTGTTTTGTTTATAAAATATTGTGAAATGTTGTTCGATTGTGAGGTTTGTGTTGACAATGTGAGTTTGTTACAAGTTACGATGTTAGGTTTACGAATGACGAAATTATTGAAAACTTCAAATAACAAGTTGGTTGAACCTGAATTACGAGAATTAACCCAGAGAAAAGGTAAAAGCCGTAAATTTATTATGTGAATGTAAGAATTACGAAATAAATTATTTACTCGCTGCGTGTTTGTGTACACAATGAAATTACTTATTTTTATTTACGTGTCTGTTATTTAACCTTTCGACGACCAAGCGATAGCCGGCTGTTGCGTTGCTATTGTCTTTCTATTGTGTCTTGACTTGAATCACGTGTGTTCGAAGGTTGAATAGTTAATTACATCAAAAAATCGTATTTAAAAAAAGTTAGGCGTGTAGATTTAATTTCTAAATGAGTTGGTAGGAGTTGGTTTACTTAATTATTTCTTTTGTTACAAAACCAAACTAATAGGTAGGTAGGTATTTAGTTTATAACTATACTTTTAAATCATCTGGTCATCTAGTGAGTTTTTTTACTATCTCGGCAATAGCGAAAAACTTTTTTATTTTTTCGAAAAAAAAGCTGCCTACCCTGTCATAAAACCCTGTGCACGCCACTAGTGTCAGACTTCTATTGACTAAAACCCATATATATCTTGAACTTTTGATGAAAATAAGGGCAAACATAATATGTTATATTTATTGGCAATTCCTTGCTAGTCGTATTAAGTAAACAATAGTAAAAAATCGTTTGTCATAGTTCTATATTATACTTAACATAATTTAATAATCTGTAGTTCACTTTAACTCTCATCTAATTTACAGGGGTTAAATTTTCAGACGAATTTTGCCATCAGTGGCCATAATCTCGTCTGGCTTCGTAAGCCTGATTTCCGTATTTTACATAGAGCGACAGCCTGACTAATCGACATAACGTAGTTACTGGATTATACGCTACAGCCATTAAATAACAGGCTAAACTTTCAGACTTGCAACGCTGTATTCCTGTTGTCCCCATTGATGCTATTTCCATTTAATGGGGACAACGGAAGTTAATTCTGTTATTTTAAAATTAATCCTCGTGTTGCCCAGTAACTGGGTTGTGGAGGTCTGATAGGCAGCCGCTTCACTCAAAAACGCTGTAAAACACTGGTACTGAGCTGAATACGGTTGGGCTGGTCCTGAACGTAAATGGGAAAAGGCTAAGGAGATGATGATATTTGTATTCCTGTTGTCCCCATAATGGGGATAGAGTCAATGGGGACGACAGGAATCGACTCTTCTTTCAAAGGACTGTCAAAGATTTACAAGTGACTTGAGTACAATAATAAAGGAAATACAAAATGAGCTCTGAGGTATTTTAAAAAAGGCACTATATTACTTTGTGTTATATTTTGTGTCTACTCATTCAATAAATAAAAGGTATGCTGTCAAACTAATTTTTTGGTGACTGTTCCTACGCATAATAATTTTATATTAGACTTTTATTTCTATAATTTACATTTTTTATGTACGTACGAAACAAAATATAAATACAATACTTTATAGTCCCTTAAGAAGCATAAAAACTGGTAAACAAAATATGTTTAGAACCCAAAAATAAACTAATATTTTAGGTAATGTAACATAATCTGCGCTAAACTAGAAAATGTATTTAAAAAATTAAAGTTCGCCATTTAGCTACTTATCTCTTGAAAATTTTCGGAGAAACTTCTCCCGGCGGATATCCGACCCGATCTGATAGAGCGCCTCGTTTTAAATCGCCCCACTTCTGATACCGGCGTAAGTGATACCTGCTTCTGATAGTTTTCACTGCCGTACCGTTAGTACATTGAATCCATTTATAAACATTTAACGGCATGAATAAATCTTGGGGCTACCAAGGCTTGATTTCCTCCTACGCTGACGTCGGACGCGTACATTGGTCGAGTGTACGAATAAAAACTATATTCTGATGTAGTGATTTTCAATCTTATAGATATAGCGACCCTCTCACAGGTTGAAAAATTGTGGCGACCCCTTTGTCATACTTACTTTAGGTAGGTAGATTTTTTAGGGTGTATTTTGGGAATAAGCCTACAAAAAAATAAGGCTACGATAATGATTTACTTTACTTTGATACCTTTGCTAATTAGTCTGAACTCTGCAACAAGCCGCGAGAGCAGATAAATTTATGAAGATTAAACAAGTCCATTCTTCTCACTAAAATTGTGTTTATTGTAGCTACTTTGCCTTCTTACTTCTGCCAGCGACCCGGCGAGTAAGGCTGACCCACAGATAGAAAAACACTGTTCTAAATAGATACTAATATAAATAATGGCATGGCGGCTTCATTATTGACGTTCCCAGCAGATTTTTTACGTCATATTCGACCGATAATGCGCTCCGTTGTTAGAATAGCAGAAAATCAGCTTAAAGCACGGTCATCTGACCCCAAAATATAGGCTCTGTATATTTTGGGGTTACATATTAAGCAGACATACGTACACTTGTATAATTTATAATAGGTTTTTTTTGTTTTCCTTCGGTTGCCCTTTATGTTCCGGAGCCACCCCGGACCTACTATTACGAAACCGGTAACTACTTATAGTAACTATCTCGCAACAAATTCGTATATCCATACTAATCCATACTAATATTATAAATGGGAAAGTGTGTCTGTCTGTCTGTCTGTCTGTCTGTCTATCTGTTTGTCTTTCTTTCACGGCAAAACGGAGCGACGAATTGACGTGATTTTTAAGTGGAGATAGTTGAAGGGATGGAGAGTAACATAGGCTACTTTTTGTATCTTTCTAACGCGAGCGAAGCCGCGGGCAGAAGCTTGTATACTATAATATACTATATACTATACTTACTATATAATATTATAAATGGGAAAGTGTGTCTGTCTGTCTGTCTGTATGTTTGTCTTTCTTTCACGGCAAAACGGAGCGACGAATTGACGTGATTTTTTAAGTGGAGATAGTTGAAGGGATGGAGAGTAACATAGGCTACTTTTTGTCTCTTTCTAACGCGAGCGAAGCCGCGGGCAAAAGCTAGTTTTACAAATAAATTACACCCGTTAACAGAACAAACTATCAGCTCATTAATAAAAAAAATATCCTATGTTGGAATCGATATCAAGATCTTCTGATCAGCAGTCAGGGTCACTAACCATTAGACCAACATCATGCATTATAAAAACCTCTAGTGGTAGAAACTTTTTTAATGTTCAATGCGCTCTAATTTCCCGCTTCCATATGCGAATTGGATTATATTATTGAAGATTCTTTTGCATAATTCGTATCGTGGATATAAAAATTAGAGTTTATTTGGGTTAACTCAACCCATAATATAATACCGCATTTAAAGACATAAGTTCAAACCAGAAAATTGAGTTTTTATGGCCAATTATGACTGCAAAAAAGTGGGGTGCTGTAAAGTAAAATTTCTGATGCCACAAACATTGCAAATATTGGTAGGTGGCTGTAACAAGCATGGCTTTTGTTATTGTGTGTTCTAGACAAGTATAACCAGTAAATATTTGATCAGTAATTTAGTAAAGCTATTTATCAAGACAGAGGTTATAATAACAAAGGCGTAACTTAAATTTGAAGTCGCTACCGTACTTCGTGGACTATAGAAAGCGGGTATTAAAGATAACGCAAAAATAAACGTTCGTACGTTTGTAGGTATGTCAAATGCCTTATTTAAAATAGAGTTTTTCTTTGTATGTTGTTTGTTATTATGAAGTCAATGATGTGTCTAGGTATCGGGCATGATTTCCCTGTCGCTTTATATTTGCGTCAAGACGAATACAACAAAATGTAAAGTAGTCATAGAGGATCCCGTTGTTTAGAACCTATTTTTTTTTCACTCATTCATTGAACGAGTATTTTTCACCTTCAATAGATTTTGCGTGAAAGAGTAACAAACTTTCATCCACATAAATTCTTAATACAGTAGATCCGTGGTAAAACGGACCTTGTCTAATGCCCCTTGTATTCCAACAAACATGTCACTGATTGTACTTACAAATTGGATTACAAGGTACTTTTATTCCAAAAACTTTAGACTGTAGAGGGTCTTAGCACTCAGAGTTAGGTAGTACCGCGGGTCCAATACATTAGTAAATGCAAACGGTGAGAAGAGCAGCAATGAAAGTCAATTCATCCGTCAAAAATGAGTCTAATTAATTTACATTATTGACAAGTTTCTCAAGACAATGAAGTTAAAAATTTTCAGGGGTTATTCTCAAAAATTAGAGATTACCCACAATTGCAACCGTCTCTCAGATTGTTCTGATTATTCTGGTTGTATTGGCTATTCAAAGAATACAAGCTACTGGAGGAGCCACGCGGGGAGCTGCGTTGAGCTTGATTCTGATAGTTGCGGTCCAAATTGGAATTCAGGTATCGCTGTTGTTGCTGCTGACTATTAAGTTGCCAAGACGAAAGGTCACGTTGTGTATTTCCTTGGCACATAATGGCCAGAGCCAAGAACAAGAACTGAAAAAAATAATGTTTAGTTGTAGAATACAAGAACAATAAGTGTTCCTTAAAGGTAGTCTTCCTTCACCATTGTAAGTTTATAATAAACCTAAATTCGAAAAATGTATTATGTTATAGTTATGTTATTATTATGAGGTCAAAAAGTTATAAAGTTTTTGCAAATCTTATACTTATTTTTTTTATTTTTTTAATAATTAATCGTTTATTTATAATTTAAGTCTCATTACAAAAATAAATAACTATCATAAACTTATAAAAACCGCTCAATTGCACATTTGCCTGAACTAGGAAATTTATTTGAATTTGTTTTATTATAGTCACTATGTTGGCAGATTTATTAAACCAAAGATTTCTTTTTGCGACTATACCATATTTCTAACAATTGCGATTCCTGAAAGAGTGGGAAAAGCGCCGAGTAATGACGATCGACGAAACCCGGAAAAACGATTCAACTGTCTTGGATCTCGCAACGAAATTAATCAGAAATGAATAACGGAGGGGTAGGAAAATACACAATTTACATTTTTTTGACAGAACAGAATGAAGCCAATAAGCACAAATGGGTGGTTGCAACTCGGAGAGGCTCCAGAGTGTCTTACACCCCAAATGGTACATTTCATTCCAGAACAGTTTACATACATAAAATAATTCATGGTTTATGAGAAAAGAACATTTTCGCAACTACAGAAATGTTTCAGTACTTACCGGAATCAAAACTTTCATTTTGACGAATGGTTTGAGTACCCCGTAACTCTTATTTATAACAGATTTATAATTGTTTTTTCACAACAATTACCTGAAATCAATAAGGATTATAAAGTGATTATTGTCCAATCAAATTTTAATTATTCATGGTAAATCGAATTAAATTGAATTAACGAACATGCAAGATTGATTGGCAAGTATTTTATTCTGTACAAATAAATGAGAAAGTAACTTTGTCTTTCTGTCTACCTGGTTTTATGCCTAAAGCCGCAATTATATTATGTTGACGCCACGTGTCGCAACGCGTGGGTAAGCTATCGGTTACATACATTTAGTACACGACACAGCGACACGCGGGACGGGACTAATGTAATCAATCCAGTACTAAATGTATGTAACCGATAGCTTACCCACGCGTTGCGACACGCGGCGTCAGCATAATATAATTGCGGCTTAAACCAAAGAACCTAAAATATGGCAATCACAAACGTCACTGACCTGTTAGTATAGTGGTTAGTAAACTTGACTGTTTGTTTGTGTCTGAGTGTGGTTTATTTATCATGATGTATTTTGTATAAATTATTTACTCTTTATCTGGTTGCCATAGCACAGGCCCTGTCTAGTTTGAGGTCAGATGTCCATGTAAGTTGACAGAAGATATGTATCATAATTAACTACGGGCACAGGATACTGAGCAAGTTGGGTAAAGTGAATGAATTGACAATCGTTCAAGATTGGAGATTGAGGTCGGTTATCCCGGCCAGTCGGTGCGACAATCTGCGAAGAGTATTGGGTGGCCTTTCGAGAGTTCTATGACCAGTAAGTTAAGTGTAAATGCAATCTAAAGTAAAAAAACTGACCAAAAATTCTAAATAAACTGTTACTGTAACAACAACAACTGTGTGTACAATCTGTTTGCTTCGCTTTTAAACCTGCCAGTACGCTTGTCCCACTTTTTTCGGAACGTACTTACATATCAGTCGTGTAGAGGCCATCAAATGAATAAAATAAATTTCGGTGGATAGTTGGGTCAGACGAACGGGCCAGTCCACTACAGCTTGAATATTTAATGCGCTAGCATTCGGCAGTCGGCCTCACATTCACTATGAGACATATTGACAGCAGTTATCTAAGCTAATACACATTTGAACGGCATTTGCATGTTAAATTTAGATACGTCGAACAGACGTGTCTAAATCCACCGACATTTCGCCTATTTATTAGGTCAGCGTGTTTATATGTGATTTGAGGACTATAGGACCTGAAATGGGTCGCCATTTTGTGTTCATTTAGTGTCGTACCTGTATAAAATGTTTTAACAACACTGACAGTAATGCTTACTTTTTATTGTGTTGCGAAGTAGAGGCAAGACGTATTCTTAGGGTTCCGCTTTGATTTAACTGAATAGGAATAACGGAAATTTTCAAATACTACAATTTCTGAAAGGAAACGCCAGTTGCTTGTTCTATATCGTATCGTTGATCTCTATTATGAAGAACAAGCGAGATACTTCACGGACAATCGTAAACGCAGTCACACGGTAAATCGGCGCTGTAGAAGCTGACAGAGTATTGATAAATATTAGGTTGGGGAAAAAGTCTTTTCGCATTATAGTATAGTATGAAGTTGTAATAAAATCTCTTTGGCTATACTATTTGTATTTGGCTGCTTTTGGTATCATTAAAAGTTTAAATTTTAGAGATCATAATTTGAAATTCAAATTAGGAAAATGTGTGATTTTCATTTGTTTTTCGTACTGTCAAGATGAGTGAATCTAATGAAGAAATTCGATACATTTTTAAATTTTACTACAAAAAAGGAAAAAATGCAACGCAAGCCGCGAAAAACATTTGTGATGTTTATGGACCTAGTGCAGTGTCTGTGAGAGTAGCACAAATTTGGTTTAAGCGTTTTCAATCCGGAAATTTTGATGTCAAAGATGCACGTCGCTCTGGTCGCCCTATTACGGATAAAATGGATGCCATTTTTGAAAAAGTGGAGCAAGATCGTCACGTCAGTTGTTACGACGTAGCTGAAGAACTGGGAATTGACCACAAAACAGTTTTGACGCATTTGAAAAAAACTGGGTACACAAAAAAGCTCGATATTTAGGTACCTCACGAGCTTACTGAAAGAAACCTAATGCACCGTGTACTCATTTGTGATTCTTTATTACGACGCAATGAAACCGAACCGTTTTTGAAGAAGCTTATAACTGGTGATGAAAAGTGGATCACGTACGACAAGAACGCGCGAAAAAAGTCGTGGTCAAAGGCAGATCAGGCTTCACAGACTATGGCGAAACCCGGATTAACTCGCAACAAGGTGATGCTGTGTGTGTGGTGGGATTGGAAGGGCATTATTCATTATGAGCTGTTACCACCAGGCAGGACCATCGATTCTGAACTCTACTGCGAACAACTGATGAGATTAAAGCAAGAAGCTGAGAGAAAGCGACCGGAATTAATTAACAGAAGGGGTGTGGTTTTTCATCATGATAACGCTAGACCTCACACATCTTTAGCCACTTAGCAAAAATTAAGAGAGTTTGGCTGGGAGGTGTTAATGCATCCGCCGTATGGTCCTGACTTTGCACCTTCAGATTTCCACCTGTTTTGGTCTCTTCGGAATTCTTTAGGCAGTGTCAGGTTAACATCACGAGAAGACTGCCAAAACCACTTGTCGCGGTATTTTGATCAGAAGTCCCAACATTTCTATAGCAATGGGATCATGTCCCTACCTACAAGATGGCAAAAAGTTATCGAACAAAATGGTACCTACATACTTTAGTTAAATGTAAATAAACAATGTTAAAAAATGTTTTGAATTTTCTAAAAAAATGCGAAAAAACTTTTTCCCCGACCTATTAAATATATTATATATTTTTTTAGATGCAAAATTTATTTATATTATAAATTATACAAATAAATATAGCTATTTTAAAACTAACTAAAAAACTAAATACATAACTAAAACTTAATAAAACTAAAAATTTAATTATAAATAAATAATAACTAAACATCTTGGGACTACTCACAATGGGTCATCAGATCCGATCCGAAACTAGGGAGAACCTGATTATGGTAACCAGACAACTGTTATAAATACTTTATAGTTTAAAAATACTTCATCATCTCCCTAGCCTTTTCCCAACCGTGTTGGGGTCGGCTGCCAGCCTAACCGGATTCAGCTGGATACCGGTGTTTTACGTGGAGCGACTGCCTATCTGACCTCCACAACCCAGTAACTGGGCGACACGATACCTCTTGGTTAGACTGAGTTTCTGACTAACCAGTAACGACTGTCAAAGTTCTACGAATGACAACCGGGACCAACGGCTTTACGTGCTTTCCAAGGCACGGGATGTCAGTGATGTCTAAGATAAACTTTAGAAAGTACATATGAATTGTCAAAGTCCCGGATTCGAACCCACAACCTCTTACACGAGAGGCGGGCGCCATATCCACTGGGCCATCACGACCCCATAGTTATAGTTTAAAAATACATACATATGATTAATCATACTCAGACATCAAACAAAAATCATGCTCATCACAACAAACAACAAAGTTTGTCCTGGATGGGTAACGAACACACGACCTCTTGCTTAGCAGTTAGGTTCACTTACCATTCGACCAACTGACCCGTCAAGAAGCTGATAGAGTATTTATATATTTATCATATTGACAATTTGAACCTTCTAACACACGTAAATTGAAACACATTACTGCATAATAGTATTCATTTAAATTTTGATTAAAAGTTAACACCCTACCCACAAAAATAAAAGTAAAATATCAGTTTATGAAACAATTTAAATAATCAATACTAACTTTGCATTAGATATTCATTTATTGGTTATATACCAACAAACAGCCTACTTCTTTGTTTTTCACAAAGTTTTACAAACTTTCTAGCATTTCATTTCAATTCCCATCTGTTCTTTCTTTTGTCTGTCATTAGTTCTCACCGTTTTTTCAATTCTTATTTCAGTTTCTAACCCTGAAACCATGCCTGTGATGACCCGTAAGGCTACTGCTCAGGACTTAGAGCTTAAATTGAGAACGGCCCTACAAAAACTAAAGGAGTCCAACAGCCAATGTCAGCAACTATTACAGGAAAGAGAAGAGTGTGAGGAGGAAATTAAGAAAGTTGTTGACAAGAACACAAGCCTGAAGCGGGAACTAGTGGACCTTCATCAGCAATATCTGGATGTTGTCGATGAACGGGACAAACTGCGGCTAGTCACAGATGGTTTTAGCAACTGTAGCGACTTATATGAAGAGGCGTTATCTAAAGTTAGGGACTTAGAAGATTAATTAATTAATGCAAACGTACGGATAACTAAGTTACAAAAAGAAAAAGCATGTGCTCTGGTTAGGAAAACAGAACATTTATTTAATGAATTAATAAATACCAATTCTAGTCACCATTCATTAGTAACAATAGATCTCACAGAAGATTCATTAGTTAAATATAATAATAGTAGGTATATAGTCAGTCAAAATAAAATAAAAAAGTATGCTAAGTTAAGTAAAATTATAAATAAATGTAATAAATTTAAGAAACAACGAAAACACTACTCTTGTAATATTAAATTGAGGAAAGAACGGATTTTTTTAATAAATAAGTTAAATAACTTTCAAATAAAACTAGAAGATAGTACAAACATTTACGAGGTTGACACTCAAAGATTACAAAATGAAATTCAGGTTCTTGAAGAGTCCCTACATTCACTGTATAGAAAGTATGTAAGCTCTCAGGAGCAAATTAAAGAACATATACTTGCCACAAATGAGTTAGTGCAATTGTGTAACTCAAATGTAGACAGAGTGGATGCGCTGCCTCTTAGCTCTTCTCAATGTTCCTCCCAAAATGACCTAATTCCTGAGGCTCTTGAAGTATTAGATGTCACGTCCCAGTCAAGCAGTACCAGTGACAGTATGTCTAATAAAAATAATAATAATATAAAACCAGATATAGTGCAAAGTTCTTTTGTTGTTCAGGCTGATTGTCAACCACAGCATAAAGTTTCTCAATGTCCCATCTTGTTTTCAGATAGTTTTGGTAAAGGATTAGGAACCTTATTAAATTATAACCTGAGTCGTTCTGTGTTGAATTATTGTATGCTAGGGAGTTCCTACACAGAGATAATGGCTTCTGTAACTGGGAAAGAATATGATCCCAATTCCATTATTACTGTATTTGTTGGAAATAGTTTTAATGTACATTTAGATAATATTACCCACAGTGTCATTGAAATGTTGAAAATTAATTGCAAAAAAATTATATTGTGTGCTTTTCCTTACTTTGAGCACCTATCTAATAGTCAAAATTATAAGATCCACAATATATAAAATAAAATAATCACATGCATTTCTTAGTTAGTCACTATAGTGACAAGTTAGAATTTTTTGACACCAACACTATTGTTGATGAAAAACTGAAATCGACTAGAGATATGTACAGTGTATCTGCCCATTAGTTTTAGACGTCAGATAGCTCGGCTATTAGCTTTTAATTTTAACTCAGACATAGTTAGTATGTCGAAGTCTTGTATATTAAGACCCACCATAGTTAGTAATCATACTAATGTTAAGGTGGTTAATTGTTTAAACTAGTCAGTAAGACAACAGAAGGTACTAGTAATAACTTTAATAATTATATGAACATTAAGGTACCTTCTGGCAATTATTTATCAAATTGTAAAAAAGGGGCTAAGCAACATAACTTAAAATTATTTCATCAAAATATTCAAGGTTTTACTTCCAAACAATTAGAAATTGAATTATTCTTAGAAAAGACTATGTTTGACATTGTATGTTTCACTGAACATTGGTTAAAAGAATATGAAATGTTAATTAATTATGAGAATTATATTATAGGGAGTTGTTATAACCGAAAACTTATGATTCGTGGGGGTTCATTAATCTTGATAAAACGAAGTATTAAATCTAAATCTCGTAAAGACATAGTTGATTTATCAGTTGAACATATTATTGAGCTGTCTTGTGTTGAGCTAGATAAGTATGTCATAGTGTGTGTTTACAGACCCCCAAATCATCAAAACTATTCTGTGTTTGAGTCCACAATGGAAGATGTTTTGACTAAACTCGTAGCTGGTAATAAATCAATAATAATCTGTGGCGATTTTAATGTTAATATTTTAGATAATAATTCTAATAGCAGTAGATTAGTAAGTCTATTTAAGTCGTTCAATTTGTCAAATGTGTTTCTAGAACCAACCCGTATTACCACGACTACTGCTACATGTATTGATAATGTTTTTTGTTGTTGCGACTATTTGGATAAAGCCATAGTAGATTATCTCCCGTCTGATCACAGTGGACAAATCGTTTCTTTTGAGTCCTATATACCATAACAAAAAATGCAGATTCAGTCTAGACCAATAACATTGAGTAATTTAAATAAATTTAATAGCACTTTAATTGATAACTTAAATAGCCAAAGCTTTGACATGGAGAATGGAAATATTCTGTATGAACAATTTTTTGCAGTCGTGCAAACTGGGTTTAACAATATTTTCGAGAAAAAAACCAAAACTATTTGCCCGAAATTTGTATTCTCGGACTGGGCAACTCGCGATATTAGAAAAAGCAGGGATAGACTATTTGAGCTTAAGCCTTATAACAATACAAACACTTTTAATAAGTTTGTTAGCAATTATTCAAAAATTTTTAAAAATGCTTGCAAGGCAGCCAAAGCCTTATTTATTAGCAACAAGGTTAAGTCAGCAGACAATAAAATAAAGGCCGTATGAAAAATTATTAATAATGAAACAAATAGGAATAAGAAAAACAATATTGATTATACTCTGGACACGTCGCGTGGTCTCATAAGTAGTAACATTGATGTGGCTCAGGAATTTATGTCATTTTTTACTAATGTCCCAACTGAAACCACTAAAAGTTTAGATTCTTCACCCTCTCTTGCCGTTGATTTGCTAAAAGCAAATGTTTCAGCCTGCCGCATGGAATTTAAATTTATACATATTAACCCTGTAGTTGTGGTAAAGGCTTTTAAGCAACTGAAAATCAAGGCTACTGAAGATCTATGGGGCATGTCTACTAATGTGTGTAAATCGGTTATAGAGACAATAGCCCCATGCTTAGCTTGTATTTTTAATTTGTGTATAGATCAAGGAGTTTTTCCGGATCTAATGAAACATAGCAAAGTAATCCCACTTTTTAAATCTGGAGATAGCAAAGACACTAATAATTATAGACCCGTATCTGTTTTGCCGGTTTTTAGTAAAGTATTTGAAAAAATCATGTTTAACCAGATGCTCAGTCATTTTAACAGCAATAATATATTACATGATCAACAGTATGGTTTCACCAGAGGTCGTTGTACTACTGACGCCGGTGTCACTTTAATTAAACATATTTTTACAGCATGGGAAGAGTCGCAAGATGCTATTGGCATTTTCTGCGACCTCTCCAAGGCTTTTGATTGCGTGAGTCATGAAACACTTCTTTTAAAACTTGAGCATTACGGGCTCGGGAAATTAGCGCTAAGTTTAGTAAAATCTATCTAAATGATCGACTGCAGCAGGTTCAAATTAATGGTGTAAATTCACTGGGCTCAAAGGTAAAAATGGGAGTACCGCAAGGATCAATTTTGGGTCCTTTGCTTTTTTTAGTCTATATTAATGATTTACCAAGTTTGCTGGAAAACCAACCTCAAATGGTGTTATTTGCTGATGACACTTCACTGATTTTTAAAGTGAATAGACGGGCACAACACCTTGACGACGTAAATAACGCTATGCTGGTTCATAACTGGTTTACTGTTAATAATTTAGTACTAAATGAAAAAAAAACGAAATGCATAAGATTTACTTTACCGAATGTTAGAAGTACTGAATGTAATGTTGTATTGAATAAGGATATACTAGAATTCGTCGAAAAAACGGTTTTAACATCATGACGGTACCTTGTCAATATATATACGAAAACATAATGTACGTTCGGAAAAATCTTCATCTTTTTAGTAAAATAAGTGACAGGCATAATTTTAATACCAGAAATAAGAACAAATTGGATCAACCAAGTTTTAGATTGTCAAAAGTCCACACTTCTTTTATGGGGTACTGTGTAAAATGTTATAATAAAATACCACTCGAAATTCTCCATCTAAATGAGAAAAAATTTAAAACATGCATTAAGCGCACGCTATGTAATCAAGCTTATTATAAGTTAGAAGATTATATCAATGACAAACATGCTTGGCTAAATGCTGGTCCTGCTCCACATAAGCTCACAAATTAGAAATTTTAATCATTGGAAGATAGAAAATGTTTCTTGTCCCCTTAATTTTTGACATTAATATTCAAGATCTTTAATACTATAATTTTTATAAGCAATTAAATTTCACTTATTTATATTTATTTACAGTACAAAACTTTGGTTTGTGTAATTTAGATGCATATTTGAGTTTTTGTAAATGTGAGTACGATGCAGTGATTTATTACGATAGTTTTCTACTGACACAAATAGACATGGCGGTTAGGAGCATTGTCATGCTCGCTCAAAAAGTCTCGCTGATGGTGGCGAGTGCGTTGGATCATTCGGTTCCCTTCAAAATGGTTGAGCTAAATGGTGCTGATGTCACGCGTCATGCTCGTGAACGGGCGCTATCAGTTGAGATGGGTCATCTCTTAACTGCCATGACTTTTTATTTTTGACTTTTTATTTTAATTTTGTATTTGTTTATTTTGTTATATACTTACATTGTTTTCACATGTAGAAGCACCAAAAAGAAAATGTAACCAAAACTTTGTAAAACATGATATTTTTAAAAGAGTGTCCGTGGAGTTTCTTGCCTGTTCTTCTCCATAGAGATCTACGTTTTGGAACAGGCAATTAGCGTCACTTTTCTTTTCTGACTAACAGACCGACCGACTCTTTGACAATTCATAAGTACCTGTAAATGGTCTAAGTGAAATAAATGCTTTGATTTTGAAAAAAATTTTGAATTAAAAAGACAATAGTAGCGCGACAGCCGGCTGTCGGTTGGTCGTTAAAAGTTTATCTATATTTTCTTTTGAGTTTGTAGCAAGCGAAGATTCTTAGTCGGCGGAACCACTGCACGGTAATATAAAAATATGTTGATGTTTATTTTTTATGTTTATTTTTGCAAGTGTAACGCCCGATGTTACAGGTGCCGCTAACTGCAGTAGTTTTCTAAGTACTACGAGTTTTTGTTGAACAATATTTTTATTTGTAAGAACTGTTAAGGTGCCAAGAAGATTTGAAAAAGTTTAGAAGATTTTATAGTAAATAGAAAACACTAAAATCACTATCAGAGGGAGAGGGAGAGTGAGTGGAGTGAGAGGAGTGAGAGTTGAGTTCTGTACAATACTCCTGCAAAATACAACAAAATTAGCTGAAACAGTTTCAAGGTATACTTGCTGTTGACCATGTCACAAAAATATATTTATGACTAGCTTTTGCCCGCGACTTAGTCCGCGTGGAATAATAGTTCCCGTTCCTGGGGGATTTTGGGATGAAAACTATCCCATGTCCTTTTTCGGGTCCCGGACTATATCTGTACCAAATTTCATTCAAATCGGTTCAGCTTCGTATTTAAATCTATTATTGAATGTACAATATATAAAACAGCAGTAAATAAATCAATTGACTTAATCACACAATACGTCATAATGAAAGTTTTGATTCTGGTAAGCAATAATTATGTATATTGGTAACGTTTATTATGTATTAGTGGTCTCAAAGTAAATAGAATTAAAAAAAATCGTTTGATTTTAGGCTTGAACGCATTATTACATCGCGATAGACCATAGGCGTCATGACTCGTTAAATGTCGTGATGACCTTATTTTTGTTATGTTGTCGATTAAATTGCTGAAGGCGACTTAATAGTGTAATTATTTCAATCAGATTATTTGTTTTTTTTCAGATCTTGTTTTAGCTATTAGTATCGAGAGTCAAGCATATCCTTTACCCAAAAATTCAAATAAAGTGCAAAGGCATAACGGGCAAAGGCAGAAGAGTAATTTTGCTATCTACAACCGTATCAGTAACCTGCATAACACCCAGTCGGTGGAAATAAGACCAATCATGATTAACTACCATTGTTTGATCCCCACCGATGGACAGCGGTACAACTATCAAAAAATATTCCCGATCTCCCCCCACTGGGGGACTGCGCACAATTTTTCAAGAAGAGAAAGATATTCATGATTTTTTTTCTTACAATATAATTGAGAAATATATTTATATAACATTAGTCGTACCATTTTAGCATAAACTGTTAATAAAAATATTGTAAATGAGCTACATATTTGTGAAGTTGTATTGTGTATGCGTTTTGTGTTTGATTAAATGATTTTTGAGCACCAAATAAAATGAGGTTGAACTTTGGTGCTGAATGCACAGGTGCTTAAACAGGAACACGGCGAGTATTTCCATTTGAGAGAGAGGCAGTGAACTTGCTATATTAAAATAAAAAGAAAGTGTCAAAAGATTTTACGCTCACACTATTTTCATTCTTATTTTTCAGCGCAAGTTTTTTTTATGACCTTACCCTATTCCTATTAAGATAGGGATGAAACATCGTCACTGTTTTTTTTACATTTTTACACAATACGACACGATAACGTCACGTAATATAGTGGCTACATTATCGTTATACAACGAATCTTCGCGTTAGTTACAAAATTGAATAATTAACTTTATTCTCACAGTTATAAAATATGATTTGTGTTACCCAAGTGGTACCTAAGGCTTTGTAAACACAAATCATATCTTGTAATTGTGAGATTTTTTTTTATTATAACAATTTGTATACAACGCGAATATTCGTCATATCACGATAATGTCTCCACATCATAGCACACTATTCAACTACTATGGTATACACTACACGAAAAATAAATAATCAATAAAAGAAGCTTGATATTTTTTCATGCAAAACATTACAATTTACTGTTAACCTTTCAACAACCAACCGACAGCCGACTGTCGGGCTGCTTTTGTCTTTCTATTGTGTCTCAAATCACGTGTGTTCGAAGAATTAATCTTGTTTATGTGCAATGTCGTATCGTATTCGAATCGTAAAGTATAAAAAAATATTATAAAAACATTCTTACTATCGAGTGAGGATAGTAATAGTATTCAACGATCATAATACCAGTATGAAGTCTCTTATTATCTATTAAGCCCCTATCTACCCTATTAAATAGTTCTCCATTACCCTATTTTTACCCCTGGAAAGTACCCCCCAGACAGATTATAGAGAAGGCGAGCTAGGAGATGGTCCCGTTCTATAAGTACATTATATATTACATGGCAATGGTTTTTACATGATAAGGAAACTGAGAAACGAAAAATGGAAGGCTATATTATAATCTTTAGATAACCATGTTACGTTAGGCGATGTTATGCTTTGTTACTTTAAAGTAATATTTAGGCATAAAGATTTTTATGATAAAGTATATATTTTGTATTAGTCAAAGCAATTGTTTATTTCGTCTGAATAAAACGGTTAGGATTAGCCGTCCTTAGGCCCACTATGCAACTGGGCCTGATACCAGAAGCCATGAACCTTTCGTAGGTGTTCATGTATCTACAACCATTGCGACTAGAAGACAAAAGTACTGCACCAGCACATTGCGACTAGTATACATAAGAACCTCCAGGCAAATGGTAATTGGCATTGTAGAATAGAAGGCAAAATAAAAGTTTTCTCAGCTCCATATATTTTACATTGCCACTTCTCTAAAGGTGCTGACATAATAGGTAAACCTTTTCTTCAACAACAACCAACCAGCTTAAATCTACCCCAAAGCTGTCTGCTGTCAAACGAAACGTGATAGAGTTCCAAGGCATACTCGGGCTCGTGTCACGCGACCGGTCGACAACACGCACCGTGTTAGAACGTTCGGTCACTGCATCATTTTGTTGCATGAATAGGCAAAACATACACAACGAGGCTAAAAGAGCCTTTTCCAGGCTGGTCGTGGTCTCTAGATTCCATCATCCATTCGTGGCCACTGGCCGCTTGGGACCGCTCTGTTTTGGTAAGTCGATATTTCGTATTACTAAATTCCCCGAATAGTTTAGCAGAGGTAGAATTAAACATGCCGCAAATATTTACCTAATAGTTTATCGAATTACTGGAATGGCCGATTTCAGCTGCCTCGACCTATAATAATATATGCAATTAGTCAAATAATTTTGAATATGAATTGTGATATATTACGGCGATAGGCTGGGAGTATTAAGAAGGACTGATGTACTTGTGTAAGGAATCGAGAGGTCATTGGCTACTGATCGCCTCAATGAACTCTATCCTAAATGATATGGCAAAGAGCTTTTTAAGCCTATAAAAAAACATTATTTCAAAACGTCGTCTTCAAGTTTTCTAAATCTATTTGTTTGTGGTAGCTAGCACGAAATAACATTGGTTAAATTTTGACTTAATTATTAAATAAATCACTAATGCATTTAAGTTATTGTTTTCAATGTCGAAACACTAATACTATACGTTTTAGCTTTCACAAATAAATTATCACTCACAATAGTAGAAACAACAATTATTGCACGATTTATTGATGGAGAAATTTGGCCATACCCTAGGCTTTACCCAAATTTCTAAACGGCGAGCGGGTTTGTTCTTGTTGACTTATCGCAACTTTGATTATGGCATCTGCCCATCAGACGGGAGGACCACTGCAGTTCCCAAAGTTTGGTCGCCAAACCTTTTTGCTCCAACGGCCACCGTTCTATGCGCTTTTTGCCCTGCAAACTGCCTGTTTAATAACAACAAAATATTATTAACTCGGGTATTAACGCGAATAATATTTATTTAAATACCTTGGAAGGCTTGACGTTTTGACCTGGTTACACAGGTCGTGGTCGCAAGCAGACTGAGGATGCGATGTCACAGCTCCCTGCATTCGGGCGATGAATCTTCATCTACCCGCATATTTTTATTTTCCACCATATTAGGCCGTCTACACACTACGCTGACCGTATCCACAGATGAGTTAACCGACTTTGCAGAAAAGCGAGGTTGTGTTATACGAATCACTGGATTCCACGCCGATGACAATTTAAAGCCGTGCTCCCAATTGAAATCGACAGAGCAACAAATCAGCGATAGCAGAACACCTGCTCCAGGCTGGTACTAATCACTGGATCGAATTCCACCGACCGCAAATTCTCTCCACTGATCGCCACTATTATACAAGACTTGTGCGTGAAGCGGTTGAAATAAAGAAATATCCAAACAATTTATGCGATTGTTATTGAACAAACCTCGTACATTCCCAAAGTCTGGTATTAGTTCAAAATCAGGTTAAACCAGACGTTTGAAAGATTAAGCTCAGTTGTCTTGTTGTCAGGTTAAATGCGCTAATCTAAGGTACTCCTGTGTGTTTTTTGAGGAAAAATATTTTAGGCTAAATAGTTTCACGTTACTCCTTACGGAAGAAGCGCAAGAAGAAAAGTACCTATGTAAAATCGCTGGGCACAGCTAGTAGAATATACCTGCGGCTGCCAAAGGAAATACCTTTTGTAACGAAATAATAAGGGCTTCTTCTAATTAAGGAACATATTTTGATATCGTTATTCTTTCTCAAGGCAGTTAGGCGATTTCAGGCTTTTATTAATTACCAGCTGTTGCCCGCGTCTTCGCTCGCGTTAGAAAGAGACGTCAATTTGTTGCTCTGATTTGCCGTGAAAGACTGACAAACAAACACATACTTTCCCATTTATAATATTAGTATAGATTAGCTGTCCCCGGTGTGTTTTTATAATATACAACTTGTATGAATCCTGATAACGCAAAGTTCCTTACGGTGTTTGACCGATGTCAATAATGTCCGAGATATACAGTTTTTTTATATATTATCGGATAAACAAACAAGCTAACGGACCATCTGGTGATAAATGATTACCACGGCCTAACGTATCTAAATACAGATAAATTTTTCCGCTCGCTTTCAAGATATTTGCTGATTTTATGATCAAAACACAAGTAACAGAATTACTTTACTAGACACAATACTAACTACACACATCAAAAGTGTCTAGGGATATTTCAATTAAACCTAAATTACTAAAATTCTATTAACTTTTTGTTAAAACATGTACACATTAAAATAAACCTTGTTTAATAGACTATTTAATCTGATAATAAACTTTTAGATAAAGTTAAATTAAAAAAAAACTTTAAAGAAGAGGAAAAACTCGTGTCACTCTCTCTGGCTTGGCCACCATCAGGGATTTTAATTTTGATAACACAAAAAAATAGTCGCTAAATAGTCGAAATTAGTCGCCAAATATCAGAAATAGTCGTTCTCAAACATGGACATTGCTACGCGTCCGTACATTGTTGGCCTAAGAACCGACAGGGAGGTGTTTTAACATTTTGAGTCCTAAATGATATATATATTCGATTGAAAATAAATTAAAACTACAGACACTTGAGACTTCTAAAAGCCATCAAAATACTTTCGGATTTTGAGGTTATAATTATGCCATTACAAACATACATCATAGATTTAAACAACATGTTTTGCTTCACAAAATGTTTATTTAATAACAACATCATGTCACATCCCAGGTATCATATATATGTTCGACCAATATAATTGCAGTGGCAGAAGTCTTTCCAAGACAATGTTTATTATATTCATGGTATCAGTCTATCCTCAATGCAATTACTTGATAAGAGCGTGCACGATATGGTGGCAATGTAACGCAGAGCACATTCTTCACCAAAGTGACTTACATTTGGTGTTCTACCTATATTCTTGGCTTCCGACAAAGAAGATCATGTGTATGAACCTGAAAAAAGATTGGAATTACTAAACAGCCACCACTAACCATCGCTACCTTTAGTATTTTATATGTGCTGCAAGAGCCTCTAATATAATATATATCGTTTTAACCAGAAAATACTTTTATTTAAAACAACACAAGATATGACATTATTTTTTACTTTGTTTAATTGTCACCATGGATACGACACTACCTATCATCATTATGTAACATAAACTTCTTGATGGTCCCACACTAAGCTGGAGTGATGCAGGGTGATTTGATAAATAAGTTTACGAATCGTCAGCATTTCTCGAGACTCGAGAAAAAGAGAGGTTTTACTAACCAATCGAGAAGCTGTCCACTGTTGTATACAATAAAGAATTTGCTCACCTTCTAGTAACATGGAGTCAGAAGCTGATCCGCAGTTTACACAAAATATAGAATCATTTTGGGATTCCATGTTAAATCCGCAAAGTCCGGTTAACCTTTTGACTTGACACCCACCGACATGCCAGGTCGTTGTTAGTAGGTCCGTAAATCAGTCAATCACAGCTAGGGGTCGATATTTCAAGATTATATATTATATATTCCAAGTTGTTACTTAAAATCGGAAAGGAATAATAACAAAATTCAAACGAGCACAAACAACAGGATTGCCCAGAACCTGGTCAAATGTTGGCATCTGTCAATTCAATTGACGGAAGACAATAGACTAATATGTTGATCTTTTTTTTTAATAAATGGCTTGCTCATTTCACACAGCACTTTCTGTCGCTTTAATATATTCGTATTAAAACCTTATTCATAGATCAAGCACTGAGAATATTGAGTTTTTTAATTTCGCTATACATACTTATTGTAATACTAGGCTGCATGAGCTACGATACCTTAGTCTACTACTAACTTTAAATTAAACAAAAATATCAGACACCGGAGATTAAAACTAAATTGAGTTACTTTTTATAATGTTTTCGAAATTAGTACCTGTCCATTATATTGTAATAGTCGTAATGCACTTTATAAAAAAAATTTGTAATTACTGTAAAGGTTTCATGCCAGCCAATTCGTAGGCTATTTTGAGCAATCTCATTTCAATCTTAACTTTAATTTTGAAACATCAAAACTTAAACAAAACAACAATTTTTTTTATAAAAAATCTTGAAAACTTAAAATTAATATTCCGTGGATCCACCTAAGACTCTCCTGACACATCTGCAGCGGTTCTGCATACTCAAAACAAGGGTGTCAATATCCTGTTGTGGAATACTGTCCCATAATTGCCGTTTCTGAAGCCATGAAGACCAGTCAGAGCGTTATATCCAGGCTTTGGTCATGTTATCGTGTCACGGAGGAAGTGGTGAAACGGCCCCGAGGACCTCAACGCATTACAACACATGTACAGGACCGATTCATAGTAAATGCTGCACGAAGTCAACTAAATGCAGCGGCGATGCAATTGGTTCAAAGGCTACAGAGAGAGTATGGTTTGCTGGTAAGCGGTCAAACTTTGAGAAGGCGACTGCATGAAGTCAATCTACGTGCTCGTAGGCCATTTTGGGTATCAGCACTAAGGAGAGGTAATAGAGGAAGAAGATTACAATGGGCTATTGCACACGAAAACTGGAACCATTCTCAATGGTCACTTGTGCTTTTCACTGATGAATCTAGGTTTGGATTTCATCCCGATTCGCGAAGAGTACGCGTTTGGAGAAAACCTGGACGTTGGAATCGACTGCAGCACCCACAACAAGTTCATGCATATTAAGGTGGCACGATTATGGTTTGGGCAGGAATTCGTCTCGGCGGTAGAACGGACCTCGTTTGGATACAAGGCAATATGACTGCTCGAAAATACCGAGATAAGGTGCTAGAGCCTGTAATCTTGCCCCACAAACAGCAAATGGGACAAAATTTCCAGCTAATGCACGACAATGCCCGTCCACATACGGCGCGTATCGTTACAAGTTGGTTACAACAGCATGTTATCCAAGCTTTAGACCGGCCTGCACAATCCCCTGACTTAAATCCTAGATTGAGCATGCCTGGAATATGCTTCAGAGAAGAGCTCGTAGGAATTTCCCTGTTGATATTGTGCATCAAAACCAGCTTTTCTTGCATCTTAGCAGGATTTGGGACAGTACTCCACAACAGGATATTGACACCCTTGTTTTGAGTATGCAGAACCGCTCCAGATTTGTCAGGAGAGTCTTAGGTGGATCCACGAATTATTAATTTTAAGTTTTCAACAATTTTTATAAAAAAATTGTTTTGCTGTTTAGGTTTTGAAATTTCAAAAATAAAGTTAAATTGAAATTTTGTTGAGTTTTTCCTCTTCTTGTAAGTTTTTTTTTAATTTAACTTTATCTAAAAGTTTATTATCAGATTAGATAGGCAATTAAACAAGGTTTATTTTAAAGTGTAGGTATCTTAACAAAAAGTTAATAGAATTTTAGTTATTTAGGTTTAATTAAATATCCCTAGACACTTTTGATGTGTGTATATAAAAATCTGTAGGCACTGCAAATAATAAAGTCTACTTACAAATTTATTTATATAAGACGTCAAAAAATGTTGTGTTACAACCACTTCCCATAATTCCAGGTTTTGCTCAGTTATATATATATAGTACTAGCTGTTAAAACGTGGTTTCACCCGAGAAAATATAGGTTTTTCGTTAAGTGCTCCACTCCTGTGGATCATAGCGGGATATACCTATTTTTCCCGTTTTTGCCACATTTTTCACTGATGCTCAAGTCCTATTGGTAAAAGCGTGATGTTATATAACTGTGTTACTCTTTGATAACGTAGCTTTATATTGGTGAAAGATTTTTTAAAAGCGGAGCCTATTCAATGCAAACAAACAAACAAGTATGGACTAGCGACCCGCTTGGGAGGATCTCACGGGTGCTCCAAATCTTTGGAAATCCCGGCTTTTCTTTACCACAATATGCCCGTATTATATAAACCTTCCTCTTCTTTCTTCGCGCGCCTCAAAGAGAAGTCAGCACGAGAAGGGATCCAACAGGGTCAACGCCTGCCGGGATGCGGAATGTTTATAATAGTTACCGTGACCCTGGAACGTAAAGGGCAACCGAAGGAACATGACTGGGTTTTAGTCAGTAAAAGTCTGACACGGAAGGACGGGAGAAGTCATTTGATGATTCCCGACTTCCCAAAAAAGCCTTCCTCTTGAATCATCTATCTATAAAACACATCAAAATCTAGCATATAATCATCTCAGCATAGGTACGTAGGATAGAAACACAGCGGATAGCGACTTTTATTTACATACTATGTAGTGATATTTTAAAACCATCAAATAACTCATTCCATTTCACAATTTACCTCATTTTCCATCAATTAAAACTCCACAAAGCTTTCACTCCTAGGCCCGTATTAATAGACGTTACTCAATTCTGAGACGCTCTCAAGTTTATTGCTGTCCTTATTTTTTCCCTTTAGAATGACAAGGACAGCAAGAGACTTGAGAGCGACTCGGAGTTGAGTGACGTCTATTAATACGGGCCCTAAACTCGGAAAGATAACCATTCAGCCTTCTTGAATAAATAAAAGGCTTACACAGGTCAAGTACCGCGTTTATTATACGAGGGAAATTCAAAAATATTATGTGTTTAAAAATGGAACGTTGCCGCGGTACTAAATGTACGGGTGATATGAAATTACGCGGTCCACCAAAGAGTTCTGTTTTATTTTATCCTTGTCTGACATTGTAATTTTCGAGCTCTTTCTGGGTATTTTTAATGGCTTTGCTGTATGGTTTTGTTAACCCCTGAAGAAAAATGGGTGTTCTAATTTTGTCCCTATGTGTGTAACTCTCGGTTTGTCTGTCTCCGGTTCTGCAGCTCTTGAACAAGTGAATTGATTTGATGGATGGATGCGGTTTTTTTGTTTAAATATCATCTAGAAATGGTTCTTAGACATGTTTCATGAAAATCAGTTCCGCGTTTAGAACTGATTAACTAATTAATTGTTAGCTGAAATCACGATCTTAACCTTTTCCGATCTTAACTTATTAATCATGATCTAAATTTCGGGGACGTATGATTTTAACCCTTTGAATGCTCTGATTACAGACACAATTGAAAAAACATTGTGTCTCGCGTGGATCCACGTCCTAGACACACGAAATTTTAATATTATTAATTTGAGCTAGTTAATGCTTTTGCTCTATGGTTTAATAGGTTTAAGGTGCGAGAATGAACACATTTAAGTATTTAGGCGTTATTTGGTATTTTTCGCCAAGACGGGCGCCTTACATTAACTAATTTTGACGAATGCTTGCATAGGACATGATTGGATTGGACAGGTCCGCTCAAATATGTATGTATTTCATCAAAGACCACCTTAGTCATTAACCTAAATGGTGCTCGCATGTGACAGTGCTGTTTTCGTTTCCAATCTATAATACTGGCAAATAAATAAAAGTCACACATCCTAATATTATATGAGAACGTCGAGGGACAGTTGTTTATTCAGTTACGTGTTAATGACACAAATTGCTTCGTAAATGATGATAAAAATAATCGTACTGACTGACTTATAGTGCGCTTCGGGAATATTCGTTTTTCCGAATTAACACGAATGGCGCGCCACAGAGTAACCCCATAGAGGGCAAGTTTATAAACAAAGTGTTACTTATTGGTTTATTTTACTGGCTGCAGCATTACCGTATTATAAATAATATTTATAATAGATATAGACGTCTCGTTACAGTACGAAATATTTATAGATTAATATACACACTTCCGATTTTTTTTTACTGGTGCTATATGACATTGCTTTGTGAAAAAAAAAACATAGATCTAGGTCAACGGAAGGTACCCTATTGGCGATATAAATAGACGGTACTTAGCACTCACTTCGACTTAGCTATGTTCCGTCTCTATCGTGCACTTGTCGTTTGACCGTTGTGTAACAGTGACAGGCATAGTGCTTAGGCAAAGTGCGTGGTAAGTAATGTCTATTTATATAGCCCTGTGAGTTTTGATTCCCTTGAGATATAATAAGACACCTTGAAGCATTCCCGAGATAAAGACTCTTAGAAGACAGACAGACAATTGGTCAACAAAGTGCTCCTGAAACGGTTCCATTCTTTCCTCTAGGGGTACGTAACCCTAAAAAAATATAAAACGAAAAAAGTGTGGCTCTGTTTTCTATTTGTTATTTTATAATGCCACTCACTTTCAAAAATAAAGCTATTTTTCTTACAGAATGCACTTTTATTTTTGTTATATAAGTAAGTTTTTTAAATATTCCATTTGTTACAGAACGAGTAAACTTTTCCTTGTATGTTGATTTTTCACCACCGATGCGTAAAGCGGGGTGTTTTAAGCTTGTTTTTAGGTGTGTATATGTATGTAAGTCTGCATGTCCGTCTGTGATACCATAACTTTTGAATGGGTAAAGGATTTGTAGGCACTTTATGTTATTAGAAAGTAGATTATCTAACCCTGGTTTTTAAACATATGTCATCAAAATCGGTTCAGCCGTATCGAAGTTATCAAATTCTTTTGTTAAACAACTTCGAGAGCATTTTAACATTTTTATTTTACACTTGTAAACAAGCTTTTTCAAAGAACGCAAGACAAAAAGTAAAAACAATAAGAAGAGTCCATTTCAGTCTCCCTGCTGTAATTTCTGTACAAAGACCTTTCTGGACAGTTAGCGATCTGTCTTCCGAGAAATAGTGCGAGCGCTTGTCGTGTTCTGATGAACGACGCGATATTATCTGTGTGTTGATGTCTAATCACATAAAGTGCTGAAACATAAGTGATACATACAGTGGTAAAGGATTGGTAGTACAACATTTTTATGGACTAGTCTATCCGGTCTAATACTAACACGATACCTATTTCTGCTGAAAATTCTGTTTATAGGGGTCGAATGGGGTGGCCAACAACCTTATTCAGCCGGTCTTTAGGACGGTCGGCGAGCGATGGGTAGGTCGCCGTCCGACCAGGACTAAGGTGGGGTCAACGGCGCGCTTTCCTCCACGTACGCCTCAAAGAGCAGTCAGCACTTGACGTGGCCCGCTAGGGTCAATGCCTGCTGGGGTTGCGGAATTGATACATATAAATTGAGACAGTCACATTGGTACTTGCGCGGATTCAAACCTCTTACATGAGAAGCGGGCGTCTTAACTACTGGGCCATCACGACAACTCAAATACCTGTAGATCTTACAAGCTTAAATCGGCAGCACTGTAGCCGATTGCTTAGGCATTGTGCCTACTCTGTCGTCCAATGTCGCGGTATCTTAGATCCCAAGGACGGACATAGGCATTGACTTTGAACTCTAGAGCAACCGAAATAACCTACCGCGGACGAAGTCTCGGGCAAAAAATAGTCCACATAAACGTGCAAGTACCTCTTAGTACTGACAGATATTCTTTCTACTGCACCATTTTTATAGACGGCTGTCTATCTAATTTGGCATCACGTAAAACACTGGTTGGTCCTCAGCTGAATCCATTTCCATTCGATTACTATTCAAACGATTACTGACAAATGCTTGCACTGTCTGGACAGGTCATCTGTCCTTCATGATCTTCGCATAATTTGACCAATACAATTGTATGGACTTTAAAAGAGACTTTGACCTCTGAGTTTCTTTCGGATGTTTCTTCTCAGAGTAGTCAGTTACGAAACACCGGCTCCATCATTGGATTAAAACAAAAAAAAAAACAAAATATTGACGTGTAAAAGTGTTATACATATAACCTATTTACAAAATAAAGACCGTTTTAATCATTTTTTTATTCTGTTACACGTAAAAGTCGACGACAACATAGTGGAGAAAGGGCTTGAGTTAAATTATTTTGATTAAAAGTATAATTAAAAAAAAATAAACATATCCCAGCCTCTAAAGTTACTAAGTTCTCGACTTCAGCTAACAAAAAAGTTGATAACTTTTTTCGGGCCTGTTGGTCTAGTGTTCAGTGACACTGACTGCTAAGCCAGAGGTCGTGGGTTCGATTCCCACCCAGGACAAACTTTGTATGATGAGTATAATTGCTTGTTCTGCGTCTGGGTGTTATTTATCTATAATATGTATGTATTTAAAAATCATATAAGTATGTATATCAGTTGTCTGATTACCATAACACAAGCTCTGCTTAGCTTGGAATCAGATGGCCGTGTGTAAGATGTCACAGGATATTTATTTATTTATTATTTAATAATCATATAAGTTTGTATATCAGTTGTCTGATTACCATAACACAAGCTCTGCTTAGCTTGGGATCAGATGGCCGTCTGTAAGATGTCCCAGGACATTTATTTATTTATTTTTAACCGACTTCAAAAAGGAGGATGTTCTCAATTCGTCTGTATTTTTTTTTTATATTTATAACTTCGAAACGCCTTAACCGTTTTTGATGAAATATAGGTCTCAGAACCATTGCTAGAACACTTGTTTTTGCAATAGCAGTTTTAAAATGTGTGATCCGATTTGGATGCTGCCTGACAGATAATGAGACAAACAGATTATAGACACGCACATAACAGTCAAAATTATAACAGCCCACTTTTTTCCGTTGTCGGTTCGAAATGAAACCAATAAACCTGAAATTACTTGTGTTTTTAATATGATATTAATATCGATTTGAGTGAAACACATTACCACGACCATGTCTCAATATTCAAAACGATTGACGTAAATGTATTTCAATGTAAATATTATTTGAAGGAGGTTAAGTAGTGTTCATAAAAAGTTCACGCGCCGTAGGTACTACGTTTCAAAATAATTGAGCCACAAAATTGTAGGTAAGTAAATAAAATATTAACTCCGAATGAGTATTTACTCAGTAATTTCAGTAAGTATAGATTTTTTGACAAAGGCCGCCCGATAATTGCAGTGGCGACAAGATCGTTATCGTTGACGCCTTGCCACACAAATTACTGAATTAAGCTTCGAAACGCCGACCTATTTTCTACTATAAAAGCTCTCTAGCTTTAAAAAATAAAACTAAATATTTATTCATGTTCTCAAAGACCTTCTAAAGGATACAGTTTTATAAAATGCTGCGAGCAATTATGACTACGCTGTAGTTACGAATTTAAAAATTCCAGTACAATGACTGCACAAAAGTGCAAAGAAAGCTCGCACAAAGAGATTTGAAAGCATCTGCAGCTTGGATACAGCTTTGGACTGCAAATTACAACTGAGATAAACAGTGGCTATGCGCCGCGTCGCGCCGCCGCCGCTACGTCTACGCCAGTTCGTAGCGGCAGCACGTAGCGAGCGGACGCCCGTAGCCTGTCGTAGCGAGCGACTACGCCGGCGCGGTATGTACGAACAAGCACAGTGCGTCGGCAAACATAAACAAATAGTGATATGAGTTGTGCGTCCCCGAGCCTAGTATTCCGACTAACTCTCCTCATATTAACTTTCATAGTGTCGTGTACATTTGTCGCCAGTGTGGTGTGGTTATTGCGAACGAGTGGCTCTTCTAGCCAATATGAGAATTATTACTTGTCGAGAATTAATATAAGCGCCGTTAAGAGCGACAGTAACAATATTTCGACGACGCCGCCTGTATCGGACCATTATAAAGACTTGATTAAAATAGAGATAGCCATGCGCCGGGTTGAGGAAAATAGTAGAAGATTAAAAGAGTATACGAAGTCGTTATTGTGGGATAACAAGGATAAGTCTCTGTGGTGTGTGTTGTTCAAAGAGAATGGGAGGATGGAGAAGCCGGTGCGAGGCGGGAAGAATAGACATACGATTGATGAGGAATATATCCGGACGTTGAGGGAACAGAAAATGAGAGAAGCGTTGATACATTTGAGGCATCACGGCGCCCACCATCGGCGGAGACCCGACGTCCTGCCGAACCTGCCCTACATAAAATAAATAACCGTTTATTGAATATTCCGCGGAAATTGATTCGGATTCTGTATGGAGTATACAACAACAACAAAATGCTATTATAATCACAGAATTCTTTCAGGAAAATGTTCAACGTTCAATTCGTATAAAGTCCGTGACAATTTCGATTGGGTTATGTGGAAACGTTTAATAATAGTATGTTGTAAATATTTTATACGTCGTTTTAATGTAAATGACTGTATTCAATGTGTAAATATGTAACGTTGACGTAAGTGTAAATAATGATATGGCACAATATAAATGTTTATGTTTGTTTAGTTCAGGTATACCTACTTAGAAGTGTCCCGAAATATATGTAATTGATTTCGTGTATTTATTTTAGGTTTTAGGTAAAAAGAAATATTATGTGATTGTTAAAATTTATTGCGGCTTGTAAATACTCACTTATAATATTATTCGCAAATAATTAGTATATTTCTTTTGTTATTTTTAGGAGAGTATCTGTTTTGCAAATATCCGGAAAAATAATAATAAGAATATTAAATATAAGAAATATTTTGCTAAGATTGACATTGACCGTTTTAACATTATTACGAGAAAAAACGCTAAAATGTTATAAAATTATGGTAATAATTTTGCTGTCAGGATAATAATCGAATCATTGTTCAAATAGATTTTATCAATATTAGACAATCTTTTATCAAAATGCCGTCATTCTATCTGTATTGCCATTAGAATTTGATTTTAATGATTTTTGCCTAATTAACTTATGACTCATAGTCGATATTTTAATTTTCAACCAAATAGTATATTCGATATCTTGATAAACCAAAAGATGTGTTAATTCGACTTTTGTAAAAGCGCTTTGTAAAAGTGTATGTATGTTTGTAACTATAAAGACCATGACTGTTGTGCATCTATGTAATATACAAACAGGGTGTCACCCCTAGCTGTCAACTCCGATCCCATCTTGCGGAATGTCTTATATTTTACAAAGACGAACATTTATGAAAACGATCCCGAAGAAGAAAAAAATCTGATATTGTTAAGCGTAAAATGAAATCACACAGATAAAATAACATAATGACGAACTCACGCACACAGCATAACGCGTTTTATAAGAAATCTGTATATACCGGGTATTCTGCCTAAAATGTCAGAGCTTTATTCAAAAAGTTTTGATTTCAATAGGACCTCATTTTTAAAAGTTAATTGTATGGATCCATTTAATTTGTAATACGATACGATTCAGCGTTTAATTTGCCCAGTACTTTAACATTTCATCGTGTTAAAAGCATCAATAAAATGATTTTTGTATCAAACTTTTGTTTTATTTGTGACAAGTTAAATTAACGAAAGGGTGACAAAGAGATTAGGGGAGAATTAAAAGGGGAAACAAAAATAATTAAATATCTTAGAGCCTTGCATCTTTTTCGAGAAATATACATATAAAATTGTCTGCAAACTCGTTGTAATCTTACAAACTTTTACCGAAATCGGGTCACTGACTTAGCGAACTTTCTTTTAAATAAGAATAATATCTTTGTATATTATGAGTTTCAAAGATCACAGATAATTATTTTATAAAAAGAGCTAGATGTCTCTTTGGTAATAATTTATTTTAATTATTTGTCTATGTGACTTTAATAAACTTATGTCATCTCGATACAGGAGATATTTTTGTGTGAGGAATTGTTTAAAAGTAATGTTAATAGTATTATTACATATTACCTAGAGGTCTACCTTTTTTTTTGGGGAGTGGGAAATCATCAAATGACTGCTCCCGTCCTGGGTGCGGCGGGAGGGCGTGTCAGAGTCACTCATGTTCCTTCGGTTGCCCGAGATCTACCTAAGATCAACCAATTATTTTTTTTTAGTTATGCCTGCCGTGTTATATCTCTTCTACTCTGGGTTGACTGGTAGAGAATGTCTAAGGCATTAAGTCCGGCCATGTACATTTGTGCATGAAATTTAAATAAATGAATAAACTAATAGATACTAACTTAGTAAGTACCCAGTAATTGGGTTGTGGAGATCTGATAAGGACCTTTAGACAAGAGCAACACTACACAAGTAGCATTACAGAATAGACGGTAAAATAGAATAGATTGTTTAATGTACGGGGTTGACGTAAGCTAACGCTAAGTAATTTGACATCTCGTATCGAGCTCTATTCTTTGCTATAACGGCAATTGGCTGATTCTCTTGTTCACAAACTAAACTAAATTTTAGTTAAGTGCATCTTTCTCTTTATATTTCTTTAAGAAAAGGACAGAGCATAAGTTTAGTCCTGTCAAATTAGACAGCGCATGAAAAAAATTGGCGTATTTTTAGTCGCCTTGTTTTCGCGTAATTAATATTTGTAATCGCGTCTAAATTATCTATGGAGTGTCTGAATATTGTGAATAAGAGAATCGGCACCAATATCACGTTTAGACGTGAAATAGCCATTACATGTTAATTACTGGTATACAGCTGCACTCGGTTACATCGAAATCTGACTTTACCCAGGAGAGAAGGCAAGGTAGATACCTAATAACCAGTAGGTAAGTATGTATATTGTGTGGGTCTCATCTGCCACACTTATCAATCAAACGTTCTTAAAACTATTTCTGTCGCTATAATACACCTCGAACTGACAGAGAGAGCTTACCATTTGATATTGCCGTCAGTGCAAATGTTCCTTAGCATGACGAATGTGTTGCAATGTGAATAAAATACGGCGAATGTATAAAGTTCAGCTGTTACTTCCCACAAGTATATTCGTCTGTCCTGAACAGCGTAGTTCAAAGAAAAATACTGGGCTCATGCGAAATTACTTAAATGAATAGGTACATGTCTTACTTCTACGTAGTTTTCAATTGATGCTATTAAAACTTTGACTTTGACTGTATTGATGGTTGAAGCGGAATAATTCGATTTGGGGACTTTTTGAAGTAGGTTTGTAATAATCGTCTTCAGTTTTTTTTCCCATAAAATTTTAACGTACCATTTGATCACAAGTTAGGTGCAGGTACTAAGCGATTAGCTCTTCGCAGTTTTGCGGATTCGATTTCTGCAAACGAAACAAATATTTTTTCGGGCCTGTTGGACTAGTGGTTAACCTAACCTAAGCCGGAGGTCGTGGGTTCAATTTCCTCCCAGGACAAATTTTGAGTGATGACCCTGTTTTTTTTCTGGGCCTGGAAGTCAGTAAGCAGTCACTAGCTTAGGATCAAATAGCCATGTGTGACTTGTCCCGAGATAAATATTTATTTGTATGGCTTATGGGTTATTCCCGATCTGTATATCTACGCTGGTCACAGGAAAAAAAAGAAAAGAAAATAAATACAATGTAAATTACAATTAACTATTTTTGGATATTTTTTTCCATATTTTTTTATACTTGTCATTTTTATGATATCGAACATATAAGAATACTTAAGACAAGCCGGTCAAAAAAGACAATATAAACCTTTATGTACGTACCCATATAAGGTTATACACTGTCGTATATTTTTATGACACTATACAGGGTGACTACCGGCATTCTTACCCGTTGCTATATCGGTGAGAACATTAACCCCTAAAATAGATTATACTAAGGAAATGGTGATATTCACGCAGGCTGCGACCGAATTTTCCGGAAGATTGTTATGGCTATAAGCTTTCTGAAGGAAATATAAGATTCATATCACCCTGTGTATACTGATACGGAAGTATGTGTAGTGCTTTTACGCAAAAGTGCAAATATTTTTGGTGGTAAGTAAAGATGGAGGGAAGATGGTGTTGCGTTGCCTAAATATAGGCCACACTTTTCGTCAGTCCATAAATAGGTGAGGGAGCAAAAATAAGGCTTATGCCACTAAACTCAAAAGCTAATGTTCTCAAAACCTTACATTAATTCCACTTTAAACCCCAGAATGGATAAGTATTAAAATAGAGTTAAGAAGTATATAGTAGTGTTGAAGTAGCAGGGTTGAAGGTGAATGATTTCTGAGGTTTAGTGGCATAAGCTAAAAATAGAAGTACACCTGAGAAAAAATGGAATAACAGTCCTTATTTTTAGCCTGTGACCAAATTGCGGTGAAAAATGTCCAAAACATTTTTTCATTTACGTTTGTGAATGGAATTCTGTAAGGAAAATGTTTCGTATTTGTGTGCAGCTACTAGTGAAAAAAATACTTCTTAGTTAGACAACTGATCAGAAGATGTGCTCTATTATTTTTTTATGACAGAGAGGCAATAATAATTTAAGGTTTTTTGAAAATTTACATAACACACTATATGTCTTTTTCCAGCTATTTGCGGCGCCCGCCCCCTTCCACAACTTTCCTGCCATATTGTTCCCCGTCTAGATTTGACACCTCAAAAATGCACCCCTACATCATAAAAAAGAAACTACGGTGCTTTCATATCTATACAAAGTACGTAGTTGTGGTTGTGCATTGATTATCGCCACATAGCCTGTCTTTTTATATACGAGTACCTATACAGATTGGCCATATAGCCTGTCTTTTAATAATATACAGATTGCATCACATTTATAAAGCACCCACATGACATCTGTATCCTTTAAGCCCCATGAAATGACTCCTAACAATGTAAGAGATATTGCTGACGTGAGCTTTGGTTTTGGTTTAGATCCTCAGGTTGGCTAAAGTGTTAATCGGTTCTTGCATCAGAATTCTTAGTAGTAGGCCGGAGTTTGGAAACTGTTGCAAAATAAGTTATGTTAAGTTCGTAAGGGCTGGACTCCAATTAACATCAGATGGGCCGTTAGTTTATTTTCCAAATTAAATAAAAAAAAACAAAAATTTTTAAGTCTGATCTTTACCTTACATTAGAAAAACACATAGGTTCTAAAACATTACGTTAGGACTCATGGGGCCGGAGCAGTAATCAAAAACGTACCACGATTGTAAAGTCTCGTGGACAATCAGTTAGTCTAGAATTATAGATTTTAGTATATAAATTAAGTCTTTACAAATAAAATTAACCTTCAATGAGTGCTTACTTTAAAGTTTTAGGTTTTCAATATCCCTTTACTAGAAACCTAATTAAATTAAATATACCTTACTAACAAACATAGCCCACCGCTTTAATTGAACTAATCCATTCCGAAAGAGGTCGAGTTAAAATTCAGAGCGCATATTTCGCTTTACTTCGCCACATATCCGCAAACTGACCCATTTGTTAAAGGGCTAACTAGTGCTTAAAATCCGGTTGCTAAGCCCCACTCGTGGTTCAATAATCCTATGCAAATATTGAATTAATGTGGCCTTATCCCTATTCCTCAAGCTCAAAGTTTACGCACTGCTGGGCTCTGCCTAATAGTGATCTATCGATAGACTATAATGGGAGTTTGGATAGCTATACTAATTTTGTGATAGGTCTATTTTATTTGTAAGGCTATTTTTACACCATGTAAATTAAAACGAAGGACATTTTGAATGAGGCTATTCGGTAGGTATTCGATTCTCATTCCAAATACGTAAATAAACTATAGCTTATTTTTTATCAAATGACCTAAAAATATATAAATTCTTGACTGACGCGCCAGATATCTATCATACAGCAAATAGCCTTTCTTTAAACTTATAAGTGGGAACAATTATTGTGACGGACGGGAACCCTACACTAAGTGAGGCCCAACACGCTCTTGGCCCGTTTTTTATCCATTTAACTTAATTAATCATAATGTTTATTGTAAAATGAGTTAAGGTTACTTGGCAAAACTACCAAACTGGACTGCACTAGTTTTCCAAGTTAAGTGTATTCTAACTGACGCAACTTAACAGTAACTCTTTTAAAAATAGTACTTATCTTTCGCTACTATTCCGAACAGTCACACAATGCACTCGTAACAGTAACATATTGGATTTATACTCAATAGCGGAGCATGAGTAGTGGCAGCCTGCCAGCTAACTGCGCTCACAATATCCATTTCGCGCAGTTGACTCGCTATGACTGGCGGCACTGGCATGGCAAGTGTGGCGTGAAAGCCGAGTAGAGCATATAAGTATTCAAACGAGGCATGACTTACATCAAGTTTGGTTTTAGACGCTCGTTGGTCTACTCTGAAATCCTTCGGTGGATGTGTAGGTTGTGAAGTGTGATGTGAAAATTTAAAGACTTTTTTTGGGAATTGGGAAATTATCAAATAACTGCTTCCGTCCTGGGTGCGGCGGGAGGGCGTGTCAGACTTTTACTGACTAAAACCCACTCATGCTCCTTCGGTTGCGCTTTATGTTCCCGGGTCACGGTAACTATTACAAATATTCCGCAGGCGTTGGCCCTGTTGGGCCCCATATCGTGCTGACTTCTCTTTGAGGCGTGCACGGAACACTATTGGTTTAAAAAATTATCGACTTATGTATAGGGATTTTAGACTAATTTATCAGGTGTCCCCGGTGGTTTGACTCGCGTTAAATTTTGGATCACTGCTCCTCTTTCGGGAGTTACAGAGTGACGTTGTAGCCCATTTGTTATTCAGACGTATAAGCTATATCACGGTAAAGATCAACATCAGTTCATTAGTTTTTGCTTGAAAGAGCAACAAACACACATCCGCATAAACTTTCACAATTTCTAATAATACTAAGATTACTGGATTCAAACACAAAACCACATTTTACATGAGAGGCTTGTTTTAGAAACTGGCATTGACCCCTAACATAAACAAATTCTACTTCAGTAGCAACTAGAAATACTCAAATAGTAGCTACTAGCCAGGTAAGAATAAACAACAGTTTAGATTTTATAGAAAACTAGCTGTCCCCCGCGGTTTCACCGGCGTTATATCAGATTTTTGGTTAGGTACTAAGAAAAGAAGATAAAAAATATTCTATATCCGTCCCGTGGTTCTAAGCTACCTCCCCAACAGTTTTCAGCCAAATCGGTTCTGCCGTTCTTGAGTTATATAATGTGTAACTAACACTACTTTATTTTATATACATATATATATATATATATAGATTAAAGTGCAATTTTTTGTAAGTGTCGTGATGGCCCAGTGGTTAAGGCGCCCGCCCGCCTCTCATTAAGAGGTGGTGGGTTCCGTGCAAATCCCGGGAACTACCAATGTGACTTCAATTCAAATATACTTTCTAAAGTTTATCTTAGCGTCAATTCACACGTACCACAACCACACCACGTCGCAGCGACAAAATGTGGTCAAGATGTGGTTACGTGTGAATAGTGTCGCAGCGGCTTTTTGCAGCTGCGTTGTGGTAGCCACAAAATGTCGATGTTGTTAGCGCAGGCGCCAGCTAGGCGCGCGTGGACGTCATGTCGTGGCGATGTGGCCGCGCTGCCGCCGCGTAGCCGTCGCGATGTGGTTGCGATGTAGTCGTATTACACAGGTGGTCGATAACAACCACAAAATGTGGTGCGTGTGAATTGTAATATTCATTTTCAATACAAAATTTACGCCCGACCACATCGCGGCGTTGTGGTGTGGTTGTCGCTGTGGTGTGGTTGTGGTACGTGTGAATTGAGCCTTAGACACCATTGACATTCGGTGCCTCGAAAAGCACGTAAAGCCTTTGGTCCCGGTTGTGCCAGGAGCCAGAAAGTTCGACCAGTCTATGGGCTGTCGTGTCGCCTAGTAACTGGGAGGCCTATGGAGGTCTGATAGGCAATTGCTTCACGCAAAACACTAAAATCCAACCGAATCCGGTTGTGACATCGCCCAAACTCTCCGCGCACCCCGGACCTCGGGTGCCTACTTAAGCCGCAGCGGACCAGCCTCTGCCCTCTTTTCCTGCGCCGGCGACAACTAAGCTAATTGGCTCCACTCATCATAACGGGAGCCACGTCGACCAGTTCCTTGTAACCCACTTCTAACCCTGAGTCTCTGTAATCCTGAATTCTTGTATTTTTCTTGTAAAAATAAACTGTTGGAAAGTCTTGTTGTCGAGTGTGAATTTATCTCCACTACACATTCCTCCTTCACGCCACACGGTTAGGCTGGAAGCCGACCCCAAAATAATTAGAAAAAGGCTCGGGAGATGATGATGTAAAGTGCAATTTTTTAAAAATTTTTTTTTATTATTTTGCTTACCATTTGTTATTTCAATTAGCTTTGGTATGGAATGCTTAATTATTATTTGAGTACGTAAGACTCACACTTGACATATTTGATTGTATCGTAGCGCGTGGAACTCGCTAATTAACTCATTGACATTGGCAACTCTGGAATGGTAGCGTGTATTATAATTAAAATTCTATAATTATGCTTCAATGGTAACTATTATATTGAAAAGGTTATTTATAGAGACCTAGCTTTTGCCCGCGACTTCGCCGGCGTGGATTAATAGTTCACGTTCCCGGAGGATTTCTGGGATGAAAACTATTCTATGTCCTTTTCCGGGTCCCAGACTATATGTGCGCCAAATTTCATTCAAATCGGTTCAGTGGTTAGGCGTTAAGAAGAGACAGACAGACTAACTGAGTTACTTTCGCATTTATAATATTAGTACGGATGGCAAGCAACCTGATGAAGTATTTTCTGATAATGACAAAAATGAATTAGAATGGCAAGTGGGAAGAAAAGAAAAAAGATGTTGCCTCTGATTGAAATAGTTGGAGTTAATGTAGCCCATTTAAGTACCTACTCCAAAAAACAGGAGTACGTACGCAGTGAAAAAGTACATTTCCATAGCTACAACGGTAATGAAAAGAGGAACTTAGCACATCTATTATATCAATTATTGCTTCATCAAAGTTACGAACGACTTGTTTGCTATTTAAAAACGCTTTGAATATCAGACTCCTTAGTATACAAAAATAAAAAACTCTTTAAAGATTTTTTTTTAACCCAAAACATATCAACCTATATTTTTAAAGGAGAAGGGGCAAGTAAAATAGAATCACGGTATTTGACATAACCTACGTTGTAAAAAGGTGAAAGTAGGTGTCTGCAAGGCATACACTTTTATGACGTAATCTCCTATATAGGAGGAAATCCCAACCCTAAGGAGGTGAAAAGAGGTTAAATATATTTCATGGTCAATGCTACGGTTTATATGAAGCTAATAATATGTTACGAGGCCTCATAGTCCGGGACTATTTTATGTGTTTTAATATTCATAAAAGTAACGAACAGATACACTTATACTTTAGTAGACGCGACCTAGTTAGAATGTGTGGTTCATAAAATCTTATACATAAAGTTCCCTTTTTCCGAATAAACTCGATTTTTGCGTAAGGGTTTTTGAGAAATAAACAAATCCCAAGTTTTATTGGGTTTTGTGAAACGAATAACATTTCAAGATTTATGGACGGAATAGCTGTTTGTTTTAATTTAAATTGTAAATCTATTTCTGTTGGCAGTTTTTGTCCTTATTTGAATTTTGTCGTAGATACAGATATATCGTGATAGCCGGACTAACGGCTAACTCTCGCAACCGATATTATATTATCATACATTACCATTCCGGTGTCCTTTACAAAAAATCTCGCAAGGCAATTAAAAAACTGTAAAAGAGCAGCTCTGAAAGTTCTTATATAGTACACTAGAACCACGTGAACACATACAGGCTATATTTTAAGCATACTTGTTAATAAAGTCGCAGGCATTTCATTGCATTCATAAAGAATCTTAACATTGTATTGAAATCTTGCACTCCACTGATTAAGAAAACAATATAAAAAAATCAATCCAACAAAAGCTAACCAAAAGTTTGCATTAAATGGATTGACATAATAGCTTCCAGAACATCCATTTAAAGTCGAAAGCAAAAAAGAGATTGGGCAAAAATGTATGGAGCTTGGTCCAAATTTCCACCACCAATAAAAACTATGGCATATGATGGAACACTGCGTACTGAATCATTATAAGAAGACAGCGACCAAAAATATTTACTCAGTAAAAAGTTATGACCCCATGAAAACTTGCAATTTGAAACCTTATTACGCTTCTTTATTTCACAATATCTTTTGAACTACTCTATTGATTTAGGTGTATGACATTTCGTTGTAAATCACACGTTATTCTGGTTGATATAAGCTATATATGACGTCAAAATAAAAACCTAGTATGTACTTCGCTACGTCGAAAATCAAACCCTATCACGTGAAAGAAAATCTCACCCTATCATGATCAAATAAAAGGTCTTATACCTATAAAATATTTCACAATAGTTTTATTTATTTATGTCTCACTATGTGGGGTCTGTCCTTAAAAGTGTACATCTAATATGTTTTCATCCACAATAAGATTATCCAGATTCGCAGCTGGAAGTAAAATTGTGGGTTCGTGTCTCGTCCATCCAAAATGCCAAATAAATACCATGATGTGGGCACAGCAACCCAAAGTTTGCATTCTAGAAAGTAAAGAACAAGAGTAGTACGAAATGATTTCCCGACTACGGATCATTACATACGCGTAGTATTCTAGTCTTGCACGTGTGTGTCGGGATTTCATTCTTGCGTGTAGCAACATAGCATTTTTAGGTTCAATGACAAAATCTACTCCAATTTACTAAATGCTCAATCTCTTGCTACTTTGATCCGATACACGCTATGCTAACGTTTATTATTGTACACTTTGCAGACGATTTGAACGCCTGACAGAACAGGGAGAATGCGTTTTTACTGCTTTAAATATGGCTATGTGCGAAAAGAATAAACGGTTAAATATTCATATTTTATAAAAGTCATATTTTTAAAACAGTCATAACTTTTTTCTGAGTGAATATATTACTTTCGCCTAGTAGTCAAAATTGTAAGGTATTTAGTCGACTTTAAGCTTACATAGCCCCCAACAGTGGTGGACATTTGGACCACTTCTGCTCATTGTCCTTTGATATCAATAAAAGGGAAACAGTAATTCAATTTTCGGCAGAAGTTATAACGAACGAAGCATTAAGGTTCGAATATATCACAGAACAGATGAATCTTTATTCTGTGGAGTTCATAGCCTACTGCAGGCAGCAACAACAGTGTCACAGCGAGACGACTGGTTTCTGTGACTGGTATTTATTTCTTTGAAATACCTTCCGCAGTCCGCAGCAACATATCGCTCAATATACGTCACTGGACGAGTCTTCCAACTGCAGATCAGTAGTGCCATCGACGTTGAAGCGCCATGTTAAATCGTCTCAAAAAAATGAGATTTTCCGATTCCAAGAACGAGAAAAAAAAGATATAAAAGTAATTAGCAATCGCAAACCTAAAAGAAGTCACACATTTTGTCTCAAGGTTTATTCAGAACCAACGGTTATATTGCGCTGCCGTTTCTGCAACCACAGCGGTTGGATTTGGAATTATGACAACAATACATGACGCTGCGAATGCTGCGATGTGTCGCTGCAACATGTTGCAATGTCACGTCATCTTCTGCTGCTGCGAGCGGACAATATTTGTCTGTCGGTTTATTTATGATTCTTTTGTTTTTCTTCCTCAGAATTGGAAAAACAAATTTTTAAGAAAGAATCAATGCGTCGGCGTTCCAGCGTCAGTGGCACTACTTATTTATCCGATGAAACTTCGAGTGCGGTTGGGCGACTTATATTCGGACGATGACTTGTCACTAATTGCGAAAGATGTTTTATAGAAGTATATTACATGAATACCGTGTCTCTGCGACAAGTCGTCTGCTGCTGTGGCAACAATCTTTACGTAAACGTTTTCATACTTAATCGATATTAAATGTTTCGTCACAATATCTACTCAATATTCAATATGACAATGTTCAGGTACATAACGAGACAGTCGCGTGTGGCGGGCGTCGGGACAGAAGCAACAAAAATAATTGAATACATAATTGATTAATAGCCATTACTACGTGACAGATATTGATTGCTATCGATGTGATGGTAAATGTTCGGTGCTGTTGACTCCTCGGTAATGCTGTGCGCCTAGTACTTGTTTACATTTGTGTGATGAATTTTTCAAGCATTAAATTGTTGTTAAAAGCTTTAAAAAAATGTCTTCTAAGATGTAAAGGGAAAAATTACTATTAATTTCGGAAGTTTTTAGTTTTATTTCTGGTTTTACGAGTATATGGTCACTGACTTTCGAAGTTACTGAATAAGTGTTGGTATTATTAATACAGGTTTTCATACGTTTTTCTTGTATTGAAACACAAAGATAGACTGACTGAGATGTCCGTTTCTATGGCTGCTATATTAAGACCCTTTTAGATTTCTTCTTACCTTTAATTATTTCAAGAAAAACAGTTTCGACCGTCGCGTCGTGCAACGAAGCGCACGACGCATGCGCACGAATAAGGGTTATTTTTTCCTTTTAAGAAACGTAACCTTATAATGAAATAAAAATGCCTACCTTTCAACGACTAAGCGACAGCCGGCTGCTATTGTCTTTCTATTGTGTCTCAAATCACGTGTGTTCGATGGTTTAATGAGAGAGCGTATATTTTAAATGTAGATCTAAAACCACGACTGCGAGTGTCAAAAATATCTAGAACAATGACGGTACCATCAAACCTAAACTTTTAGTCAGCACACGTTCAAACTAGGCAAATATTTCGAAAACACGTTGGTTTTTTAAATTGATTGTGGCTATTCTGGAATAATTGTTTTTAGGGTTCTGTAACTAAAACTAAAGACTGTAACTACATATAATAAAATCGTGGTCGCTGAATGTACGAAAGATTTGAAAAAAAAAACTACTTATTACAGGAGGGCCTGACTTAATGATTTTTAGAATTTGGCTGTTTGTCTTTACATTTGTGCGCGTTAATTTCGGAAACGGCTTATATTTATTTGATCGGCTATCTTACCGTATTAAGTAGAGTTGAAATATTTACAGAGTACATTTTTGTTACTGCTATAACAACAAAATAATACTAAATCTTAAACGGGTTTTATGTTTAAGTACTCGTACAAGGAGTACCAATTTGGGTTTCTTCATAATTTTATGTATAAGGCAAGTTCGAGTCAGACTCGTACTCAAAGGATTGCTGTAAACTCATCATCAGCCCATGCTGTAATCTACGACACAAATAACGGTGGTATTATTTTCTTATGGTATTTAAATGGTTACGCTATTTATTTTTTGTATTTCTTTGACACGTTACTTTTGAGATAATGGGCAAGAATATCAGACAGACAGACAGACACAAGAGTGATCCTACAAAGGTTCCTTTCGCCACTTAAAGAACACTTACTGACTATTTTGTTCCTTGAAACCACAATTGGCAACACAAATTGACTGGCAGAAGAAAAGCCACCGACTTCCGAAATTTTTGTTATATTTAAGTTTTTAGTTTTTGAAGGCGGTTATTTTTTTTTTGTAAAAAGTTTTTTATTATGGCGTTGCTTTTCTTATTTTTATTACGTTCTATTTATTTTTAACCTATACCTGTCTGTCGATCTGAGGCACCGTAGCTCTTAAACGGATAAACCGATACGGATGCGTTTTTTTATTTGAATCGGCTGAATCGATTTTGACGAAACATATTTCAATTTTACAAGATATCAACATTTATGTTATTTTCACACTTATTTACTATGAAGAAAGATGATTAACTTTTAGTACGAAACTCTTCATTTGCAAGTACAACTCGCACATAGTCAGTTTTTTTTTATATTTTTTATTTTTTATTATTCCGTCACCAAACTGGTAGTAAAACGTTGGCTGACTAATAATTTTCACCACGTCATGAGTTTTTCTTTTCGTGTTGAACTCGGCAGATATGAGTGAAAAATTAATTCGTGTTTGTGATATATTTGCTACTAAAATTTTGTCGCCTTGGTAAACTGTAAACTTTGCTGGCATTTAAGATTTATTAATTAGGTCAGTAATTCCGGAGGTATAACGTCTTATAAAAAATAATAATTTTAAGTTGATATCTTCTTTTAGCCTAGTTTTTATTGACGTGGTACTTAGTTAAATAAAAAATATATGCTATGATTATGCCTGAGGCTAACTATTATTGAAAAACTTTTTACAAAAAAAAATAACCGACTTCAAAAAGTAAAAACTTAAAAATAACTTAAATTTCGGAAGTCGGTGTCTTTTCTTCTGCCAGTCAATTTGTGTTGCCACCGACTTCCGAAATTTAAGTTATTTTTAAGTTTTTACTTTTTGAAGTCGGTTATTTTTTTTTGTAAAAAGTTTTTTATTTTTTACTTTTTAGTGTCGAGTTAAAATTTAGTCCTGTTTAAAATGAGCCCAAACACGACTACTGTGCTGTAATTTCAAGGTTTGTACTTTTTCTGATGCTCCTTGCTTCAGCATCAGGTCTCTATGTACTTCGGTGTTCCTCATTAACAGTACGTTTATCCACACATCGAGCCCTTTTCAATGAGCCTAAACACGATATATCTGCTGTTATTTGTCGAGGAGTTAGGTACTCTGCAGACTATCCTGACTGCAGCATCAGGTCATGACTTGATGATCATGAGCCCAAATGTGGCAAATGCCCTATCAAACATCAAAACAATTTACTAAAACAGTCCTTGCCTGTTCGAGTAACTTCTTACTGTTAAGGAGTTGTACCTTCCATCATCAGCTCAGCTAACTGAGATGGTGACAACCATACGCAAATACACAAGATACTTCATAAAATATGCGAAAAACAATAAGTGAGCCTATAAAATTTGAGGGTTGCCTTCGATTTCTCTAAGATCCCATCATCAGATCCTAACTTGGTGACAATGGGACCACCTCAGAACTATCTGCTTTCGAACAAAAAAAGAATTTTGAAAATCCGTTGACAATTGACGGAGTAATCGATGAACAAACATACAAAAAAAAAAAAAAAAAAACATACAAACAGCCGAACATAGTACCTCCTCCTTTTTGTGAAGTCGGTAAAAATGAAGTTACTACTGAAGTATAACACCTAACTTTTAAAAATAAATTGATTTTTTTCTTTAATGGAAAGGTGGTATAATTATTATTATACCGACTATAATTTTATTGTCCACTGCAAGGCAAATGGTTCTTCTCGTACAGAGAAGGCACGAGCATGGAATACCACGCTTACCGAAGGCGGGTTGGCAATTTCAGACTTAGATTTATTCGAATTTATTCGAGTCGAGGTATCACCAAAGCCAGACAGATTACCTTATAAAAAGAAACATCTTTACCTATTCATAAAAAAAACTCACCTAGATTTAATTCTAGTACATTTACCATTCAAAAACCAAATAAAATAATTACAAAAGACCTCATTAAAGCACGTTTAAAAATCAGCCATCTCTCACGTATTCTCTTTCACTTAATTCCCGAAGCTGAAGCTTTGAATATTTCTCAGAACATTGTACCCTTTGTGTTGACAGCTAGTAAATGAAAATGCACATGTTTTAGTTTGAACTACAGCTCTTTAATATACAACCACAGAGCTGGCAAATAGTTTGTTTGTCTGCAACTTTGTACGGGTATGTACTTAAAAGTGGAATAACCTTGTAGAAGATTCGTTGTTGTATTATATTTAACTACAATTTTGAAACTGATGTATGGAAGAATTTGCTAACCACGACAAATGTTGCCTGACCAGCAAATGTTGTTCTGCTAAACAGAACCAGTATTTTTGATGTGAAACATCTATAGCCGCACGTAAAACAGATTTCTGGCGTGGCGATGCATGCCGTGGCAACGCTCGCCACGCTTTTGTTTTGTTTCTTTTCAATCATATTACTTTTTTTGATATGCGCCTTGGCCTTACGTTTTGTGGTTTTTGGGGACACTGATGCCGAAAATGAGGTCCATTTTAGAATCCAAGATGGCAGCTAACATTTTTTAAAATTTCGGTCATGGGTATCGTTTCCGTGGTTTCCGGGGACACTGATGCCGAAAATGAGGTCCATTTCAGAATCCAAGATGGCGGCTAACATTTTTCAAAATTTCGGTCATGGGTATCGTTTCCGTGGTTTCGATGTGTGGATGTCGATGTTTCACATCTGCCAGGCGTCCCATGACGGCTCCCTTTTTTTATGGTTATCATGACCACGATACAACAATATCATAAGAAACAAACAACGCTTTTATATTGTATCGTTTAGTTTTATTTTCTGCTATGCACTAATGCACTGGATGCAATTAAAATATACACTCTGTAAAAATTTCAACTCTCCACGGATCATGATGAGGTTAGTCCTCGACTGATTTGTTGAGTGACCTAGTAATAAAATCCCGCTAGCATTTTTCAGGAAAAGAAGCCTCTTTTAACCATCAAACTTATGTGAACATAAGCGAATAAATAATCTTTTATACCTGAAAAAGGGTCCAACATTAATTCTGGTATGTAAACATACTTATTCTCAATACTTTAGTGTGAAAGGCTTAGGTTTGATGACTTCTAGACCTGGTCTGGATCGTGGAATATTAGAATGGACTAAGTACATAGGTAAGGCATTTCAGAATGTATATCAAATGTATTTAGATAATTTGAAATGTGAGTGAACGATTTCAGGTGAATGTGCTTTTAAAACTTCGAACACACGTATTCCGAGAAACAAAGAAAGACAATAGCAGCCCGACAACCGGCTGTCGGTTGGTCGTTGTAAGGTTTAAAGTAAAATATTACATAACCTTTGGTTTTGACAACTAAAACAAATCAAGTTGTCATAAATATCACATCTTCATTGACTAAAAATACATAAATATTTATAACATTTACACATAGCAATATACAAAAAAAACCAACAATACCAGACCTCGCACAGCACATAATTACGTAACACACAACAAATTATTAACCCAACAAACGTCACACCAAAAAAAAAATCGGCAATGAGTCATCAATTTCCATTTTCTTTATCTTAAAAAAATCTAAAAGCGTATAAAAATAGCGCGTTGACTCGCGATATCGACATTCCATTCAGTTGGGCACCTGTCATGGCGGTGATTGATTGCTTGCTATATTAAAAAGTAAATGAAGTGCCTTTTAAACGCGCTACCTATTCGACAAGGATAAAGTGGATTTACACCGTGACTTGATGGAAGTGTCTAAAAATATGTCGTCAGTTCGTTTTGTGTTTTGTAGTTTTGCATGCAAACTTTTCGTCGACCAAGCGACAGCCGGCTGTCGGGCAGTCATTGCCGTTCTATTGTGTCTAGAATAACATGTGTTCGAAGGATAGTTTTTTTTAATAATTTTTGAAAACGCCAAATCCACTTTCTCCTCTATTTAAAAAAAAGCATTTGCTCTGCTGACAATTAAGGATTCAATAAAAATTTTACATGTAACAAAAATTCATCATCATCATCTTTATCAGTGTTTAATACTTCACTACTGAGGATCATAGCCGAATACAGAAACTAAGACGCTCTCAAATCTGTTGCTGGTCTTACTGTATTCCTTTGAGTGACAAAGACAGCATATTCGGCCATCATAGGCGAGACGACAAAAAAAAAGTAATTAGTCCATCAGTTAGATAATCAAAAAATTTGGGACACGTATTTTTTCTTTTTTCTCGTAAACAGAAAATGACGACAATACAGTGCGTTGAAGTTTTGTAAAACGTCACGCCTTTGTATAATTTTTACTGAGAAGTGACGTCACAAGCCCCCTCTCCGGATCTTTGACGCTCTTTATCTTTGTATTTTGTTATTAATTTGATCAAGCAAAAAAAAATTGTACAGTATTTTTGGACTGTCTAACAGACGGACTAAACAGAATGTCATTCTTTTGATGTAGTCAACATCTCTATTCTCACAATTATTATCCTCGTCACAAGACAAATAGTCGATCGTCGATCGGCGACTTTAGTTTTGTTTAGTCAGGAAATCAAAGCCCAAAATCAGATCAGTAAATTTTGAAAAAAATCTGTAACATACAAACACTTTCAGGACGAGTACAGTACGTTCGGTTTAATAAATGGTTAAAAAATTGCGGATATAAACATCGGAATAGCTATCCCATAAAATACGTAGAATGTGAGCGAATCGCTGATTGTAATGAGATTGTATCGGTATAAAACCGGACGCTTGTGCTTGCTCGCCAGACCATAAACATTTCTATAGCAATAGAGATCTTATTTCTCTAATACACAGTGCGCAGACATCCTTTCAGTCTTTATTTGCTCTGTCTGTGCAATCCAGACCATTATAGCCTTTATAGCGTAAAATAAACCTTAACTAGTATTTTTCTCAATAATATAAATTGATAGTTCTCACGTTAACGGTAGTGATTGATTTACAAAGAAGTTGAACTTTGGCACACATGATAGAGCGATTAGCTTTTTCGAAAAAAAAAAAAACAAAATAGAGCAAAATTACCTGAATCTGTTTCACAGAAGTTATTACGCAAATGTCCAGTTTCTAATACGGTCCAGTAAAATTTCTATTTATCCTTTCGACGACCACGCGACAGCTGGCTGTCGCATTGATATTGTCTTTCTATTGTGTCTCGAATCACGTGTGATCGAAGGCTTAAATGAAGTTAAAATAACATAAAACATAATATTTGTTAATTACGAATGCTTACGTGGGAGCCGATATGTAAACAATTCCTCATAAATAATAATTATTAATACGAAAATTACACATTTTCGCTTTAAAAGACTGTTATTTTAATAACAATAATTGTTTCAAATTTGGCAACCCTACCCTATATTTTCATAACAATATTTAAAGATAATTGGCCATATAATATTTCATGACCGCTTTGTTTTCAGTTCTATTTTAGGCCTAGACAAACAAGCTAAGTTATGTGTCTACACAGTTTGTGAACACATGGTTACTAATTATGAATTTAACACGTTATATTTACGAGCAAATTTGGGTTATAAGATGAGAGAAAATAGTTTACTAGCGACCTAAAAACACGTGACAATAACTTATGAATCAGAGATTTAAAATAATTCCGCAGTAAAAAAGGAAAATTGCAATGTGGGGAAAGGGGAGGTAATGAAGCCGGCTGTTGGCTTTTCGAGTAATTTGTAGCTTATCAGAATAACATATCTATAGGCTACATATCGGGTAAGAGATGATATAACAACAAAATCTCTATTATTTACAACATATAACAACGGAACCTATAATTAAATTTAATTTAACGATTAGTTAATATAAAAAACTATTCATATAATTTTAAAAGAACTAATTTTTATAAGCATAATGTATATTAATTATAACAACGTTTGACATAACATACATTCAATATAAATTCAAACAAATGTGCTTACAGGAAGTCTATTTCAGGTTGAGATTTATGACACGAGTTGATATATCGCGTTATTCACTATTTACAATAAAACTGATTATTTTATACTAAGCACTTTGATTTATAAGTTCAACCCCTTTCATAGATGCATGTAGTTAGGATTTCACAAATACGAGGCGTATCCTCTTTTCGCCCCTTTCCGGGGACGATGGCATTTGATTTGTATCATCTGGCCCGGTAAACATATCACCGGGCCAGTTAAAACTTTTTGTCCCATGTGGCCCGGTACCGGGCCAAGTCACCGGGCCAGATGGGATACACCCTGATATAAAGATATAACACTTGTTTGACATACGATGAAAACCAACTAAGATAGGTAATAAGATACGTCCTATTTCTGGGTGGTTAAAAAAAAATAACCAAACCTAACCTAACCTGTCCGAGTCGGGGTGCTCTGAGTCGGGGTGCCCTGATACGGGGCGAGAAATAACTAGTTGAGCCTAGGCAAAACTATTTTCTTCTAAAATTGAGTATGGCCGGTAACATAAAATTATATTAAATTATTTTCGATGAAATGAACGATATACATATTAAACGTTAGACCAAATGATTTTCGATTATACAGGGTCATTTTGCAACCACCATCCAAATTTTCAGAAATGATTTAGAATCGATAACCTTATCAATTAATGAAATAAAAAAAATTACATGATTTTCACTATTGTCCGCTACTAAAATCCAAACGTGTGGAATAAATACAATTCAACTAGGTTGTTGAACTTGACTGCACACGCGCTTACCTTTAAAATTCGGAAACGCAACGCACACAAAAGCACGCACTACGCCCACCCCTCCCTCACACGTTGCACCCCGCTTTCGGATATTTTCTTTTGAATGTTTTTATTTGTTTTTGTTATTATTTGATTATATTGTTTCACATATGAAAATAATTTAATTAAAAGTCCTCGATTTTAAAATTTGGATGGTGATTGAAAAGTGTCCCTGTATAAACGTTATATCAAACAACGTTATACTAATTAAGTTTTAGAATAAATAAATGTTATATGTGAACAAATTATATCAACAGTTGGTGTTGATGTCTCACGTTGATTATATCTTATGAACGATAATAAAATGAAATTAGACCAAATGATTTTATGCGTTATGAGACACATCCCTACATATCAACTTGCTATGACCTTAAGAAACGAAGCAGTAACCAAAAGCAAAGATACAGTGAAATCACGGGGGACAGCTAGTAATTAATATAAGTCCAAAATCGTTTAAACTACTAAAAGCAGTGCCATAATGTGAAGCGGTTTCGGTCCTGCAACGGGATAGTAATAATAGGCTAATAATTATTATATTTAGGATGGCGATTGCAGCTGACAAAATGTCTAAGGATAATCGCTGGATAACCTACTTTCAATTAAAAAGAGAGTCGCTTCCAAATCGATTGAGCCATCTACGAACAACGATGTCGTAGACAAACAAACAAATACATATTAATAACGGTTAAACTTTTAACACTCATCGCTTTACGTCGGGTTCAACAAAATACTGTTAACTTATGACAACAAAAACACGCCATCATTTATCTAAAAAAAAAATAATTTAATATTCTTGTAGGATGGAGTGCCAAACAACACCTCTAAATTGGTTAATAAGTGTTCCACGAAAATTTGTTGAGAGTCAAATTTGAATGATCCTATATTATTGAAAAGTTTCTGTAGAAAACTCGCCGAGATAACTAATACCATGAAAGTTTTAACTTTTGCGTTTTAATTTTATTTAATGATCACAAAATTTATTTTTTCGTACAGTAATTTGTATTACTAAGAAGTCAGACCTGGAGCAGCCTGCTATCCCGACTTAAATTAAAAGATCAGAGTAAATAGTAAATACTTTTAATTTAAAATTGAAGTATTGAGTACTCTACACTATGGAACAATTGAGTAAAACTGTTTGCACAGTTAGTAAAGAAAAACAACAACAATGTGAATACAGCAAAATATTAGTATTCAAAGGCATATACGCTTAGATGGAAAACCGACCATAGTTCGGACTACAACACCGATATCGGTGCCTAAGCAAATATGCTTAGGTAAAGGTAACTAATTGTCAGATCTGGAATAAAGGTTTTTAGCTATATTTAAATAATCCTTATAGGTATGTCTTTTATACATTGCCTTTAGTTAAACACCTAAACGATTAAGGTATACATTTCGAAATTCGGAATATCACGCAAAAATTCTGGGACTTTGGAATGCTTGCTCTAAATAGTATTTATTTTATTTCTCTTCTAAATAACTCCTTCAATCGATGCCAAACAGACGGACGTTAGATCGTGTTACAATAAACACGAGGTATTTTATTTTCCACAGAAAACGAACGGTTCCTGCGGGAATTCTACCCACACGATGTGGTACGTATAAGCCAGAGGAATTTAAAAAGAAAGAAAAAATATCACGGCAGAACCAACCTAAGTAAACCTGACTCATTATCTGCCAAGATCCTTTTCAAAGTTAACAAAGATTGCACCTAATCCAAAAGTTTGAATCGTAAAGTTTGTTTCAGTTAGTCTAAAATCTTTTTTGTTTAAAAATTCAATAGACTTTGAAAGGGTTTTTTTAACAATGCTTTAGCTCTGCATTTTTAAACGCTAAACCCTAGTTTGTAAGGGTGCTTTTGAAACGCGCGTTAAAAACGTCTATTCGGTTACATAGGACCAAGTACCAATACTTGGCCTGACAGATTTTCTTCTTTTGTGCCAGCTTTAGCAAATTTTAGTGGTTTCTTAAATAATGTGATGAGTGTAATTGTGTATTTCTGACGCATTTATGAATTTTACCAGTTCCCTTGTTACCATAACAGAAGCTCTGGCTATATAGAGCATTTTTTTTGGTGAGTGGGAAATCATCAAACGACTGCTCCCGTCCTGGGTGCGGCGGGAGGGCGTGTCAGACTTTTACTGACTAAAACCCACTCATGTTCCTTCGTTTGCCCTTTATGTTCCAGGGTCACGGTAACTATTATAAACATTCCGCAACCCCGGCAGGCGTTGGCCCTGTTGGGCCCCTTCCTGTGCTGATGGCTATATAGAGCTCAGATAGGCGTGTATGAGTTTTTCAAAGATATTTATTTATTTCATGGAATAATAAGTAAAAGCAACACAGGTTCAGGTGATAATGAAACTTATAATAAATCTAAAGCTTCTCTTGCTCAACGCAAATTAGTTAAGAAGAAAATAATTATAATATTTCTGCCGTGTTGCAGTGCCGTAGACTTGATTTCCTTGCTAGACAAGTGGCATTGTAGAATAGGTGGTAGAACAGAGTTCGATACGAGATGTCAAATTACTTAGTGTAAGCTTATGTTAATCCCGTACAGTTAAAAATATATTTTATAACCATCTACTCTATAATGACCCTTGTCTTTTGGTGTTGATACGAATTCTCCAGTCGAATTGATTATGAGTCTAAAATAAAATATCAGCAGCTAATTCTCTTTAGTTAGACACATATTAAAACTGTAACGGAATAGAATTGAGCTCGTACATAGTTGGATTTTAATATTGTGTTTAACTTTTTGGAATGGCCAGCTAAATTAATTTCTTGTTAATGAGGTTCTAAAATGTATTTCAATAAATTGTAAAAATAAGTGTAAATCTGATAAAAAAATTAAAAATATTTCTTAACAGTAACTATTAAGATACACATTATGAAGCTATTTCTTTTCAGGGAAAACATCATTCCGTTAAGTTAATTATTCAGTATCTTCATGTATGAGTTTAAAAACATTCTGCACTTTCATGTTTGTGTAAAAACTCCGATAAAAGTTGGAAACACGGACCAAATTCTGACTAATTAACTAAGCGAGTGTTGGCCTGTTTGCTTACTTATTGTTCATTAATATCAGTGATGAGATGTAGGTAGCTCATAAACGCATATAATAATTATGCTTAACTACGGAAGGCAATTTCATAACGGTATCAAGAGTAATTCTTATTTCATTTTTGTTTTTTTATCTTATTGGAACACGAATGACACAAATGGAATATTAAAGTACATGATGCTTGTGGTTTTGCCAAGTTGGTAATTGTATAAAGTATATTATTCTATAATAATTTGGTAAAGAGTTTTAATTTACTTGTGATGGTGTTTGATACCAAAATTATCTTCGCCTTTAAAGACACGTGATACCTGCATTGTTATTGCTTCCACAATCCGTTATTCTGATAAAACCCTAAACTATAGCCTCTAGTACATTCCCAAAGAACCACCTTTCATAGGGCTCTACTGATACTGTACCTAATAAAAGGAAAAATTAAGGTCGTAGTTAATTTCACCATAAACACCCGATTTATCACACAACCTTGATTCGGGAAGGCGTGCAAGAAGCGACCTAACCGCCTCATATTTTATGGGACTTCTACCTTCTACGTAATAAAATACACATCTAATTAATGAATACGGACATGGTGTTATCTTGCTATCAATATAAAAGAGCTAGTTCCCGAAACGAAAAACTCTATTTTTACTCTGTTACTGTTATTTTTAACCGACTTCAAAAAAAAAGTAGGTTCTCAGTTCGACCTGTATGTATGTATGTTTGTCCGCGATTATCTCGCGTTTGGCTGAACCGATTTTGATGCGGTTTTCAGCTAAGTGTTTGTTACATTCTGGGAAAGGTTTTAGTATATAACACTAATGGATATCCCGTGACCTTGCGCGCATGGAGCCGTTTTCATTTTATAAGCATATAAGTAGGTAGTTTAATTTTAAAGGTTACTCTAAAACGTAGTCAGACATGGGGCCTCTAACTAAAAAGTAAAAAATAAAAAGCTTTTTTCAAAAAAAGATAACCGACTTCAAAAACTAAAAGCACAAAAATAACTATTTCGGAAGTCGGTGGCTTCTCTTCTGCCGGTCGATTTGTGTTGCCACCGACTTCCGAAATAGTTATTTTTGTGCTTTTAGTTTTTGAAGTCGGTTATCTTTTTTTGAAAAAAGCTTTTTTATATGGTTAATTTTCAGCAAATTTAATTAATTTAGAGAAACTTAAACACACATTTAACATTAGTTAATTTTAAAAGAACCATTTTTAAACATTTTTGACTTGTCTAGTCAGTCAAAAAGTTGAAGCTGAGTCCCATACTGTGAAGAAAAATGAACAGTAAAGACATGCATACTGATTCTACCATTGTTATACGATGTATATCAATGTATATCGATGTATATCGATATATATATAATGTTAATCTGATTGACTGACTGACTAGGTAATATCAACGCACATTTTAAACCGTTGGTCCTAGATACATAGGAGGGACTTCGTTGTGAAAAGAAAGTAAGAAAGGATTACTAAGAAAGGATTTTTGGGATTTTTTAAACCCAGTAAAATATGGGATGACTGCGGCGAAAGTTATGTAAAATGTTAAAACTTCACTTGACTATTGAGCGTGAAACGCGCTAACACTTCAGCTGCCTTCAACGTAACTCATGAGTCATGATTATAGTCGTATAAAACGTAAAACTTATTTGACCTTGAGACTAAATCGACCTACTAGCTGGAATTACTTCACTTATACGTAAACGATTTCACTATGATTCATTACTATGAAAGCAATAGCAAATTCACCAGAACTACACACCCTTTGTATGTTTCGCAGAAACATTGTTCCAAGGTTTTCTTTCCTGCTAGTTAATCGAGGAAAATAAAGGTTTCACACTGTTTTACTTTCAAGGAAAAATCTTCTCACGTACCCTTCATTCCGTTTCGTTGGACAAAGGTGAGGAGGGATATAAAATCCCTTGGATTTATTTATTGACTTTAATAATGCTTAGGCGCTGGTACCAGTTAGTGTCTTTTAAGTCCAAGGTAGAAATGAAATGAAATGGTTTGTTATGTAAGTAGGATGTTTCAGTTTTACACGTCAATTTTTTTACTCCAGTTGCAGTCGCCATTGCCTGACTGACTACTTTTGAAACTTCGTTTCAAGTCCAAATCTTTAAAAACATTAATGTCTCCAATTTTCCTTATCTCTATGGTAACTAAATGAATTGTAAGTGTTTGTGCTGTTGGTGTACTTACTATAAATAAATTAATAATTAGAGCTTCTTGTTAGAAACCATGTTGAGTAGCACCCGGACTAGCCTTTTAAGGAAACTACCAGAAACATTTTAAGTAAGCCTGTCCAAGCAAGTAAGGAAATTATCTAATTAAACCACGCATTTGCAACAAACTCTGAGTTAATACGGGATAACTGGACTAACATTTAAGCTAAATCTAATATAGCTTGATAGATGCAGGTAGGTGTACGGAAGTCGAGTGACGTAATAAGGATTAGGGATGCACATCACCCCACAACGGTATTAGCGGATTAGCTGCCCGAACGGGGAGAGGGAGCAGATTGGAACGAGCATCAGCTAAGGACATTAATGTCAGGTTGCAATAGTACGGACGTCACTAGTTGTTACATGTTACACGTTGCGTTTGTAACATAATTTGTTAGCGTTTTAATCCGTTATGCTGTTCACGAAATAAAAAAGCTAGAGGAACTGAGTGATACGGTGTGTGTTTTACAGGTCATATAAAAATGTCTGATTATTTTGCCAATGAAATAATGATAAGTATAAAAGGTTGGGTTTGACCAATTACTGATACTTAAACACAATGCTTCTATGCATTATGACATACCACTTTTCTTTCCAAACAAACTTGTTTCTTTCCCAACTTATTTTTTTCTAAATGAAACTCGTTTATGTTCTGAGTAATTTAAAATACCTACTAAACGTGCGTGCGATCTTTGCGCAATTGCTTTTTAAGAAGAAGCCACCCTCTACCTACAATATGGACTAAGTGGCGTTGACCCCAGCTAAAGAAGCGAAAGCAAAATATTGTTTTTCTAGGAAACCTTTTTGAGAAAGAAAAAGAGAGACAAATTATATAAATAACTATCGGTCGTGAAACAGTAATCCACTAAAATATAACCTCAATTCTGAACTTCGTTACTTTTCTTGTAGTCCAATCACAAATGTTACGCGTTAAAACAGTAATTAAATTCGACGATACAAGACATCGTTTCCATCGAAAGTATAAAACCAAACAATATAACTTCGTCCGAACATTATAACATCAACCGAACATTATAACGTCCCTTCAAAAGCTAAATTCAATATCCATTAATTCCCCAAACAGCTTACACATCAATTCATATTTCGAAACAACATTCAACACTGCCTATTATTTTAGTGGGTAGTAATACTATGTTTGTGTTATCTGTACGTCAGGTGCACCTTTCCAAATTGCTAGTGAGTCTGCCTTCCTGTCCCAAATACGACTGTCAGACCCTTATCAAGCTCTAATTATACATTACCGTCGTTTTCATTTGGACACTCCGATATTCTGGTGGATTTCTTTAGTGACAATTTACTGTGTGACGTCATTTGTTAGGAACGTTTTTACATGTTTGAGAATGGAACGGGTGCGTTGGGGATTTTCTTTGGGAGACCGCGGGAGACGGAGGTTTTGTTTTTGGTAAAGTTGTTAGTAATATTTGCAATAGAGAGACAACAAGTATCATTCAAAAATACGTTTTTTGCGTGATACATTTAGTTTTTTTTTTTTTGCATTTTTTGGTGACAACTTATTGTATGACGCCTTATGTTAGGTAGAGTATTATAGTATTTATATGTTTCAAAATCAAATGTTGGGTTGGGTATACATATAAAGAATAAGATGAATGACAACTATGCTCCGCTGTATTTATTCATACCCTTGCCTTTACCTTACTCTTCACTTTATTATTATTTTCTTGAAGATGAAGAGAAGCGTTAGGCTTCTGAATGGTGAGGTCCTAATGCTGGGACTTTTTGGACGATACCACACAGTACATCAAATTAGGGTTGCGTATGGCAAAGTCTTTAAATGAATAATTAATTTATGACTTAACATTAATTACAATAAGACACACATAGACAGTTCACAATTTTAATAGTCATAAATTCATGAAATATAGTTCTCGTTTCATCATAAAAAGTTATTCGGTGTCACACTTTTTACGGCCAACAGACTTTCGTTCGAAAGTCGTACAACAAAAGCTGTTGCCTTTTACGATTACTATAGTCTTAAAACAGGAGTTATGACGTCATTAGTGTTCTATTATATCCGTGTAAGTGAAATAATGCCGCGCAAATATTTTTATTTTGTGTTAAGAAAATTTTAATTTGGAAATACAATTTTGTTTGGATTGATTAATGTCTAGGTTGGATTACACAGATTATTTATGTGGGTCTCTGTCTTCATCTTTTTGTTAATTTGTCTTCTAGAGTCAACACCTTTTGATGTGTTATTTAAGTAAGTATCTTTCGTTTTGGTGTATGGAACAGACTACTCAGTTCCTTACACCTCTAAAGGTACTTAGTTCTTCCGTATTGAAAAGGGAGGATCCTTTAACTCCTGTCTGGTGGACTTTAATGGCCGGCCCGACCGACGGTTGTTGTTGTTGACGAAATTTTGTATATTATGCGCATGTTACTTTAAACTCTAGTTGCGATAGACTTCGCCACATCGTAAACGACAGGATTTAATTAACAGTGAACATACCCAAACACTGGAACACCTGACAAAACACTAAGAAACGCAGTTAGAAGGCTATGCCCGTAGTAATAGTTTACGGTATTTATAACCTAGGAAATAATTCACGATTTGGCCGCGCAAGATTTTTTTTTGATAATGTTTGGAAATTGTCTGAAGGTCTTTGTAAATTGGAAGATTTACAAGCATTAAATTTTTTCAATGTTGCTACAATTATGTTCAAAATGATACATCATTATTTTCAAATAGATGAAACTGCACTATATCTAGCCTAGTTCGATTTTACATACGTCCTGTAATGTTCACATTTATAACACTACTAGCTTTTGCCCGCGACTTCGTCCGCGTGGAATAATAGTTCCCGTTCCTGCCATATTTTCGGGATGAAAACTATCCTATGTCATTTCTCAGGTCCCAGACTATATCTGTACCGATTTTCATCGGAATCGGTTCAGTGGTTTAGGCGTGAAGAAGAGACAGACAGACAGAGAGACAGGAAGACAGACAGACAGAGTTACTTTCGCATTTAGAATATTAGTACGTATTACCATTTGGTACGCTAGTATTTATACCTACTACGCAAGACCACCAACTGCACTTTCAAAATAAATAGACAATTTCCTCACATCACGTCTGAAATGAATTTATAATTCCCTGAAGGCAAAATTAAACCCCCTATATCTATACCGACTACTATCGGTTCTCAGACCCCATTCATATAGTTTTCGCTAAAGTTACCTATAAGCAAAAAGGTTTTTTTTTGTGCGATTATTAAAAAAAACCTACCATTTTATATACGGTTAAAAACAAAAACCTTCTAGATGTAATAAAAAACTTTCCTGAAGTCCGCATTTAAATCGGTTCAGCGTAACGCGAGATAATTACATACATACATACAGGTCAAACTGAGAATCTCCTTTTTTGAAATTGGTTAAAAATGAGTGGGCGGTGTGATATTTTCCTACAATAAATAGATTAAATAGCGTGGGTATAAAGAGGAAGCTTCTAAATGCGATATTAATAATAATATAAATTATTCAAGTAGGAGATATTAAGCGCATTATTTATGTACATTATACGTAACATTTCAAAAAAATAAAAATAGAAACAGGTAGGTAGTTTATTATTTTTGATATGCTGTAGGAAGAATGAAAGAAGCAAAAACCTTTTCAAGGAATCACAATAATAGAAAAGAACACAGAATATTTTTAAGTTTTATATTGTTCACTGAATATTTTTAGGTTGTTAATGGAAAAACATTTTGATGGATTCATCAATTCATCTTTCTACCCACCTATATTAATATCAAGACATTTTCTATACAGAGAACATCAAACATTCATATATTTTAGTGGAATTCCTACCCACTCACACAAAATTTAATTCTATCATCGAGTTTCGAGAACCAATAGTAGGTCCCTGCGACATTCTCCTGGGAAATTCGTGAGACGCGCAGTCGTCGGTGCGTCGCCTGAGATTGCAGCTATTACTTCTAACACCCTCTGTTTGCCGCCAAATAGTTATGCCCTCCCCTAAATTATTAGCCCCAGGTACACACCTGAATATATGTGGGCTACGCAGAGGGAATCGAAAAAATAGGGACGGAAATTGGAGTTTACTAGACTGATATGTCTGCCACGTACTTATTATGCTCCCTTTATTGATATGGCGTTTTAAATAATGTTTGCCGGTTTTTTGGGGTGGTTGTAAGTGCTTTTTGTAAGCTTTTTTTATACCTCGTTTCGTGTACTTTATTGGTTCAAGGAATGGGATCTTAATGGGAGGTGGTACGTAAACTTATGTCGCTTTTAAAAGCATCACATAGTTTGTCATATGACCTTTTAGCACAGATTAATAAATAGTTACTACGTAACAGATACTTCACTCCAATACAAAAACGAAAATACCTACGCTATAATAGCCTACAAAATCATAATAATAATACCAATTGTTTGCAGCGAGGAGAAATGTACCATAAGAACGCACAAAGAGAGTTGAGATTCTTTTGCCCGCCGCGCGACAAAGGTATGTGCGTGCCATCCAGCAAATGTCCTAGGGTTATACGTATGATGATAATGGTAATAAAACAAATGTTTTAGAAAAACAATTATTTTTTTTATTTGTTGATCAAATATTTTTTAGTTTAATAAAATGACTTATATATATTTTTTGTTCCTTGAATTTCCGATTATTATATTTTTGTGTCGAAAATATCCAAAACCGCGTGAATAATCTTAATAAATAATCAAAAGGGAAACAGGAGAAGGGACACTTTTTCTGAGTATGACACTCAGAAAAAGTGTACATTTTTAATTTGTAACTAAACTGATAGGTAACGATACTGAGAATCTCCGTCACGAAACTGATGTCATAAGGTATAGTACACATGGATTGGACGAATAAAACACGTGATTATAAAACTCCTTAATTTTTAATTTATTTAATTTAACTCTATCTAAATGTTTTTTTCGCATTTCCTCATACTTAACTGGATTTTGCTTAAGACGCTCTCTGTATCTTTTTTGCCTTTCAGCATTTGACATTGGAGCCAATGTTGTTTTACTGAAACGAATATAAGTGGTTTATAACTAGTCTTAAAAAATATGCTTTAGTTTTACTTATTTATAAATATAAGTATTTTCTTGATTTTATTTTTAAAGTAATGATACATTTACTACAGTAAGCTTAGTACGTAAGCGGAACGTAAGTTGGCTAAAGATTTTAGTAATGGAGGAAGGCACATGTAAAAAAACGATTTTCCATAACGTGAGTTAAAAGTGTATGAAGTTCTCTCCCCTGAAGTGAACTGCCCTCACTACAAAACCTTTAGCCAACGGACGGCAATTATAATTTAAGTACTTTGGTCTTTGTGAACTAAGCTTAACAATTTCTCAGTTTCGTAACGTAACGCAAAATAACGAAAATGAGAATAAAATCTGAGAAATTATAACCTCTAAAAATAATGTAACGTAAACCACGTGTATACTATGCAAGCACTGAGCGTATTCGTTAAGATAATACAAAGCATTAGAAGAGAACATAGTAAGTAAACAAAAATATAATAAACTTACCACAATAATAATCGTTTATCACCCTGAGGTATTTTTATTATAAATATTCACTTGGTAGATCTCGACTTCACGACTACCGAGAAAACGTAATGTCTGCCATGACAGAGACATTGACATAAATTGTAGTGTTGCCAGAATAGGAAAAAGTGTTTATACCAAAGTAAAGTATTTATTTAAATATTTGATTGCGTGTTATTAACCCTGAGTAACGAAACTTCATAATTTTGGGACAAAATTAGTTAAATGTAAATAAATTCTTCTCTAGATGATTGACGAATTTTTCTGATCTTATTTAGTTACTTGATTCATCAAGAATAATATAGTTACAGTTTATTTTAAGTAAAGCAGTGAATATTCGTAACAATTAAACTCTGAAAATATGTAATCGTCATTGGGACATTAAAAAAATGTATGACGAAATTTATAACAATATTTTGATACTCAAAAAATTTACTCTTTTATTGAAAAATAAAGTTAAAAAAGCAGAAAAATGTTATCTTTAATAGACTAACATAAAAATTAGTGGAGAAAAAAGAAAATATTATCATGATTTGAATATTTACTGTAATATTAAGTAACGGGACAAGAAAAGACACCAAATGTACACTTTTTCTGAGTATGACCCAGAATTGGAAAACAGGGGAATTGCACAATAATCACGCAATAATTACGTGGTTTCGGCATTTTGATAGTCAGCGCTGTACCCGTGACGCGCGAGCACTCAGGCGGGCGCGTGACAGCCCGGTGTTCGTTGTACCGTCGACTGTACGCGAAGCGGTAGGCATAAAACGCGTGGCCTTGAGCGAGTGACGGACGCCTGCTTTTAGCCCCAACATTTTGTCATAGGACCTTTTAACTCCAAAATCTTGGAAGATAAGAAAATATTTTTATAAATTTTTTACTCAACGTCTAAATCGAAAATTATAGTTAATGTAAAGCGATTAAGTTTTCTTCAGATAATTTTAAACCTTTTAAAACGCACTGTTCGAGAATTTTGAATTAACAATTTGTATAAGATACTATATATAAGACATTAAGTGTGTGTACTTAATGTCTTATAGTATATAAGTCTTTTATTAATAATACACTAAATGAGTTATGATAAAAGTCCTATCTACACAACCGTTGAGTGCCCTCACCAATTAAAGGATGCATTTAATTAGGCTTCAGGCAGTGCTAAAATCAAAAGCCTTGCACACTCTGTGCCGTTATCTCCTATTACCATTCATCGTGACTGGCTAATATTGTTAACACAGCATCGGCTATATTATAACCCAGTGTTGTATATTTGTTCTTTAAAGCTTCGCATTGACGGTCGATTCGGCACCATCCAAAATTATGTCGGGAGTGTCGAATCGTCACTCCAGAGTTGGTTGGCCGCCTTAGCCATTTGGAATGACGCCACAGTTTTGCGACTACATTAACGCAAAAAAAGACTGACAATGCCCAGCTTTAGACAGAACCGTTAGATGAAAATAAGTACAATTATTTTGTTTCTTAATTTTTTGTAGGAAAGACCTCATATAAGTCTTGTCAATTGTCATGTCACCACTCTGTCATTTCTTAATTTTTTGACGTGACAACGTCTTAAATTAGGTTGCGGCTGGGAGTCACTTATGAAAAAGTGTAACGCTCGGTAACGTTACGATGAGTCACCGAACGAGAGAGAGGCCCGCCGAATGCCTTGCGTCTCTCTCCCACTCAACTATGATCGGTAAAAGACGTTGTCACGTAAAATCTTCGCCCGTAAAACCGACTTTACAGGCAACCATTTTTTTTTTTATGTCATTTTTCATTTAATCCTTCTACCATTTTTGCGGTCTTTCTCTCCGTAGCTATCGCTCCACATTCATGCTCACAATTCAGGAATCAACAATATAATACAAATATAAATACAAGACTTGCCTACGGCTAAATACTCCTCTGAAAGCTTTGAGTCGCTTGTGTAAACCAAAAAGAAAAAAAAAACTTTATCCAACTACTACAGTCAACAACTTCTCCCACTGATAAGAAACATAGGAAATGAGAGCCTCTGCTTTGATATTCATATTTAAATAAACGGTTGCTCGTTTGGGCCATAGTTCAGATATAAACAGAAGGTGAACGCCATAAGGCAAACGTAATGGACGCTTGCAGTTTAGAAATAGAACTCTTTGTGAAAGAGTTTGTTACGGGCATACTAATTTCTGTCGCAAAGCAGTGCTGCTGTATGTATAAGTAGGTACTGTGAGTTCATGCACATAAGACATGTCAACTTTGTTTATGGAATGGCAACTGGACAAACCAACTTTTACATCTATTCTATCTATATTTATCACCATCACCTATTAGTATAATATAGTCGACGGTGACTAGTTAACATTAAGTATAGCATCGAAAGACAAATAGGTATGAAAAAAATGCACAGGCCTAGTTTAAGTGTACGAAAATGCAACGAATTCCAGCGCGGGGCGGCGCGCCTCGGCACTTGTTTCAGTCCAGTTTGAAATCATCTCGTGGAGAAATCTGTGTTCGTGTTTATGATTCCTTCACTGGATAAAGCTAGCCTTCTGTAGTTATTTAGTTTGTGTTTCAAGTAACTGGATGCTAACAAGGTGACTTTGAAACATGAGTAAGTAGTATCATTTGAATAATGATCTTTGAAAACAATATTCTGTGTAATAATAAACAGATTTTAAGTGTTTAGCTACGAGTCGGTCAGTCATTTTATATGCATATTCAGTAGGTCTGAGAATCGGCTACTATCTATTTTTCATACCCCTAAGTGATGTTGTGAGTTTACCCTTAACATTTTTAACGCGGGTGAAACCGCGGGTGGCAGCTAGTTATTTATAAACATTGTTGACATTAAAAACTATAAAGATTTATCGACATAAAAGTTAAATCAGACAAGGTAACCTTACGCAAACTTTATCTAATAGAATAAAAAAAAAAAGCGAGTCTGGCTTCAAAGAATCCGTAAAAACTGAACTATTTCGTCATGTTAATAAAATAAAAGAATTTATAATGATATTTTTCCTGGTTTTGAGATGGACAGATAGACATGCGAACAACGATGTCGTACGATGTTGAACCATTCTTGCCGCAAATCATCAGTTGCTGTGTTTCATTTTAACATTTAAATTGGTATTGGTACCGATGTAATTACAGGCACATTAGACATATCATTTTTATCTCTGGGACGGCAACGCACGAGTCCTTTAGTATTGCAGATGTCTATAGCCGGCGGTTACTATTTACCATCACGTCGGTAGTTTGCTCACCATTCATCGACATAAAAAAACTATCACTTTAATGCATACTATACAAAACAACAACACATCCCACATAACTGCATCGTACGCGCCTCGCATTCAGAAAATATACGGTGTATTGCGTTTTATGCCCGCATCTATGAAACAGCTTTTATTTGTTGTTCACTAAAGATTCAATGGATTGTAAAGAATGCAATATAGCGGTAAAACACTGCGATGGTCTCAGTGCAGTACAATATTTACAGTGGCCATTTTGAAATGAATTTCGACGGAGAGTCGACGTAAAATCTCTTTATAATGGTATTTGGTTTTTTGTTACTACTAACTCTCTGATAAAGCTGATTTTTCAGCCGTCTGTCTGAGCAAATACGGTCGTATTGTTTCTGAAAACGCCTGATGGATATTTTGATGTAGCGTTCTGCAATGCGGATTTATTAACTTTATTTTATCTGCAAATGAAAGGCTCAGTGTAAGGATTTTTCCTGCTTTCTGTTTTAACATGATGTAGGCGTTTTCAGGAAATGTTTTTTTATATGCGTCATGCGGAAAATCTTTTAATAAAACGTGTTTTTGTTTATTTTCAAGGTGAACTTTGTGCCTTTTCCAACGTTAATGGGGTTTCGAAATATTACTAAGTGACGTGTTTGTCGTAGATGTCTTATTATTGTTGAGTTTCATTTATATTTATCTGGCATCTGCTTAAAAATATTATATAATATTACACAAATTATTAAGTACTGGTACTTATTTCATACTATTTAGAACCGAATAAAGAGAAAGTTACTTACTTAAGTTATAGTTTCTTACTGAAGACAGATAAAGAGAGGCCCTGTAAGACTAGATATTCTAGTTCAGGGCCAAGGTCAGATTTATAGGTTGGATTCCAAATTTAAATATTTTTACAATTTAGAAAATTTTCAATATATTAATTCATTATAAAAATATATACACTGTACGAGGACCGACGATTAAGGACCCTCAACTGAGATTGCTAGCTCTCTTTGGGGAGGCCTATACGTTCAGCAGTGAACGGCAATAGGCAGATAAAAATGTAAACATATAAATAAAGCTAAGACATAACGACATTCTTTTGAAGCTTTCTTTAAAAATATCCATAACAAAATAAAAAAAAAACATCCATAACTTATTTGCTTAACCCGACCACATAACTATAGTTCGTGTGAAACCTTGAAGTTTCGTGTAAGCCAGCAATTTATGAGCTCATTAACTTGATGTACGCATAATAATAGCACATTACTTTTAGCTTAGTATTTGAGTCTTAATTATTTATTATCGTGAGCCTTACTAATTTTATTCCCACAGGATAGATAGTGCTCACGAATTATAGGTAACGTATATCAGGTAAAAGATTGGATATAGTTTATGGGAGTGGAGTAATTATAAAAATGAACCTTAGATACTACTAGCTGTCGCACGCGACTTCACCCGAAACTTCAATCTCCTATTTAACCTCTAGGATTGGAACTCAATCCTCTATTTTTACTCCTAAGGTTAGAATTTCCTAAAATCCTCTCTTAGTGGATACTTCATAAACATGCTTTCCAGGTTTCGTGTCTCTAGGTCCAACGGTTTGGGCTGTTCGTTGATAAATTACCCAGTCAGTGAGTCAATGAGTCAAAATTAAATTTTTTTTTAAAAGAAAAAAAATTGCAACCAAAGATTCTTAAGATGGGTCGATTTAGCTGTTTGCCTTCTTACACTCGATAGTGTCGGCATTTATTTTTAATTCCTCCTTCATTTTAAAACGGATGCCTCGCCTCTCTTTCGAGTCTCGTTGCAGACATTATTTAATAAATAGATTATTATAAATAGATTAATAGATACTTATAGATTAAATAAAATCACAAAAGACGCTGGTAAAACGACAAGGGACTTCTTAGTACAAATAAAGGATAAAATATTTGACAGTGTGTGCTTAAACATTTAGGTTCCGCTTAGCTCTTTTATTTATATATTTAGTCTAGTTCTCCAAACGCGGAAAATATTAAAGAAAACTCCAGTGTATTCGTACCAAAGTGAGAAATAAAATCGGCCTGCTTACAGTTGCATTTGTGGTAGATTTTCTTTATTGTACAAAGTTAAAACCATTACTTCTACTATAAAATTCCATTTTGTAGTACGTAGTGCTACTTATCGTCTTATTTTTTTATTATAGTTTTTCATCATAAATGAAATATTACTCTATACATTTTAAGTTAACGCATTTTCATATATTATTCATAATTTAATTAATGCTTCTATGGTTGAGCCTCGCTTAGGTTGCTATTTTGGTACTTAGTACGTATAAACACCTTTTAAAATTAATATTAACTTTTTGCAATTATCTTGGACATCATTGACACCGAGTAAAAAAAACCATTGCGAGAAAATCTGGAGTTTTTTATAGGAGAAGTGCGTAACGAACGAAGTATATGACCAGCTAGCGCAAGAACCATAATCAACATGCTCCAAAGATGTCGATTGCTGGACAAAAGCGTCGGCCAAAGTTCTGCGCCATCTGCTTACAACGGGACCCGGAGATCATGACGAGATCGTAGGTTCATCTTGCCTGCCCACCAGCTACAACACTCAACACAGTCATGGTTGTTTTGATTTCTCTTCTTTGAAGGTCCCTAAGTCTAAGGGAATACCGCTCCCGAAAATTTATTTCACAAGATCGTCGTGTCATACTAAAATCCTAAGTACTTATAATTAGTCCTTTATCACAAACCCAAAGAGGTCGTTGCAGTGGAACATTAATAGATGGTAATAATTTATTTGTTATTTTCAAAAGACGACTGTAATATCAAAGGTTTACAAATCCTCATTATGTATGCTAAGTCTATGTAATTAAATACATTTTCAACATGCTTATAAAGTGGTTATACTTAACTAAATATAGCTGAAATAATATTGTAACAGACTTGTGAAGGACATTAATAATACATTGAGTAGAATGTCATGACTCTTCGTTATGTAGTCTTGTTAATTATCGTAAAATTAACATTTATTTAACTTCAATTAACATTTATTTTAATGACTAGGTGACCCCTGTGGTTTCACTCGAGTCTGTGGCTAATACTGCACTCCTGTGGGTTGTCGTGCCATATATATTTATCTTATATTTTTAGCTTATCAATCCAGATACCATTTACCGAACATAACAAACATTTTCCAAATGTGATTGAATTTTTAAAGAAATCAAAAAATATCTTCATGTTATTTATATTCAGTACAGATGTACACACATAAAAGCATTAGGTGTCCCACGCGCTTTCACCCGCATCATAGTAACTTATTGTTATTTAGACGACATATAGTTTTATTTCACAAATATGCTATGGAACACTGTAATATTTTTTCAATTCAAACCCGTGATTAATGGGTCTAGAATTAAAAATGTAACCACTAACCATTCATTTTCTTACTCACATTAGAAACCAGGTCTTAGCTACGAGTGGTCAGAGCCCTAGGGAAATGAACTTCCTTACCTTAAGGGCTAAATTAAAAACATAAACCTTCTTCTTAAATGTTCACTAAAATAATGATAAATTCATAGTGTAACTAACTAAAAACGAACCGCAAGCATCAGTGTAATAATTCTAGTCAAGTCTAGAACAGCGAATGTAAGCTTGTAATAACTACAGCTAACCTTTCTAAATTGGTACAGGTTTTATTTTGCCTGAAAGTAAACTACTATTACGTTCTTTGTTTCATAATAAAAAATGCAAATAAAGAGGGACACCAGACAGTATTCCAACCAAAACAAATTTATTAAATTAGTAATGCCATTGAATACGCCAGCATTAAAACCTCCATGAATAGCGATACGAATGAACACATCCCATAATGCATTGGTATGCTCATATCTTTATCGAATATATGCAGTTCATCACCCACAAATCGGATTTATGCCATTGGCGCGTTAAGCCACGCTAATTTCGGCAATCGTCGGAAATTTCGATGCTCCGCGATTTTACATTCAACCGGGAATAAATTCACTCAGCTTTGCATATATTCAGAAAAATGTTGGGGAATATCCGCTGTTTTAATAGTTTTGTGGCCAAAAATTGCTGTATGGTATGAATAATTTTGGTATAGCACAGATTTTAATTGAATTGTAAAAGGTTATTTGAATGCGAGTATTGGTATGTTCTTTTTGTGATGGTTAAATTATCATGTAGGTACAATATTAGGTAAAATAGACTTTACGTAAACATGCTTTAATTTTTCTTATTACTGTTGCATATTTGTCAAACTATGAGTGCAAGAAAAGACTGATTATAGCGAAGCCAAAGTATGTTAGCCCGAAAAAAATATACGTTACTTAAGTGTTCTTATTATGGTGAGTCTATGAGACTCGGATTTTGGTGATATCTGAGCATTAAAAATACACGGCAAATGTGTGACTATTTCATGAATGGAAATATTATTCTTCAAAACTACTCCTCCTCTCTTTTGAATATACTTTTCAAACAACAATAAGATATCCCAAACAATCAATCATATAGCATTTCCCATCTCTCTATTGGTTATCAGCTGACATTATTTAACGCCTTTGTGAAGGCTTTTCATATAGGATATTGAAAAATGAACAGTTTCCTAGTAAGTATAAATTATCCGCTTGGTATTCAGAAGATTAATGACTTCGGAATTTCTCTGAGGATGTAAAGTCGATGAAGCCATTTTTCCTAAGTCCACTGCCAGAAAATGACACTAAGATTGATGTTTTCTGGCACTTTAAAAAACTGGTAGGCGTAAACGTGAAGAAAAAACTGTTTAATTCGATGCTGAGTTTTATTTTTTATGTTGCTTAAAGTTTGTTTTGACTTTTTTATTGATGGTTTTGACGTGAATGGATGAATGAGATGTCTTTATTCAGCACTTAAGTATGATTGCTTTCATGCGATTATGAAAGTTGTTTAGCTCTATATCAACTTTATCTGTTCGATTAAAATTAATATAATATTATCAATTGTGTCACAGTCATAGTTCAAAACTTTCTGAAGTAAATTACAAAATGTTTATTTTTGAAATGTCAAATTGATATTTGAAATGTCAAATTGACATTGTAACAAGACAAGGTCCGCCCACACTATACTCGGAATTTTAATTCGATTCCAGATTTGACATTAGCTACTGTCATTTTGTGAAATAATGATACCACATATAATAGTGTAGTGATGAACACAAAAATCGATAAACAATCAGTGTGTGTGCCATCAGTGTGCCAATTAAAGACTAAATTATTCATTTTTATTTAAATAAATACATAATTATTCATAATATTTATTTATTAATTAGTAATCGCTGCTCTATTTTATAAAAAGTTAATATTTTTGTTTTTATATTTATTTCACACACAATTATAAAAGAAAAGTCTCAGATCGTTAATTAATCGTCAAAACTAAATTATCGGTTCAGAAATATTTAATTTCCTGATATACTTAGTTTACGAGAGTAAAATTATAAACGAGAAGAATCGATCTGGAAATATTCCATTTCCATATCGAATAATTTCGCAACGTCACTATTTAGTACTTGTCATAACGTTGCAACACTGAAATTGTCAAATCTGGAATCGAATTAAAATTCCGAGTATAGTAAGTGATGTTGTAAGAATTTTTGAAAAGTGTTTGTCTGGGATCTAAAAAGTAAAACGAAATCTATCACGGTTAAGTAGACTACTTAAAAATTAAAGTATCCCCAATGCTTGTAATTTTTTGCCTGAAATGGTTTTTAGATTATATTCATTCTAATTCATATTTAACCATGTAAAACAGTTTTTGTAACACTATTATTTTTAAAAGAGTAAGTATGGAGTTTCTTGCCCATTCTTCTCCATACGAAACAACATTTATAAATGGGCTTTCGGATTTGGATTCATTTCTGTTTTGTAAATGACATTTCAATGTGCCTTTTTTCAGACTAATGAAAATAAATGATTTGACTATTGACTTGCATTTGCATCCCGACACGCACTTCGCCGGTGTTTTAAAAATAAAATAGTTTTCTGTCTATGTAGTGCCTAGTCATATCCAAATTACGAGAAAATAACTCCATTAAAACAAAAATGGCTAAATTCTAAATAAACTTTCAGTTCTACAAGTTCATTAATTTCTAACTCAACTAAGTGCTTGGTCATGTTTCTGTAACGACTACATTTTTCATTATTAATTATATTCTCTTAAATCTCAAAGTGAGTTTTATTATTCAAGCATAATAATTATACCTTAAGTGTAATCTTGTGTTTAATAATCGTTTATTAATGATAATGGATACTTGATTAATGATTGGCATTTGTATATGTTTAAACAGCTTTTGGAATATATAAAAAAATGACTACCAGTCTATACCAGTCCCACGGTAGAGCAAAAGTCGCTTCTCATACAGAGAAGGAATAAGCTTCGATCACAACGCGGGATCCCAAGGCGCACTCGATGGTTGCGGAATGTTTATCATAGTTACCGTGACCCTGGAACATAAAGGGCAATCGAAGGAACATGAGTGGGTTTTAGTTAGTAAAAGTCTGACACGCCCTCCCGCCGCACCCAGGACGGGAGCAGTCATTGGATGATTTCCCACTCACCAAAAAAAAAAAGGCGCACTCGATTTAAATGCGGAATGGCGATTAAAAACTTATATTAATTATTCGAACACACACGTTTTTCGAGACACAATAGAACGTAACGTTGTAACGTAGTTCTCATGTTTTTTCACGATTTCTTTACCCATATTATAAGTAAAAACGTGAAGATAGGTTACCCAAACGAGATTTTATCTTCAAAAACCGGCCACGCTCAATGTTGGGTTCCGTAGTTTCCCGTCCGTCACAATAAGTGTTCCCACTTATAAGTTAAAAAAAAGGCTTTTGTTACGTTGACATACACACATCAAAAGTGTCTAGGGATATTTTAATTAAACCTAAATAACTAAAATTCTATTAACTTTTTGTTAAGACACCTACACTTTAAAATAAACCTAAACTTTTAGATAAAGTTAAATTAAAAAAAAAAACTTAGAAGAAGAGGAAAAACTCAACAAAATTTCAATTTAACTTTATTTTTGAAATTTCAAAACCTAGACAACAAAACAATTTTTTTTTATAAAAATTTTTGAAAACTTAAAATTAATAATTCGTGGATCCACCTAAGACTCTCCTGACACATCTGGAGCGGTTCTGCATACTCAAAACAAGGGTGTCAATATCCTGTTGTGGAGTACTGTCCCAAATCCTGCTAAGATGCAAGAAAAGCTGGTTTTGATGCACAATATCAACAGGGAAATTCCTACGAGCTCTTCTCTGAAGCATATTCTAGGCATGCTCAATAGGATTTAAGTCAAGGGATTGTGCAGGCCGGTCTAAAGCTTGGATAACATGCTGTTGTAACCAACTTGTAACGATACGCGCCGTATGTGGACGGGCATTGTCGTGCATTAGCTGGAAATTTTGTCCCATTTGCTGTTTGTGGGGCAAGATTACCTCATCTCGGTATTTTCGAGCAGTCATATTGCCTTGTATCCAAACGAGGTCCGTTCTACCGCCGAGACGAATTCCTGCGCAAACCATAATCGTGCCACCTTAATATGCATGAACTTGTTGTGGGTGCTGCAGTCGATTCCAACGTCCAGGTTTTCTCCAAACGCGTACTCTTCGCGAATCAGGATGAAATCCAAACCTAGATTCATCAGTGAAAAGCACAAGTGACCATTGAGAATGGTTCCAGTTTTCGTGTGCAATAGCCCATTGTAATCTTCTTCCTCGATTACCTCTCCTTAGTGCTGATACCAAAAATGGCCTACGAGCACGTAGATTGACTTCATGCAGTCGCCTTCTCAAAGTTTGATCGCTTACCAGCAAACCATACTCTCTCTGTAGCCTTTGAACCAATTGCATCGCCGCTGCATTTAGTTGACTTCGTGCAGCATTTACTATGAATCGGTCCTGTACATGTGTTGTAATGCGTTGAGGTCCTCGGTGCCGTTCCACCACTTCCTCCGTGACACGATAACATGACCAAAGCCTGGATATAACGCTCTGACTGGTCTTCATGTCTTCAGAAACGGCAATTATGGGACAGTATTCCACAACAGGATATTACACCCTTGTTTTGAGTATGCAGAACCGCTGCAGATGTGTCAGGAGAGTCTTAGGTGGATCCACGGAATATTAATTTTAAGTTTTCAAGAATTTTTACAAAAAAAAATGTTGTTTTGTTTGAGTTTTGATGTTTCAAAAATAAAGTTAAGATTGAAATTTTGTTTGAGTTTTTCCTCTTCTTCTAAGTTTTTTTTAAATTTAACTTTATCTAAAAGTTTATTATCAGATTAAATAGTCTATTAAACAAGGTTTATTTTAATGTGTACATGTTTTAACAAAAAGTTAATAGAATTTTAGTAATTTATGTTTAATTGAAATATCCCTAGACACTTTTGATGTGTGTACTAAGTACGCAGAAATTATTTTGTACAACCTTTTTGTCTTTTTTGTACAAAAACTGTTCTTTCTATCAAGTTCAAAATAATTTTCCTAGAAAGTCCTTATAAAGTTCTACTTTCCAGATTTTTTTCATATTTTTTAAACCTACGGGTCAAAAGTTAGAGGGGGGGGGGGACGCTTTGATTTTTCCTTTTGGAGCGATTATTTCCGAAATTATTGACATTATCAAAAAATGATCTTAGTAAATCCCTTTTTTCAATACCTATCTAACAATATATCACACGACAGGGTTGAAATTATAAAAAAAAACACTTCCCTCTTTACATATAGGGGGGCTACCCTAATAAAACATTTTTTTCCAATTTTTATTTTACCACTTTGTCGGCGTGATTGATATACATATTGGTACCAAAGGACATTGACCATCATAGTATAGGACGCCGTTGCGCATAAAAAAAAAATGGAAACTTAGTGTAAATTGGATATAAAAGAGGGGAGAGGTCGTACTTTCCAAGGAAATAAAAATTATCTACTTATTTTTAGGGGTTTTTGTTGAATTTTGATTTATATGTGCAAGTTTTGAGGTTAGTTATGTACCATAACTTCTACCAAATAAAGTACTAATTACAACAATATTATGATTTCTATTCTCATAAAACAAAACAGAATACTTTTAACAAACCAATGAAAGTTCCCAAGTAAATGGTAATTAGGTCATACTAAATCTAAGTGGCTTATAGGCATAAAGAGTAGAAAATAAACGGCCCCGCATAGATTGGGGTTTTCTATCCCCTTTTTAATGGTTATTATTTATTTTTAAAATGATGTCAACCACTAGCACATCGGCGAAAAGTTGCCTGTCTGGCGGTATTTTACAGATTGCACTTCGGTGAGTGTGCTCATGAGCTACACGAGCTCATTCCCTCATCTCCATTTTACCACCGGACATCCAGACGTACGGCGGGATACCACCCTTTCTTGGTTGATATTCCTCATATCCGCACACAGCGCTTCTCAAAATCGTTCATAATGCGCACCGCAAAGGAATGGAACTCCCTGCGTCGTCTGTGTTTCCAAATTCATATAACCCGGAAGTATTTAAGAAACGAGTGCATTGGACAATAAAGACAATAGCAGGGCGACAGCCGGCTATCGCTTGGTCGTCAAAAGGTTAAGGTTTAAGGTGGTAAGACGGGGACCGGCGGACATGACGAAACTATAAGGGTTCTTTTTGTAAAAACCATTTGAAACTAATTTATTATTATAAACAGACGAAATCTTATTTTAGTCATCATTGCAATGCGTGTAATTAAACATTTCAAATATTAATGTGTGGAAATAAAAATATTCAAAAGTCAATGGCATTTATTTCACTTAGATTATTTACAAGCACTACTGAATTTTCAGAGTTGGTCGGTTATTCAGAATACTCTGTATGTTTTAGCTCTCAATGTGGAAGATCTACAGACAAAGCACACATGTTGATGTCCATAAGCTCGTTCAACACTCATTACACTTCTCATTCGAGTATAATATAACATTCCTGAGAGAAGAGGATGTTCTTCTGACATCTGAAAATAAATATAATAAATATTATTACATATTATTGATGGATCTTAGCATTAGTTTAATAGGAAATTCGTCCGCGTGGAAACCGAAAATGATTGTAATAGGATTTTCAAATAGTTATTCTTTCGTTATCTGCTGTTACAATTAGCTGTACAACAAAATACAAATAGTGTTATTGACTTGGACCATCTTTGGTATTATCCATAATAACATATAATATTGTTGATAATATAACAATAATGTGCTCATTTTCTACTGCACTAACGTCAAAAAAGCGTGTAAATACAATATAATAAGATACTAACCGTTGCCGGATTAATCCAGTATCGTAGAATTGTAACCATTGCATCCGTTGCTTCCCCCAGATGGCGACGGGGTAGAGGATGTCCAGAGCAAGGGGGGCACAGTCCACACAGCGTGTTATTTTTATTTTAACAAAATTGTCGGTACTGCATAAAGAGAGAAACGATCCGAAGTCGTAAAAACGTCGACGTACGAAAGTTTCGAAAAGATTGCTTGATCGCGCAGAAATCGGAAGAGTCTGCTGTACACAAACTAACCGCAATGATTCGTTATCTAATAACGCAAAATAAACTCAATTTTCAATAAAAATATTCGTCGCTTTGTTGTTTTACTTGAAAGTGTCAATTTTGACTGTTAACATTTGAATTTCCGTGGCAGTGCTACCCACAGCTGATAAAAATCAACCATAAGTGATAACTTAGACACCTAAATACTTTTTGTTAGTAAAAAATAACATTATTTTAGAAATGTTAATTAAATATAAATTGTTGGTAACGCAAATGAATGTTATAGTCGTAATTATTTTTGAGACATCAACGTGTGCTCTTAAAAATAAAATATGTAATACTATCAGTTAAGACTGATTATGGGAAGGTTTATGAAATTGGCAACACTGCTTTCACGTAAGTACGTCATTAAAGGAAGAATACAACAAAGTCGTATAAATAACTAATTAAATATAAAATATTAACCCCTAAAAAGATTTCCATGAAGTTATTTTAGGAAAGTTAAAATATTATGTTATGATTTATGAGTATATTTTTGTGGCTATGCCCTCTTATTTTAAAGCGATGCTAGATTTGAACATTCTCCTTTCAGCTTTCTAGTGCTAACGGTCACAGATTAAGCGGGGACGGACGGACAGACAGACAGACATGGCGGAACTATAAGGGTTCCTAGTTGACTACGGAACCCTAAAAACGGCACACTAACGCACACATACATTACACGTCCAAGTAGGATGACATGATTGAAGTAGTGCGAGTGAAAAAGAGATAAACGTCAAATGTCAACGCGATACTCAGTATCATGTTGGTCAATTGGCAAACTTTTAATGTGCCACTTTTTGACTGCATAATAATATAACCTATCTACACTTTTTCACTTATAACATCATTGTCTTCACCGGTTTAAGTTTACCGATTTTTATTGATAAAGCGTTAGATACTTATTATTTCTAAAGGAGTATCTAATTCTGTTTTTGAAAATCCTTTAGTGGAAAACAATAAATGATAGTTCGAATAACAAAAACATACCACATTAAGGTAGGTTGTAGGTTATATACCACAGATTAAGCCCCAGACTACATAACACCACGTTATGGTCTACGGGAGCGCGGCAGCAATCAAAACTTAACATAACGCAGGTGAAACCGCGGGAGTCATCTAGTAAACAAATAAATTGAAGCTTCGTTTATAAACGGTTCAATTTTATAAATTGCTCCAATCTTTTCACATCGTAAGTAAATAAGTACCTATAATGACTTTCTTTTAAAACTGCTTCAAGTGTACTCAGTTCATTATATAAAAATATTGAAAGCAATCTCTAGGTAAAAAATCTACTGATTGAAAAGATGTCGTAAAATCAATTTACCTTCCATCAAGAGTTTCTTGGAATGTTTTGATAAGATTGCCTTTATATCTCTCTTATCACGGGGTTATTCAATGTCTCCGAAATAGGTTTGGGTAATCAGTTTTCTTTGTAAATCTTAAAATAGATAATTTTTGGTTTATATATTTATAGGCGATGAAAGACGAATAAAAGGTGTCTTACGAACGGAGAGGACAGGCGACCAGGAGCAAGATAAGCGCTCAGTACATACTTTGGATAAGCAATATTTCTGATTATCATCACCATCATCATCATCGGTCAAAAGACGTCCACTGCTGGACAAACGCCTTTCCCAAAGATCTCTACATGTATCGGTCCTGCGCCACCCGCATCCAACGGGACCCAGCGATCTTGATGGGGTCATCGGTCCATCTTGGGCAGGCCGCCCACGATGTGTTTATTTTTTATTATTCTGGAGTACAATTGTCAAATCTTCTAAAGCAAGATAGAAAAGAAACAGGAACATAGCTTTACCAAAGTGCGTGCTGTGTAATATTTATTTCTCTAAAAATATCTGTTGAAGTGCTTTTCTTTTCTTCATTGGGCTCCCCAAAAAAAAAGCCTTGAGTTTCTTTAAACTAAGAAATAAATTATTATTTTATGCGTTGTACATTGCATTAGTGTCACTGTATTGATTACTATTTAATGTCGTGAATACCTATAGACAACAAAGAATATTAGCTAAAGGTGTAAGTCATTAGGTCAGGTATTAATATTCTTGAGACCCGTCTTTCAAACAAACCACACTTTTTTCACAACTTTTAGTACTGCCCTTTCAAAAAAAACATCACAGAATTTGAAACTACTATTCAATTCAAACAAAATTTTACAACACTCCAAAGATTGGCTACCCCGAAAAACATTTCATCGCAAATAAATAAAGTAATTTCACGAAAATGTTTACGACACCGACACTTACGCCTAAGCGACAGACCATGGCCACAAAACAGGTAAATGCAAAAGGTTAGCTCGAAACAACGAGCGAGAATACATTAATCACGAACACTATCCTCAAAATGGCCATACAATCTTAAAATGTGCAAATATTTCATTTGGTTTATAGCCTTAAGCCTTGATCTTTTTCATTCGCTGTCCGCAACATTTTTGAAAAGAGCGTCCATATGCTCACCCACGGGTGACGGGCCGCCGGCGCCGCTCGACGTGGGCTGCGGGTGAAAAAAAAAACCGTGGCTTTAAAAAAGTATATAAAAATGATTATGCTGATGGCATAATTGTTAAAGACTGACAAATTTATGAAAAAATATTTGTAAAACATTTTATTGTGGTAGGTATTAAAATATGGACGGTGATTCTGGCCCCAAAAGCCTCTCGACCCTTTGTAAGGAAATGTGAAGAAAAGGAGTTGAGTATCAAGGTTATTTATACATAAAATGACATATATCCGTAGTATACTCTATGCCAGACGCGAAAGCCGATTTCTACTCACAAGCAGTGCGTTTTCATTTTTTCTAAATAATGGACCTTCTGTATTGATCTACTCTGTGCCATCAAGGCGGATCGGTCCATATTCAATCAACCCCTTCGATGGTGATAAATGGAAAGCGTCACTTAGCTGATCGATGCGGCCTTTCATACACCGATGTCAACTTAATCCGTCGATAATATTCTCAGTATAAATTCGTCATTACCAGTTCGTGAAGGATGGGGTTATTGATGTTATATAGTTAAATGGATATGACAAGTAGGTAGCTCCGCTAAGGCGGGATAATGAATGATTAGAAGACAGAAGTAGGTGAAACTTATTTAAAAAAATATTGAGATAATGCATATAAGTTTTCGGTGACAAGTTGCATTGTACTTACTGCGTTTTCTGCATGTGCATGTTTTTGCGGGTGAGAGGGGCGGTGATGCATATTTCATCTAAGGTGTGATTTACAATCTGGCGGAATTAAAGACTAAGTATTTTGGAGAGGATAACAACTAATTTTGGTAGATTTCGGAATAATAAGGCCTGAATATGTAACTTTAGAACGTAAGTAACTACGTGTATCAGTGTTATAATCTTCACGTCATCACTACATAGTATAAAACAAAGTCACTTTTTCTGTCCCTATATCCCTATGTATGCTTAAATCTTTAAAACTATGCAACGGATTTTGATGCGGCTTTTTTAATAGATAGAGTGATTGAAGAGAAAGGTTTTTAAGTACCTATAGTCTATGCTTATTATAGTAGAGGAAAGCCAGAATATTTAAAGGTTTGTACCACCCGTTTGAGGCAGGGGCGGTTCGCTAGTTTTATATGTAAATAGATTTCAAAATTAGTTACCATTCATTGCCACAAATTCCATATATACAACTCACACAAATTTATAAACCACAAGGAAATAAACAAAATTGTAATTTAAGCAAAACACATTAATTTTAATACAGCTGTTAATGGGAATATGTTATTTTCACACAAACCGAAATTATTTAATTTAAATACGCAAACATGTTATACGTACAGGAAGCGTCATATGAGAGTAATTGCGTCATTTATAATCGTTCGCGCTCAATAAAGACGGCTACATTTTTAATTAAGCCAAATATTTAAATGAACAACGTAACAAAACACTCATTAAAAATTTACCCCCATTTTACTTCGTTACCCTAGCAACACGGAATCGTATAATAAATATCTTTAAGGCGTCTTTTACTTGGTAATTGTACTCTCCCCTGAATACAAGAGAATGCAATTTTCAGGGTAACGTTATGCATATTATTATTTTTTGTTTCAGCACTATTTCCGTGTGAAATTGTCCTGGATATTTGCGAGAAGATTTAATAAGTCTCGGGCTAAAATTTTAAAATATTTCAGCATTAGTTTCAGCCTTGTGCGCTCGGGTTAAATGATAATTGTTTAAAAATGTGACAAGATTTTTTGCTCTAATTTGAAAACTGCGGAAGCTAATTAGCCAGTGGCCGTTTTGTTGAGTTTTTCAGTAGGGTTTTTATAATTTCAGCTTTCGGCCACGTGATGTTACAGCTACATAATTTAGGTAGAGATATAAAATGTTTAAAAGTGTTCATGATGGTATAGACCATTCTATCTTATCGATTAAGAATCCTATTGCCTTGATCATTACGTCTTGCGTGTATCTATATACCTTTGTAGTGTAATAGGTAGCCATACACAACGGTAAAGCCTACACGCGGTCTAAAGTTTACTTAGACTTCGTTATTCCTATGACCATCATAACAATTTAAGGAAGCTCATAGTTGATATCAGACCACTCCCACATCTTTTTAGCCAAACAGGTTCTGCACCACGACTTTCAGTGACTCTCACCACGCCGCCAGTCATACTTCTAAGACACTAACACGAGATTAAACTAAAAAAATACTTTTTTGACAACTAACTTAGAATAAAAAGATGTGACCTGTCTCAAGCGATCATATTTTAGTCAAACTTGCAACGAAATTCGTCATCACATTCTGTAAAAATGTGTTGTTCCAGAATGTGGTGGTGATTTTCGTTGTGTGTGTGACGGTGTGCCATCTAAACCACCTACACATACAAACATTAACGAACACGCATCAAACTCACAACACGTACTAAGGAAAAAACAATCAGTAAAGAGCAAATTAAGCTCACTCATCAACCGCATTCCTATCAGGCTTCATAGCGGGCTGACGTTGATTTGTTTCTTTGTTGTCCAATCGAGGTGGTAAATCGTAATTACGGCTTGACGCAGGTCTGACGGGGAAGCAACTAACTGACGTACTGGAATTACGTGCAACTTTGGCTTGCTTATACAGGGTGTCCCACGGCTATGCCACATGGAGGGAAAGTACCTTAAATATTGTAGATAGAACATTTTACTGAAAGAAGACATTATTTGAATTTTGAAAACATTTTAAACTGCATTCATAGATATTTAAATAATTACATAGTTGAACCGGGAATCGAACCCGTTACTCGAAAAAATTAATCAGCCTGTAGTTTTATCCTACCGGTCGAAAGGCATTATTCCCAGGATTATTTTTTGCTAAATAACATAGTGTCAAAAATTAAAGAAAGACCATGAATTTTAACATTTTAAAACAAAAGTTAATCAATTTTTCAAATGGTCAAAATTAGTCCCTTCTTCTTGAATACAAAGTGATAACTTTTTATTATTTCGCTTCCTGACGATTTTTTGGTCTTGTTGTGGTGGATATTTATTTATTCAAATGATGCGTACTACTCAAGTGGGTAGATTAATTAATAATAAGTAGTTATGATTGTCAATTTATTGTCTGTCCTTCCTTACTTGATTGGCAATGTAAGATTTAGCTTTTCAGAACAAAATTTTACATCAAATGTTAAAATTCATGGTCTTCCATTTATTTCTGACACTATGTTATTTAGCAAAAAATAATCCTTATGATGAAACCTTTCGATCGGTATGACAAAACTAAAGGGTGATTATTTTTTCTCGTGGAACAAGTTCGATTCCCGGCCCAACCATTTAATTATTTAAAAATCTATGAATGCAATTTTAATTGTATTCAAAATTCAAATAACGTCTTCTTTCAGTAAAATTTTCTATCTACAATATTTAAGGTACTTTCCCTCCATGTGGCATAGCCGTGGGACACCCTGTATAGTCTGTTGGAAGCTTGTTTGTTTTCGGACGGAAACAGCACAAATGGTATAAAGAAAGATCTAGAAAGGCGTTGTTATTGGTTGACAGAATTATCGACATTATTAAAACACAGCAACGTTCACGTGCTTGAGAGTTGTAGACAATCATTTTGATTTGATTTTTAATTGAATAACCGCGGGCAATGCTTAATTACGACAAAACTCGTTGAAGGATAAAGCAAAAATAGGTGAAATATTTGAGAATAATTATGGAGGTTGATGTAGAGGAAGTGGTGTTGTGATGGCCCAGTGGATATGGCGCCCGTCTCTCGTATAGGAGGTTGTGGGTTCGAATCCGGGCAAGTACCAATGTGACTTTTTCAATTCATATGTACTTTCTAAAGTTTATCTTAGACACCACTGACATCCCGTGCCTCGGAAAGCACGTAAAGCCGTTGGTCCCGGTTGTCATTCGAAGAACTTTGACAGTCGTTACTGGTTAGCCAGAAACTCTGACCAGTCTAACCAAGAGGTATCGTGTCGCCCAGTTACTGGGTTGTGGAGGTCAGATAGGCAGTCGCTCCACGTAAAACACCGGTATCCAGCTGAATCCGGTTAGGCTGGCAGCCGACCCCAACACGGTTGGGAAAAGGCTAGGGAGATGATGATGATGTAGAGGAAGTGCTTTTTAAGGACAATTAACACATTCCTATAGTAATAATGGTCGTTTTTATTTAACAGACTCGAATATATCTACCTAGTAACAAATGCTTGGAGCCCAAACAACACTAATTTCTACAATCCAGGAGCTTCTAAAGCTTCTAAAGTCTTTCTTGATGAAAACGTGGTAAATGTGCAATGAATCCAATCACAAAAACTGGGGGAGTGTGAACTGTAGCCGCAGACATTTCACGAATTGTCTTGACGTTTCCCATTTGTCTAATTAACTAGGCTAAAGTTTGGCCGCAATACCAGCTTTCAAATCAGGATCTATCATACTTGGTGAAGGGTGAAGCGTTGTGTTTAACTATTTACGAGTATCACTTGAAAGTTTTGCTTGTATAAGATGTTGTTGGAAGTATCTAGGTCAATTTGGGACTAGGTTTTGCAAGCTTGTTGAGATGTTTGGTTCGTAGAATTAAATGCAATTGTTTCATTGTTTTCGTCAACGTAGAAACGAGGAATGAAGAAATAATGTTGTAATCTCTATATAAAAAATTATAAACTTTTAAAATTGACTGACTAGGTGATGTATTAAAGCACAGCCCAAACCACGTATCCTAGAGACATGAAACTTTGAGAGAAAGAACACACCCGTAATTTTGTAAAGTGTAAATATCAACTAAGATAGAATTTTAACGGATTCCTCCCCTAAAGGGATAAAATAGGGGAAGGCGGATATTTTGGGCAAAGCCGTGAATAAAAACTTGTATAAAATAGAAACATGTATATATTTTTACTTTCATTACATAGCCATAATTATAGGCTGTAAAGACGAAATTAGATAAGACGGAAGTTATGAACGTTGTGTGTTTTATTCTGTAATAATATCTTTTGGTGATTTTAGGAAGCGTAGTTTAGGTGAGCTATCAGGAGGTGAAATGAGAATTCTTCACTAGCTCACTTCACTTAAATGTTCATAGTACTTACATAATAAGCTTCTTGCGGAATATTTAGACTTTAACTCAAGGCGTCGTTATAGACCAGAAAGTCTGATATCAGTCTTACTTGTTACCCACCGAGTAAGGGCCGGACTCCACCAAAGCGGGAAAGAGAGGAGAGTCTCGTGCAGCTTCAGCTTTCATTATTTTCACAGCTCATCAGTTAGCTTTAGTGCTAATCAGTATCCTATTGGTTATTTAAAAGAAATCTCCGCACATCTCTACATCTTTCTCTCAAACGAGCAAACAGCTTCAACTTTTTGAAAGACTTACTCTTTGACAATTCAGAAGAAGCCGTGGGTACCAAACTCAAACTCAACTAATTTTGATCATTTACTCAAGTAAATAATTTTGAGTTTAGTATTCAACTAGATCCTGTTGCGCTTCAACCTAACCTAAGTAATGACATAGTTGCAAAAAGGCTACTCAAAGAGAAATGTTAATTCTATTCATTAAAAAATAATTGGAAACCAGAAAGCGTACAGATCTTTACATTGACAAATACAAAAGTGAAATAACAAAATCATGTATTTCAATTCAGTTCGTATTCAAGGATTCTGCTTACGTTTTGTTACATTCAAATCAGTTTACGTTTATACGCATAAAGTTATCAAGGCACTTAAGCGTTTCCCAAAAGTTCTATCAAACTCCCAGAGCGTCGAGCTTGAAAGGAAAACTAAATTATTCAACAAAAAGCAATCTGCTCGGTACGTTTAAACGTTCCTTGAAAATAACTGTTGACATGGTTCACATTGACAGTTTCAAAGAATCGTTCGATAGGTCTGTCAAAGAATATTACAGAAGGTTGGCTTCATTAAACTAGTGAAAATCGACACACGCACACATAGAGTTGTACGTCTCGAATGAAGCTAGCCGCGAATGCGCTTGCACTCCCTGTACGAGAACTATGTCATTGTGTGGGTGTATTTTTAGTCGCTGTGCCGAGCCGGTCTTCTGTACTGGAACTATTCTGTGCATTTGTGCTTCGTCGCAAACCTTTTGTGTAAGACGTTCGTTGATATAAAGGATATTGTTATCTCTTGTTCGCTTAGTGCCTACCTTTGTAGTGTTTACCGTGTTTCTAAGCGTTCAGTTTTCATTCCAGCAAAGTGTGTGCTCAATGGATTCTATCTATATAGGTCAATGGAAAATTGGAGGCCGCTTCCAATCGAAATGAAGATTGTATTTCTTTTTTGTGTCAGACATTTTTTTTAAGAAAATATTTTTCGTTTTTGTCGTGTCATTTAGGATTCATAACTATAGGTTTCTTACTGAAAATTGGTTACCTAATTTAAAGAACATTTGAGTAAACATTTTGTTCGTTCTATTATCCTTATTATTTAACTTTGAAATGTTGTTGCTTTTAGGGAAAATGAGATCTAATCCGAGGCCAATCTACTAAGGAGCCTAAGGGATTAACCTCCTAAACAGCTGGTTAAAAGTAAATTGTTTTTGAGTTGTTGTTGGTTTTTAAAGAGGTTAAGTATTTGGTAAAGAGCTGAGTATTTTATCGTTTTAAAAGTATCAAAAGTATAATGATCTGTAAGATTAAAGCAGGCAAGTAGGTACAAATGTGATGAAATAAGAACAAAGGCGATTAAATAATGTAAACTATATATTAAACACGTATGTAAAAATATCGGTATGACAGTGCACAATGTATGACAGACGAGAGAGAGCCTAGTGAGTTGACAAGTACAAGCTCGGTAGATAATAATATTAACTATTTATTTTGTGTAGGCGTCCATACTCCTAACATCCTCTCCTGGACGCAGACACTTTAAATGTAGACCCAGATGGGTGAAGATTCCATGCTCCGGTCGAGGGAGTCTTTTCGTTAATATATCGGCGACCATCTCTCCAGTGCATCTGTATTTAACCAGAATTTCTTTGGCGGCAATTTTCTCTCGCACAAAGTGATACCGGACATCTTGCGTCTTTGACTTCTTAAATTTGATTCAACATTCTGACACATTAGTGAAGACGGGTTCTGACAAGAGTCATTATTTTCTGACCTTATTCTATGTTGCAGCGGTCTCAAAGTCATATTGTATGCTGGTGGAGAGTCTATCGTATTATCAGGTATGTATGTTTCATCATTAACATCCTCAAATTGATCAGACTCGTCTGAAGTACAAATACCTTGAGATACATCCTGTACTTCGTCTCTTTCATGTGTCTCATCAATGTTTCTTTCCACAGGTTCTTCGGGTTCATCACACAGAGGTAAGCATATAGTTTTCTTTTCTTTTTGAACATTTTTCATTTCACTATCTTCATGTGTATTTTCAGCTTTATTTTCCTTTATACCAATGTTATTTTTAATAATTTCTTTTTCTTTTTCAGGTACTTCATCCACCTTATTTCTTTTAATTTCAGCTTCAAGGAACACTACATCTCTACTAACAATTCCTTTCTTTGTTTCAGGATCTATGAATTTGTAGCCTTTAGTACCATCGCTGTAGCCAACAAATATTAATTTTCGCGACTTTACATCCAACTTACTTCTGTTTTCTTTAGGAATATGCACCATTGCGGGGCATCCGAATATTCTCATATGGCTCAAATTTGGTTTTTTTCCAGTCCACACCTCATATGGCGTTGCATCTGATAAGCTGCGAGTGGGAGAACGGTTCACTATGTAAGCTGCTGTAGTGACGGCTTCAGCCCAAAAATCTTTCAGTAAACCAGAGTTTAACAACATACATTTAGCACGCTCAATAAGAGTACGGTTCATTCGTTCGCTCAACCCGTTTTGTTCAGGAGTGTACGGATTTGATGTCTGGTGCAAAATTCCATGCTTTTTCAGGTAAGTCTCAAAATTATTATTTTTATATTCAGTTCCGTTATCAGATCGAAGAATTTTTATTTTTTTATTTAATTCATTCTCAACTCGATTCTTATATTCGATAAATTTTTCAAAGACTTATTATTTATTTATTTATTTATACTTTATGCACAACGGTACACAGGCGGACTTAATGCCGCAGGCATTTTCTCCCAGTCAACCTAAGGTGGTGAAGAGATAGCATGGTAGGTGCATTTATGATGCAAAAAATTAAAATGATAGAAATATGATAGAAAAACGAAAATAAAATTAAAACATAATACATAAAAGACTTCATTTTTGTTTTTTAAAGGATATACGTATACTCGGCGAGAAAAATCATCAATAAAGGTTACGAAATACCTTGCTCCTCCTATTGATATCTGCTGCATCGGTCCACATACGTCACTGTGGATAAGTTCTAGCAAGCTGGTTGCTCGGGAACCTTCAGCAGGAAACGGTTTTCTCGTTTGCTTTCCTTCGAGACAGGTAATACAGATGGAATTTTCCATTCCTGTTGACAACTTGGCTCCTTCTGTACAGTAAGGTATTTTATTAAGTTTTGTAAAATTTAAATGGCCCATCCTCTGGTGCCACAGATAAGTATCATCATCAGCCTTGGCCATCATGACTTGCATTTCTAAACAAGTATTTAACAGGTATGTTGCATTCATTAATCTAGCCTGTGCTACTAATTTGTTGCTAGGATTGTAAACCTTACAGCCAGATTTATTAAATATTACGTTGCATCCATTTTCAATTATTTTGCTGACTGATAACAAATTTGTTTTCAATTCTGGTACAAATAAAACATTTCTCACCTGTATTGAATCGGTGCTGCCATCATGTGCTTTTACCTTAATGCATACATTCCCGCAGCATTCAACTTTTAATTCTTTGTTGTTAGCAATCCTTATGCTCGGTACAGGTGAAGCGGTGATATCAGTGAGCCAGTCCCGGTGCATCGTCATGTGCATGGATGCTCCTGAATCAACATGCCAAGAATTGGAGTCATTTGCTGTGGATGCTGAAATAGCTGCAACATAACTTGTTTCTTTATCAGTTTTTTTATTACTGTTTGTCTTCTTATGCCAACAATTTTTGCTGAGATGTCCGTACTTATTGCAATGAAAACATCTAGGACCTTTTTTGTCACTTTTGGGCACACATTTTCTTGAGTTTGTATAAAGTGCGGTAGCGTCTGACATTTTCACTTCTTGTAGTAATTTATTTTTTACTAAGTCAGCACTAATCTTCATACCGGAACTCTCCAAGCCCATTATCATGGGTTTATACATTTCTGGCAACCCTGCCAGCATTAATGTGCCCAACCACTCATCGTCTACATGAAAATTTATATTTCGTAATTTGTGCGCGGCTGTCATAATTTTATTTACATAGTCTTCCACTGACAAACTGCTTTCTAGATTAGTGTTAATTAATTCTTTTAATAAGCCAACTCTCCGTGTCAGTCCTTGGTCTTCAAACGCCTTTGTTAAATTGTCCCAAACCTGTTTTGCATTCTGTGCATCCTGTATATGCACATATAAAATCGGGTCGATCAACAATATCAGCTTTGATTTTGCTTTGGTATCTTGTTTAACTGCGTTGAGGTCGGAAGCATCTGGTGCTTTCAAAATGCAGCTATACAAATCTTCAAGTTGTAAGTATGCCTTAACGGCAAAACTCCAATTCGCCCAATTGTCGCGACCCGTCAACTTCTCAATCGACATCATAGAGTTAGTTCCAGCCATATTTATAATATATAAAGTAAATCTGAAAATAGCTGAAAAGGAAAAATCTATCGCGAGCCGGTAACCAAAAGTGAGGTTATACCCGTCAGATTTTACTTTCACTATATCTTTGTAAGTACTGAATAAAACTTGGAAATAACACTAAACGGCAGGCATGACTGGGCCTCATAACCTGACGAAATAAGAACAAAGGCGATTAAATAATGTAAACTATATATTAAACACGTATGTAAAAATATCGGTATGACAGTGCACAATGTATGACAGACGAGAGAGAGCCTAGTGAGTTGACAAGTACAAGCTCGGTAGATAATAATATTAACTATTTATTTTGTGTAGGCGTCCATACTCCTAACAAAATGTGGCTTTTTAAATGTATTTACACTTTTTTTTTTTTTTTTGGTGAGTGGGAAATCATCCAATGACTGCTCCCGTCCTGGGTGCGACGGGAGGGCGTGTCAGACTCTTACTGACTAAAACCCACTCATGTTCCTTCGATTGCCCTTTATGTTCCAGGGTCACGGTAACCACTATAAACATTCCGCAACCCTGGCAGGCGTTGGCCCTGTTGGGCCCCTTCCTGTGCTGACTCCTTCTCTTTGAGGCGCGCGTGGAACAAAACGCGCCGTCTACGCGGTCCTGGTCCTAGCCGGGCGGCGAGCTACCCATCGCTCGCCATCCGCAGAACCGCGCCTACGGTGGCCGGTAGTCGTCTTGCGACTCTCGACGTCTTCGCCTGGGTCTTAGTCCGGGGCGAGAGGCTCGTCGCTGCCTCTCGCGCGCCGCCGCTTCCTTCACTAGCATAACTGCTTCGCAGAAGGAGGCGACGGCATCCCATTCCGTCTCGCCCCGAAGCATGGCCTGAACCAGCGCCGGGCGCGAGAGGTCACCGCCGCCGATCGCCTCTACGAGGACACGTCGGTGCTCGACCGTGTCCTCCAGGCGACCGTTACTGCAGTGGTGACACCCAGGCGTCGCTTCCACCCGAATCCGACACAGGAACCTCCCGAACTGACCATGTCCGGTGAGGACCTGTGTCAAGCGAAACGTGAGAGTGCCATGACGCCTTTCCAGCCACTCCTCAAAGAGGGGTCTTACCGCCGCTATAACGGCGTGCCCAGCACTAGGTTGCGACAGTCGTTGTCTCCATTCCGCCATGAGATCTCGCCGGAGCTCCGTGAGCCGTGCCGCGATAACCCGCGGCATCGGGACTTCACCCCGGCGTTGCACTTCCACGCGCCACTCGTACGTGTGTGCAAGGACTGTTGCCTCCAGATCCCACGGCGGGACGCCGGCAAGGAGGCATGCCGCCTCACAGGAGACCGTGCGGTATCCCCGCACCATGCGAATGGCCATGACCCTCTGGGACGCCCTCAGAAGTCGGGCCGGAGCCGCGGCTAGATTGGGCGCCCACACCGGAGCCCCGTAGAGGGCCATTGACCGCACGATCCCCGTGTAGAGCCTCCGGCAGGAGGCGTTTGGGCCACCGAGATTGGGCAGGAGCCGCTTGAGGGCAGCTCCGGCCTTCGCCAGTTTGGGGCCCAAACGTCGGAAGTGCTCCGTAAAGTTCCATCGGTTGTCGAGGACAAGTCCCAGGTACTTTATCGTCGACTCGACACCGATGTGAACCCCTCCCACCGTTATCTGAGACCCCGGAGGTGGCCGGTGCCGAGGGCCATGAAAACACATGGCCTCGGACTTGTGCAGGGCCACCTCGAGTCCCAGCTGCCGAATCCTATCCACGACTGTCGCAACTCCACTTGTCATCAAGTCGGCCGCCGCCTGGAACGACCCTCCCTGCGCTAGGACTAGCGTGTCGTCAGCGTAGCACACTACGCTGACACCATCGGGAAGGTCGGCGCGCAGCACCCAGTCGTACCCGATGTCCCACAGGAGCGGCCCCAGGACCGATCCCTGTGGAACACCGCACGACATCCCTCGTCGACTCCACACTCCCTCGTGACCGGGGTAGATGACGGCCCTGTCCGTCAGATAGGCCTCGACCACACGACAGAGGTAGGCAGGCATCCGGTGATACCGGAGTGCCGCCACTATGCACCCCCAAGGCAGGGTGTTAAAGGCGTTGGCGATGTCGAGAGACACCGCCAAGACGACCCTGCCCTGTGCCACCGCATCCCCTGTCGTAAGGGCTCGCACGCGCATGATGGCGTCCACCGTGGAGCGTCCTCTGCGGAAGCCGAACTGACCGTCCGCCAGATCCGGCCCCACCCGCATCAGCCGCTCGACGAGGCGGCTCGCAATCACTCTCTCCAAGAGCTTTGCCGCCTCGTCGAGCAAAACGATGGGCCGGTACGCGGACGGAGAGTCCGCAGGACGCCCCGAATGTATTTACACTCTAAGTTTATTTAAGACATCACTGTCATCGCGTGCCTATAGAGAGTCGGCCTGTCTACTTGCTCCAGAACAGCCAGAACATATGGCATTCAGTGCCAATGGGTAATGACGCTCAGTTAGTGGCTTATGGATGGCTTATAGGCAGATTTCCTTGTTAAAACCTAAAATAAGGCGAAAGAAAAGTGGAGAAGACTATTTCGCCGATAACTCTAAAAATAAAATATGAACAGAATAAAAGTTATTATTATTTTCATTGAATTGCCCAACTGTCGAAATTGGGCTTGCGGCCCAATATCTTTTCTAATATCAAGAGAAACTTCTGTTCTTATGCCATATTAAGTTTCTACACACAAAAAACTTCATAAACAGTGTAATGTCAAAAACAAGTTCATAATACCGTCTAAATGCCTGCCAGTTTCAGGGACTCACTTGGTTCAGTGAAGGCTAGGAATGTCGATGTTTGAGATTCTCTCAAAAGCCGAACTTTCACCACGAAACTATAGATAGTTAAAGATACTTATACTTCACTCCGTGTTATTGACTTAGGACTAGGAATTTGAATAGTGGGTATAATGTGATTACAAAATGGAGCATTTTGGAGGTAATGGAAGTTTTAGTCTGGATGGTAATTTATTTTGAGGGGTGTTTTGTGGAACTGTATAGAATTTGTTTTGATTTTTGAAAATACTAGTAAAATAGTTTTTAAGTGGTTAAATTATTTTAATGTCTGATTGCAAGAGATAGTTTTATTTTTAAATTATTAAGTGGCATTGTCTGCCCATCATTTTTTTATTTAAACACCATGCATAAATGTACATGGGCGGACTTAATACCTAAGGTATGCATTCAAGTTATTTTTATACTTACTTCCCTAACCAGTACTCCACTATACAACCTCGTTATGTCTTAAAGAATGTAAACTAATTTAAAAATAGTATTTACAAATTATAAATGGAACCGAGAACATACTTGCAATATTTCAATACACTGTTATACTTCGAAGAAGGTAGCTTACGCCAAGACCGAAAATAAATCAAAATAGAACAGAGTGTAATTATAGGTACCAGTATTCAATAAACCAATTACTTGTAGCGACGCTCTTATAGGAACTTTATTCCGAGCCACACAATATATTTCATTAAGGATTTAAATGTAGCCTGAACAAGCCCTTATATAATTGAAGGCCTGTACTGTTATGTTCAATCATTTTCCTTGAATTGAGTCTCTTGGGGCCGACTTAAACCTCAGAACAGTTATCGGGTCAGTTTAATTACAAGTTTAGGTTATAAATGTTTGATTAATTATCATAGTGATAGATAAAATTAGATGGTTAATTGACGTTGTTACTAAGTTATTTATTCTTCGATATGTAATTTTTTTAAATTATCAAATCCTTTAATTGCAAATAAGCTGACTGTCAACTTGACTTTAACTACTTAAAGTCATGTGGATAGTCAGCTTATTTAGCCTCTAGTATTAGCTCTCTTTTAGCCGCTGGTATTGCAATTTTTTGTAGGTGAGTAGTCACTCAGGATTCACAGATGAAGTTAGTTTAAAATTGGGGATTTTCTTATTTTCTTACTATTTGATCATTTTTCTTGGGTATAACTATATGTTTAAGCGTTCGGTAACTAACATTAACTGTCACCGTATAGGTATGTCGTACTCAAAAAGAATAAATATCGACTCAAATAAATAAATTTATTAACCTTGACAATGTTTATCTGAACCTTAAAAAAAGATTAAGCCTTTGTTAAAACATAAAACCAAGCCACTCCAACATAACATAAGATTCTACCCTCAATATCAAAGTACGTATCCTAATAGGATACTTCAAAAATCTTATCCCATCTCCCAGATTTTCAATAATGGCACAACAAGCCATTATGGTCTAACGACTGAATAGCAATACGAATAAATACTCATTTAGGATACCAACGAGAGGTATTTACTTCTATTGGGAGTTGGGCATTGTGGCCAGAATAGGCTCTTTTATTGGTCCTTCGGGGCTCTTCGGCATCTATCGGAGGCAGTCGGGGCTCTTCGGCATCTGCGTATAAACAATGTTCCTTTGTTTCGGTACTGTTAAGCAAGTTATTTATGTGATGAACACGACATAGGAGAAATGTGGGATGCTGGTCGAGCAGATTTGTGATGAATGGGCGTGTGGGAGATTGGTTTCCGATTGTACGGGAATTTTGGACGTGGGATAGTGTGAGAGTATCTTCGGTTAATTTTCAGTAAGTTATGACGTGTTTACGAAGGTAATAGTACTTTTTGTAATAAGTTTCCGCTACTGATAGAAATCAGGAGGAAATTTCTTTAGTGTTATTATTCAGCAATGGCCGTATGTTGATCGATAATTATGATAGTTGATTTTGACGGGCCTGTTGGTGTAGTGGTTAGTGGCCCTGACTGCTAAGCCGAAGGTCATGGGTTCGATTCCCAGGACAAGCTTTGTGTGATGAGCATGATTGTTTGTTCTGTGTCTGGGTGTAATTTATCTATAATATGTATGTATTATATATTATATCAGTTGTCTGGTTACCATAACACAAGCTCTAAGCAGAGCTTAACTTGGGACCGTGTGTGAGTTGTCCCAGTTTATTTATTTATTTAAGTAAAGATTGTAAGTAAATACGTGACTATAAATCTGTGACTACGAATGTTTGTGTATGTGAGGTAATAAGTTTGTAAATCCTTTACAATTCAGTAGAATTTCCTAGTGATCGTCAAGGTTTAAAATAGAAAAATAATACTTATATAATTAAAATATTTTCTAATTTATTGATCTTGTTTTATAACATATTGGGATGTTTGTATAAGACAGACTTACTTATGAAGATAGTACAAGCTATATGATATCACGGTACCACTTACAAGAACGAAGCAGAAAAAACAGGCAAAACCACGGAGCACAACTAGTAAGATCTACCGCTTAAAAATACGCAACTTCTGCCTACTGAATTAATAAGCGGAAAAAATACAAGAACAAAGCGATACAAAATTATATACCCACAGTCACATATTTCACGAAAAGCTGTGAAAATACATCATATTTCATTCCATACATTATTATCTTTAGCTTGTATGTCACATTCGACGAATCCGCGTCATGCCTTTGTAATAATTTAATACATACTTAATGGGTTTGCATACAAAACACGCTTGTGTTCGTTTTTATCGGAAAATCTGTTTCAAGCTTTATTTTGTTTGACACGAAAATAACGACAAGGATAAGAAAATTAAGCCAGTCACTGTAGACATAAAAAATTGCGTTAGGTTAAAAAAAATAGGTTAGGATAGTCGCCCGTTCAATAGTACTTACTTATTGAGATAAAAACGTCATAAATTATCATAAATTAATCGCGAAATATTTATTTCTGTTTTCACTTTGAAACTTTGACTTTTTCCCTAAAATGCACCTTTATAGAAGTTATTAGAGCAGTACTAATAAAACGAGCTATTTCTGGTTGTAATAGCTCGTTTTTTTTTCAGTACTGCTCTGCACGCAGATGGAAAGGTCTTTCTCAACCGCAAAATTGGTAACGCTGTGGCGGAATGTTTATAATAGTTACCGTGACCCTGGAACATAAAGGGCAACCGAAGGAACATTTGGTAACGCTACAAACAGAAACCCTTCAGTTACATTATGTCAGAATAGATAGACTTTTCTATTTAAAAGTATACTTTCACAACCTCGAAATAGTCCTAGATAAATTTAAGAAATGAATGAATTTATCTGCCAGAAATTTTAATCAGAACTTATCAGAAGAATGTGGAACAAGCGCTTACTCTAGAAAATGTGTTGTTATGATACAACTACCTCATTCTTACTTGTATTTACTTTGCTTTATTATAATTAAAACTAAAAACAAAACAACATCAAATCATCATCAAGCTCAACTACTTCACAGGTACATCAATTTGTCACTAGTCATTTTCACGCACGTCTCCCGTCAAGATATAATCATATTTGCATCAACTTCATCAGGATCACAAACAATACCCGCTTCCCTTGTCCTCTTTTGTGATACATGTGCGACAAAGATCATAGAAACAAAAGAGATGCGACATGAAAGGAAATTGTTTGCGACAAAATAATGTGTTGTTCCTTTGTTAATAGTAATAGCGACTGTGTCCTTTATATGGTAGGACATAGTCGCTGTCCCGGTTCCCTATTGCGCGGTCCTGGTTGTCATTCGTAAAACTTTGACAGTCGTTACGGGTACTCAGAAGCAAGTCTGACGAATCTAACTAAGGGAATCGTATCGCCCAAGTTACTGGTTTGTGAAGGTCTGATAGGCACGTAAAACACTGGTATCCAGCTGAATCCAGTTAGGCTGGAAGTTGACCCTAACATAGTTGGGAAAAGGCTAGGGAGATGATGATAATATATATTTATGCATAAGCTGTGTTCCGCGGTTTTATCTTTAGTTACTGATGAACTTCCGAAAGTCGTAACGATAATCAGCATATACTATTCACAAACGAAGTATCATGTTCAAGATAAATATTTCAATTTTGCATATGCCATATCTGTCTTTATTCTATTATCTCAGTGCAAAACTGCACGGTTCGGTAGCAGGTGAAGAGCTACTCGCAGACCACATGAATACGAATGTAGTCGCAGTAACTAAGACAATTTAATAAACGCGCGTGTGTAGAGCGTGCTTTATAGCATGGAAATGGAACTAGCACTAATGAATGAAGCAATGTTATGTGATTGACTGATTGTGTTTCTTAGTAAAGTCAGGTAAAAAGGTTGGTAAACAAGGTTATATTTGTTATATAAAATGGAAAACTGACTGGGTGATATATCAACGCATAGCCTAAGCCGCTGGTCCTGGAGTCATTAATCTTGTTGGGTATGTTCTTTGTAAAGAGTAAGTGCCCACAAAGAAGATTTTTTCGGAAATTCCAACCCTGAAGAGGTAAAAAAGCGAATAAAAGTTTCGACTAAATGTCGCGGGCGAAGTCGCGGGCGAAGGTTAGTACATACATATATAAAATGGCAATCTGACTGGGTGATAATATTATATCAGCGCACAGCCCAAATCGCTGGTCGTACAGAAATGAAACATGAAGGAAATTTTTTCTTTGTGAAAATTAAGTATCTATAAAGAAAGAATTTTTGTAAAATTCAACCTTAAAGAGATAAAATAGGGTGTAAGTTTCTACATACACACGGGTGAAGTCGTGGCAATAGTTCCGTGCCTACTAACCAATAAGTTCTGTCCCTAATATTCCATCTGTACATATAAAAAACATAACTATAATAAATTAATATAGTTTTTTAAAGCATAGAGGCCACAGGTATTTGAATAAGAGTGTGTGTCTATGAAGTTAGAATTGTATGAAAGTAACGTATTATAACGTAACAGCTTTTTACTTGTAAAACCATTCACAGAAACCACTAGAATTTTCCAGTAAAACATAATGTAATACCATGTCATCTAAAATATTTACTAGAATTTCTACTTAGGACTACATTACAACTAAACCTCTTCAATATTTACTCTTTACGTCGAGCATTTTCGAGAATTCCACAAAATGGTATTTTATTATATTTACATGTTCTTTTACACACAAAGACAAATAGTAGTGAAAGCAATAAAATTCGATCCTCTAGTCAAACTAAAACCTCACATTATGCGTGGTGAATAACTCCGAGATTGTTTTATGTACAAAAGATCAAAACATTTTTGCGAAGAAAATATCTTTTACAAATAAATCTGAGCTTAGTTCCAAGGTTTTTTGTTATTATTTTTGTTTAAGGCACCTATTACACGATAAGTTTTTCGTCAAACAACAATTCCAAAAGTCGTTTGTTTGTTGGTGATTGGTTATTTTATTATTATGCAGCCTTTAGTTAGGACTATACTTAATTGTGATAAATATGAATAAAACTGGCAGCAAAGCCTACCAAATGAATGAATTGATAAATCTCTATCCAGTCCAAGCATCATTCTTTCGTTCTCTGAGACTTTTTGACGAAAAACTTACCGTGTAATGGGTGCCTAAGAAGTTAGTGAAACATAAATATTATGTAGTCTGTGTAGAACCCTGATGTTCCGCGTCTACAGGGAGCCATAAACCACGGAGATACGTTTTCCGACGACAGACTGTGTTATCGAAATTTTACATTCGTAATAAAATACCAGGGGATTCTAAGTTTTCGCTCGTACGAAATAATATGGTGTGAGATAATAATGTTGCTGTTATTATAACGTACAGTTAAAGGACAATGTTAATAATACAATATTATAATTTAAAAATGTAATCCTAATGGGATACCTCTAGTGTCGGAGTCCTTTTATCGCCCAAACTATAAGCCTAAAATAAAAAAATACCATTAAAAAGTCTTTACCTAACTTTAAATGTATGAGGCAGACTTTAACTAGACTGGGTTTTTTTTCTAGAATTTCGACCATTGTGTCTATTTGACAGACGCAAGAAAATTAGAAATGTTTTCACTTTATTGTTTAGGCAAATGAAAGATCATTTGAAATTCGATGCTTCATTGTACCACAGAGTAACTGTACCTACCAAGTCTAGACCCATTTCATTATTTATTTATTTTCAGTGTCAGGTATTGGGCTATTGTTATAGTGTGGTTAGACCCTCAAAAAATGTATTGCAGCAACTTATTGCCGGAAAATATTGCTCGTGTAGGAGCGACGAAAATTTTTTGCCATACAAAAAGTGTTGCCTGGCAATACTGCAATATTGCAGAGAGTTCGGAAACATTTTAAATGTGGCCGGGCAACACCGGAAACATTGCCGGCAATGTATTGCAGCAACACAATTGCAGTAAAAAATTGCCCGTTTAGGAGCACCTTTACACAAATCATCCAAACACTGGAGTGACCAGGTCATATCTAAAGTAAGAAGTCTGCATGACTGACTAAGCTGTGCCAACAATTTAAAAAAAGCGAGATGATTCCCAAATCAGAGTCCGCTAATGTCTTGACATGGCCACAACAGTTTTCCAGAAAGAATTTGGCAATTCTTTGGTATCCAAGAAAATACTATCACAATATATTTTCAAACAATGTAAAGACCTTACCTTAAAAACAATAAACTTCACACGCAAACTTGAAGACACATTTTATCATCCCAACAAAGATTCAAAATATTCCAACGTTTATCGTTCAAGAATAACTACAAACTGAACATATTGGGCGATATTTTGTCTCGCTGGAAGCAGATGGATGTATGAGGACATTAGCAAAGCCTCGGGGTGGCACCAATTTATAGTCGCATAAATATATCGGACAGAAAGCGATGAATGTGTTTGTAACAAAGCACTAGTTGAAGTCTATTGCGACGGTATGTGCAGAGATATGTGGACTAGTTGAAACAGCAATTGTAGTTTGAATCGAAATACAAGGTGCATTGTTGTATTGTAAAGTTTAAACCGGTAAGAGGTTAAAATATTCTGTAGAAATGTAAACTGTGGTAGTTTCTACGAAATCTGACAAAGTGGGCATGTCGTTCTACAAAAACAGAGTAAATACGTAATTAAATAGTCGGTAAATCGCGTTTGATAAATGGTAACAGTAACTGCTGCTAATCTGGCTGCGAATGATTTTTCGCCACCATAGTTATAAAAAAGAAAACGCCTATAAATATTAATAAATAAATAAATAAAACTGGCCAAGAGCGTGTTGGACCACGCTCAATTTAGGGTTCCGTAGTTTCCCGTCCGTCACAATAAGTGTTCCCACTTACGGTTTATGCATAAGGTTTATGTTTATGAGGTATTTTTTGGGGTGGTTTGGGTCTACCTCCTAGCGGTCCACCCCGGGCAACGGCACCACTTGTGGTGACGGCTGAACGACCCAACCAGCGGTGGTAGGTCTCGCAAGAGTCCGCCTGGTAGCTACCACCTTCCCGCCGGAGTCAGGTGTCAAGCAGCTTGCTGTGTTTCATCTGTGCGCGGGAACACCAGAGCCTTTGGGGGATGAATGGTTGTTAGTTGTGTTGCATATAGCCGATTCTGTGGGTCCTTGAGTGACACCGGACCGGGTAGCTCACTCTGGAGGGTAGCGGGATCCGTGGCACGGTCTTGCCGGTGACCGACCGCAGGTAGTTGGGGGCCCAAGTAGCGCGCTAGCCACGTGCCAAAGGCTGCCCCGCCACCTCGCGAAAAATCCCGAAATAGCTCCACCGTGCCAGCTGGCGACTGGATGGGAGGATCCGGTGGCTATTTCGGGGGGGCTCGGGCGTCCCCGCAGTCTCCAAGTGAGCTCCTCATTGATCGGGTTTTTACTCATGCAATTCACTTGGCGAAAGCAACGCCTCGACATCCAATCGTCCCCCAACCCGCACTACTTAATATGAACAACAAAAATAAGAATAGGGTTAAACACCGGCGGCACTTCCTCCCGCTGAAAGTGCACCTAACCAACATACGTGGGTTGCACTCAAATCTCGACGCAGTCCACCACCACCTCGAGACTGAAAAGCCGCACCTGTTCTTCATGACGGAGACGCAAATTAAAACCCCAGCGGACGTGGCGTACCTCAACTACCCAGGCTACTCACTTGAACACAAGTTCAAAGAGAAAGCGGGGGTCTGTGTGTACGTCCGCGACGACATCTGCTGCAAGCGTCTTCGCTGCTTTGAAACTTCCGGGTTCTCTACTCTGTGGGTCATCGTAGACACAGGATCCCAGAAGACCTTATATGCCTGTGTTTACCGATCGCACGTCGGTGACCAGGAGACAACCAGGCTATTTGACCATCTTGCTGAGACTGCAGATAATGCCAAAATCCTGGAAGCTTGCTAATGTGCAGCCAGTGCCCAAAAAGGGCAGCCGTGCCGACCCCTGTAACTATCGACCAATCGCCATCACCTCCATGCTCTGTAAAGTCATGGAAAGGGTTCTAAATAGCAAATTGTTGGCATACCTAGAAGACAACAATCTACTCAGTGACCAGCAATATGGCTTTCGCCCTGGTCGGTCTACTGGAGATCTTCTAGTGTATGTTACTCATTGCTGTGGCGAAGCCATTGAGAAAAACGGCGAAGCCCTTGCCGTTTCGCTCGACATCTCAAAGGCTTTTGACAGGGTTTGGCACGCTAGTCTCCTTAGCAAGCTTCCTGCTTATGGCATCCCTGCTGACTTTTGCTGCTGGGTATCAGACTTCTTAACGGGACGGTCGATTAGAGTGGTCGTCGACAGCTGCTCTTCTGACCTTATGGCCATTGATGCCGGTGTTCCTCAAGGGTCTGTTCTCTCTGCAACACTATTCCTGCTCCATATAAACGATATGCTAAATCCTAGCATAGTCGGTTACGCAGATGACAGTACCGTTGTAGAGAGATATCTGGCCAGCGCAAAAGACAGTAGGGACGATATACGTTCACAGAGAGAGGCCATGGTAGAGCGAGTGAACTTTGCCTTGAGTCGTGTGTCCCAATGGGGCGATCACAATCTAGTGCAGTTCAATGCCGCCAAAACGCAAGCGTGTCTGTTCTCCGCTAAACGGAGCCCATTCGACCTGGCTCCTACTTTCCGAGGTGCACCTGTAAATCTAACCGGCTCCCTAGAACTCCTTGGCATGGAGTTGAGTTCTGACCTCAACTTCGCCGCTTTCATCGAGTCCAAAGCACTGACTGCGGCGAAAAAGCTGGGCATCCTTAACAAGGTTAAGCGATATTTCACGCCGGGACAGCTTCTAACACTTTATAAAGCTCAAGTCCGATCGTGTATGGAGTATTGCTGTCACCTTTGGGATGGCTCAGCCAAATACCAACTGGCCGCATTGGATTCGGTAGAACGCAGAGCCAGGAGGTTGATTGGCGACAAGAAGCTGGTGGCCCAACTGCAACCTCTAGCACATCGGCGTAAAGTTGCCTGTCTGGCGGTGTTTTACAGATTGCACTTCGGTGAGTGTGCTCATGAGCTACACGAGCTCATTCCCCCGTCTCCGTTTTACCACCGGACATCCAGACGTACGGCAGGATACCACCCTTTCTTGGTCGATATTCCTCGAATCCGCACGCAGCGTTTTTCGAAATCCTTTATTATGCGCACCGCAAAGGAATGGAATTCTCTGCCGGCGTCTGTGTTTCCAAAAGCATATAACCCGGATGTATTCAAGAGAAGAGTGCATAGGCATCTTTTGGGTGAGCTCGCTCCATCGTAGGCCCCGTCTATGCCCTCGGACTAGTCTGGGACCAAGAGCAAGCCCATAAGTTATAAAAAAAAAAAAAAAAAAAAAAAAAAAAAATGAAATTAAATGTTTTCTTTTAATTTTTATATTTGAGTTGATTGAATGAAAGGTAAATTACGATATACGGTTTATGACGTATTAAAAAAAAACTATTTACTAGATCTCGTTCAAACCAATTTTCGGTGGAAGTTTACATGGTAATGTACATCATATATATTTTTTTGATTTATCCTACTCTTATTTTGGAAGTTACAGGGGGGGGGGACCAACATTTTACCACTTTGAAAGTGTCTCTCGCGCAAACTATTCAGTTTACATCCACTCAGCAAGTTTCAACAGTATAGCTCTTATAGTTACGGAAAAAAATGGCTGTGACATACGGACGGACAGACAGACAGACGGACAGACAGACAGACAGACAGACATGACGAATCTACAAGGGTTCTGTTTTTGCCATTTGGCTACGGAATCCTAACAAAAAAACCATGAAAAAACCCGACAGCAATATCGGAAATCGGTGGTTTTGTTTCTGTTTCAAGAAATTGCCACCAACATCCAAAGTTGTAGTTTAGATTTTTTTTTATTCTTATTTTTTTTTCAAGTTAGTCTTTCTATTGTGTCTCAAATCATGTGTGTTCGAAGGATTAATATACCTCCCTTCAGTAGTCGGGTAAAAAGAAGGCCAAGTTCTCTTTATAAATAACTATCGAAAAGAAAAGTTGTAGTAGTGAAAATCATAATATTAAGTACAGTAATAATGATGACCGTTTTTGCCATAAAGGGCATTCTAAAAGTACCAACAATAAGCGACGAACGTATATGCCGATTTTACCGTGGGTGGGCATTATACACATAACCAAAATTTAATCGAGCATATGGGACACCGCGCTCGTAGGAGGCACGTAATCTTTCAAGCCTCTAGGGCATTCCTAATTTCTTTTCAATATTCGGAGAAATGTCAGCTATCTTCATGCCAAATAACTCACTTATAATATCATCCATATATGATGTCTTGTGTGGTTTTATTGGACTGATATGTCATTGAAAGCTAGCTGCATAGAAGCGCCGGTCTAGGCCCCTTACCTGAAGTTATCTCTCGAAATCTGAGTAGTGTGAATTACATATAAGTGCAAGCAATTTCTAGAGCCTAAGAACAGTTCTAAATAATAACTATCTAAGCTTCTGATTTTAGAAATAATACTAACCTCTGCAGAGCCAAAGCTTTTGGTCACACGGAGAAGGCAAGCAGGATAATCTGTCAGCTTTATAAGACGATCTTCATCAATATTACTATAGTTATAATTACTATTTTCTTATAAGAAAAGTAGAGATATGTTAAAAAGCTGTTGGTAAATACGACCAATTTGGCAATTTCTACCGAATGAGTGAGTGCAACAAGTTTGCAACACAATTTGTATGCAACTTTAAAGCTGAACATTCATTGACTTCCAGTAGTTTACCGAACCGTATCCGTACTTAAGTTATGCGAATCTAAATAACTTAGTTTACGACTTCGTATAGATTTATTATACACACCTAATTTTATTAATGACCGCTTTGGGGTTGTTTGTTTCGAGTTAAGATGACCCCGTTATGTGGCATGTTGGAGTTTATTAGTTTGCTTTGATGGGACCTCTATCTTCAACTTAGTGGGCAGTTTGAACTGTTATGGTATTCAAAAGATCGTTAAAAAGCAATGAAAATACTGTAGTTAAAACAGCTCTGCGAGTGACACACTGATGGCGAAATAAATGGATGTTACACTGTTCATTATACACTGTTAACGTTACAATGTTCCATCTCTATCGGGTACTTGACGTTTGACAGTTGTGTAACAGTAACTGGTATATTGCTCAGCCAAAGTACGTGTTAATAATTTCTATTTATCTCGCCCTAAAACTTTACCATGTGTGGTGAACCTTCTATACAATGTTAAGTGTTTTATGACGGGTTCGGTGTGTGTGTGTCATTGCAATATTTATCTATGTATGTATATAAACAGACTGACTGACTGACTGACTGGGCCATATATCTACGCACAACCTATACCTCTGGTCCTAGGGACGTGAATCTTTGATACGCTTTTGTAATATTTAACATAACATCATAGAAATATCAAATGATTTGTAGAGACGTTTAAGGATATTGCAACATTATCCTTAAAAACATTCTCACATCAAAAAATAAATAAATAAACTTCTTTACAAAGGCAACTTGTAACATAATTAGCGACTCTAGATAAGTAGTATTGTAGAATCGATGGTTGAACAGATTGTTAAATGTATGATTGTAATTTCAGCTATGCCAGTTATCTCGAAGTACTGATAAAATTATAACTTTGACAACTACACTGAAATAAAAAAAAAACAAAATGCAGAATGCCTGCCTACTTTGTAAAACTACCGCAAACTATACAGCTTTTTAAAAAGTCTCATCAAACATCCCAACAAAAACTGCACAAGTTTGTCTACCGCGTATGTTACCTACCGGAATATTTCAAATTTCCACCACCCCGTAGCAACAGCGTTGCTTTGACATGCTCATCACAAACAAGAAACAACAAAGGAATAGTTAACGAATATTTACTCTGCCCGTGTACTGTCGTATAAGAGACTCTACTACTTCTCTTGCTTAAGCAGGCCGCACACACATACACTTGTATCTCGATAAATGTGGCGCCACATTTGCAACGCAACACGTTTTAATCTGTTTGCGTATCTGTATCTGTTCGCGGGCCCGCACACTATGGACACATTTTGTTGCGACTGTATCGTAAACAATACAAACAATTGTGGCGCGCAATTGTTGTTACAAGAAGCATGCGGTGCCGGCCCAAGCTACGTAGCGGAACTCAGCGTGAAATTTTCCCAATCTACTTAGACCCTATTGTGTTAGTGATAAAATTGAAAATCTGTTACAAACTTTTTACAGATTGTAACTTAATGTGCTGGCATCTGTCCAATTGAAGTATCTTCGTGTTCTTTAAATTATACTTATCTAATGCCCATTTCACACAAGGGCAGAACAGTGAGCTTTACTGTTCTGCCCTCGTGTGAAATGGGCATAACCATAATACTTTCTATTTCTGTTGCATCGTTTTTTGTTGGTATAAATGTAAGGTATATACTGTTACCTTAAATAATTTATATCTTTTTGAAGAAACGTTTGTCTTAATATAAACGAGTTTTGGTAACTGTTTAGTACTAATTATTGAATAATAAGGCACATCAAGAACATATAATTTTAAAATAACCTTGAATTTGCCAGTCCCAACGCGTTACAAAATTTTCAATATCCTCAACCGTCATTTCAAAATATTCTACACCCGTCCGTAATACTTCTTACATGCACCTCCTGAATACTCAAGGTTACGCCGCAGATTTGTTTCACCACTATATCGTCACGTACAACAGAGGTACGGGGATTATCTTGTTTGTACTGGATCTCTTAAAGGAGTATGTTAAGCCTTATTTGGAGAAAGGAGTTCCTATTGTAAGTAATCCTTACTCCAAAGAGATTGAGCTTTTTATTGTCATGTGGCCCGTTTTGGTTTGCATTGTGTGAAATTCGATAAGGTTTTGTTCGGTTGCTATGGTGTCGGGATTTTATATCGGGGAAGAAAAAATATATAATATATTACAAAGAGGTTAAATTGTTTGTTAGATATACGTAGGAAGTAACCTCTAGGAGTTCTAATCCGATTATTAAGACACGATTCGCTTCCTTATCCTTATCATATTTTTATATATCCTATCGGCGAGAGCTAAAGATGTTTTTAAGTTTTACTCAACTTCTTCGTGACGAAATCTCAGATAGAATCTTTTACTTACAAAACATTGTTTAATTTTCTGTTTTTAACATCTTTAGCCTTTTCCCAATTATTTTAGGGTCAGTTTACTAGTTAAAGGTATATATGTGGAGCGTTATAATAGGTTTGCCTTACTCCCCTTTGGTGGTTCAATACAAAATCAATACTTCGACAAAGGATACCGATACCGTAACGAACCAAGTTAGTCAAACATATTCTACGTTGAAAACCAAAAGTTTCAGAAAGCCTCCCAACAATTCCGGCTTAACAAAAGGTAAAGCAGCATTGTTAATTGTATGTCAGATACAGAATCACATATCAATCGACTGAGGATTTTGAATGCCCGGTTAGAAATGCCCGATCAAAATGATAGTTTAAAACAGGGTGTTTAATATTTATACCCCTTATCCCTCTCGTCCCCACATTCCTATACGCGTGACTTGTCACAAGCGTTCACCTGCCATGTTTTTGTGGTTAGAAGGCATTTAATGACATTTAATCTATACCGAAAACTGACATTTTTGATTTATCGACGAAAGTTTTAACCGCTAGTCCTCAGTATTCACGTGTGGCAGAGTTGTGGTGTCTTTTCCACAAAGGCCATTCATTGGGAGTTGAAGTTTACCTCTTAGAGACATGAAACGTGGAGGTATTCTTTTCAAAAGGTAGGTATCCGTTTAGACACGATTTTGCGACCCCTTAAGGGGTAAAGTAGTGGAAGGGAGTTTGACACGCGGGTAAAGCCGCGGGGGAAAGTTAGTAAGGTATATAGTGTGTCATTTTAGTGTAACTAGTGGGTTTACTAGGCTTATGTACAGGATTCTGCTTATTTACCGTTTACTTCAGATGCTTATTTAGATGTGGTCGTCTACCACACATAAAAATGCTTACAGAAATTTTACAACGATGATAATGATGTTATATAAACTTTCAAAGTCAAAGTCTAAATAAACAATTGCTTATTACAGTTCTCTCGGCGAATGTAATGGCAAATGCCAAGAGATGCTGTTTTCAAGACAATGTATTTATATTGTATTTGATTTCACAGAATATAAATCTAAATTATGGACAGTATTTCCTCCGTATTGGCAATTTTTCTTTACAAATCCCGAACAAACTGGTACAGGCAGTTAGCACAGCAAGCTTTGTGTTGTTCGGAGAATTTTATATTGTGACATTTTTGCCAATGTATGTTGAACTCTTGTGCGATATTTTGTGCGCTCTGATAAATAGGTCAGGATTTCTTCAGCATGTGTCGACGTGTCTTTATATTCAGGATCTATGGATCCGAGGTCTATTGCAGTTTTTTTTTGTACCTTCATTAACAGCTTTTGAATTGAAGTGTAAGTTTGTAACCAAGACAAAAAGAGGGGAGTCAAAAGTTTGATCGCCTTATGAGTGTGTCTGCTTGTCTGTAGCACCGTAGCTTTCAAACTAGTGAACCGATTTCTATATGTGTTTTTTTATTTGAAAGCATCGGTTTAACCGAATTAAACAAAAGTTCAATCAATCAACATTTTTGATAGCTGCAGTCGCAACTTCAATTTCTTCGGGAGTTCTTTTATATTTTATTAGCTGCCCCCCGCGGTTTCAACCGCGTTATATCAGATTTTTGGTTACTAAAAAAAGAAGATAAAAAGTATTCTATGTCCGTCCGTTGGTCCTAAGCTACCTCCCTACCAATTTTCAGCCAAATCGGTTCTGCCGTTCTAGAGTTATAAAATGTGTAACTAACACGACTTTTTTTAATATAGGTATAGATTTACACTTATTTTGCAACCCTTTATGTACAACTATAGAATTGGAATGTAATATTTTAGTACAAACCAAGTCTTTTTATATTCGTCGTTGTTTACAAATTTCCTTTAAGGAAAGGCTTTCAGACTTGATAAATATTTGTATAGAATCCCAAAATAACATAATAAACTAAAGAATTTCTTAGAATAAACCTACAAAGTAAAGGTCAAGCTTTCAATACAGTAGATTCAATGTTTTATAATGAATTAGAGTGCCTACGGAGGACTAGAATTTTGCAAAGAGAAATCCAATATCAATGTTTTAATTGAATTATTTGGGCGGATCGTCATGTCTTTTTAACCGACTTCTAAAAAAAGGAGGAGGTTCTCAATTCGGATGTTTGTGTTTTTTTTTATGTTTGTTCGCGCATATCTCCGTCGTTTGCCAACCGATTTGAACAATTCTTTTTTTGTTTGAAAGCTACCCTTTCCCAAATGGTCCCATTGTCATCAGGTCCAGGATCTGATGATGGTATCATGCCGAAATCGATCGAACTCCTCAATTTTTATAGATAAACGTACGTTTTTTTTAAAGTTACTCTAAAACGTAGTTGGGACACTAACTAAAAAATAAAAAACTTTTTCCAAAAAAACCGACTTCAAAAACTAAAAGCTCAAAAATAACTATTTTGGAAGTCGGTGGCAAGGCAACACAATTCGATCGGCAGAAGAGAAGCCACCGACTTCCGAAATAGTTATTTTTGAGCTTTTAGTTTTTGAAGTCGGTTATCTTTTTTTTGGAAAAACTTGTTTTTATAGGAAAGAAAGACAGAATAAAAACCGGCTAAAAGTAAACAAATACGTTAGGTGTATTAGAGCCCCCTTTATTAACTTTATTCTGATTTTAAGTATTAGTTGTTATAGCGGCAACAAAAATACGTGATCTGTAAAAAAAGATAAGTCTTTAACTTTTTTAAATTACGTTTTAGGAAATACAGCCTAGTGATAGACAATAGACAGTCAGCGAAGTCTTAGGCCCATAATAATAGACGTCACTCAATTGAGCGACGCTCTCAAGTCTATTCCTGTCCTTATTTTTTCCCTTTAAAATGACAAGGACAGCAAGAAACTTGAGAGCGTCTCAGAGTTGAGGCCTTAGTAATAAGGAGGTTCCGTTTTACCGTTTGGGAATCCTAAAAAAATAAGAAAGAGAATGAGAAGAAAAACACTAGAAATAAATCGGCCCAAAATATTAATAAAAGACAAAAAAGTAGAACAAAAACAGCTAAATAATAACTTTAATTTTCCGAAAATTCGGCATCCACCGGCAAACGGTTGCGACCCGAGGCGGCCCCGTAAAGGTGGGTACAGATTGGTGCAATGCAACATGTAATGTAATTTTCTGCCTTACATTGCATGTTCCCTGCTGCCTTGGACGTGTGGCGCGCGCGGTACGCGCATTGACTACGAATCATTCGAGAACATCGGTTCCCGCATTTCGTTACGAACACTAGCCCTCGTCACACGTGTTCTTCTCCACGCACCCTCTTTCACCGCCATGATCGTTGCGCATGCGAACGAAACGAACGACCGTCCACGGCTGAGTCCTGCGCACACTGCGCGCCCCTTTGTGTTCGTACTAAAAACCGACAAATCTCGGATCGAGCCACGCATGAGTTGTAACGCTCGGAGCGTGCGCGACCCAGGCGCAGTTAGTGCGCGCGAGGCGTCCACACTATGGGAATCCTGTTACATTACATGATACATTGCAGCAATGTGGACCTCAAATTCTTGCATTGCATGTTGCATTACATGTTGCATTGCACCAATCTGTACCCACCTTAATGACCGTCGCTTTAGCTGATGTTGTTTTGTTACTATGACAATGTTCGCGCCTAAAACAACATAAAGCATCTGTAGATATCGTAATATTCTTTTTTTATTTTTCTTTACCCATTTTTTCCTTAACTGGGGAACTTTTAGGGGGGATTTTGAGATTTAATTTTCGATTCCCATTTTCCCGCTTAGGGGGGATTTTGGCAATAAGCCTAGTAGATAGATAGAGAGAGAAAATACTTTTTTACAACGCATAAGTCCGTACTAATATTATAAATGCGAAAGTAACTCTGTCTGTCTGTCTCTTCTTCACGTCTAAACAACTGAGCTGATTTGAATGAAATTTGGTACAGATATAGTCTGGGACCCGAGAAAGGACATAGGATAGTTTTCATTCCTGAAATCCTCCAGGAACGGTAACTATTATTCTACGCGGATGAAGTCGCGGGATAGTGCCGTATATAAATTGAACTTTAAAAAAATACCCCCGCCCTTGAAGGAGATTATGATTTAGGCCTTCAAAACAGCTGAACCGACTTTGATGAGTCATGTCTAAGAGCCATTGCTAAATAACATAACAAAATAAAAAACCGCATCTATGGTGCAACAGATAGACACGCAAAAGATGACCCAAAATGGGAGTACTAAAGTTTGAGTAATGTGTGTTTGTCTGTCACCGTAGCTCATAAACGGGTGAACCGATTTGAATGCGGTTTTTTATTAAAAGTAAGTTATTGATGACTAGCTTTTGCCCGCGACTTCGTCCGCGTGGAATAATACTCCCCGTTCACGGAGGATTTCCGGGATGAAAACTATCCTATGTCCTTTCTCGGGTCCCAGACTATATCTGTACCAAATTTCATTCAAATCGGTTCAGTGGTTTAGGCGTGAAGAAGAGACAGACAGACAGATGGACAGACAGACAGAGCTACTTTCGCATTTATAATATTAGTATGGAGTATGGATAGTATGGATTCTTAGAAATGTTTCGTCAAAATCAGTTCAGCCGTTGTGAAGTCATCATCTTTTGTTAAATTCGGTGGCGGGATTTTTATTTATTATTTTACACTTTTACTGCTTCATAATACACTGAATTACTCTGAAATTATTATTATTTTGTGTGTATGTGTACTTTATATCGACCTCATGTTATGAAAGGTGGTATGGAGGCCAGTAACACTGTCTCTATTATTCGAAACACAAAAAAAAAACCGGCCCGAATGAACCTATGAACCACACTGCGCTGCATTTTGTATATGAAACCTGTTAATCCTACCAATATTATAAATGTGAAAGTTTGTATGTGTGTGTGTGTGGGTGTGTGTGAATGTTTGTTACTCTTTCACGCCATAACTGTTTTATGCTATAAACTACACAGCGCTGCATTCTGTATAAGGCACTTGTTAATCCTACTTTAATAATAATAATAATTCTGGCCTATTACTGTCCCACTGCAGGGCAAAGGCATGCTCGTGTCTTCTCATACAGATAAGGCACGAGCATTGATCACCACGATTGCTTAAGGCGGATTGGCGATTTCGGACTCATATTAACTACGAGTCCAGGTTTCCTCACGATGTTTTCCTTCACCGATGTCTGTGATGTAGGTACAAGATAAATTTTAGAAAGTACATATGAATTGAAAATGTGAAGGTTTGTATGTGTGTAAGTATGTGTGTGGATGTTTGTTACTCTTTCACGCCATAACTGCTTTAAGCCACGGGGGTGGCGAAATAGTTCTAATAGTTACCCTGGCCCCGGAACATAAAGGGCATTCGAAGGAACATGGGCGGGTTTTAGTCAGTAAAAACCTGATACTCTCATCTCACCCGGCCGAGCGCGGGAGAAGTTATTTCATGATTTCCCATCCATAAAAAAAAAACAAAAAACTGCTTTATGCCAAAGATCCCACGGGGACGGGAACAACGAGGGTAAAACCACGGGCAGCAGCTAGTGTATAATACAAGTTGTTTTTCTTAGCTAGTACAAATCAACACAAATAACCAAAGAAAAAGCGTATCTCGAATGTAATCTAATTATATTGAGTACCCAACTGTAATAAGCTGAACATAAGAATGCTGAGCTTTGTTCGGTAACTAATTTGACCCCTCAAATGAGTTTCTGAAAGTTGAACCTTGATTGTGTTTTTGTGACCTAGAACATTCTGTCTTCGGAGTTTTCAAAATATCGGAGAAGATGGTCGATTTGTGTGATTTTGTTCTGTATATTGAGTCCTTGAACCTTCGAACACACGTGATTTAAGACAATAACAGCGCAGCAGCCTGATGTCGCTTGGTCGTCGCAAGGGTAACGCGGTGTCCTGCGTGAGCGACGAACGCGATGCGACGCTACGAACGCGACGAACGCGATCAACTCAGCGGCATATCCTACATGTGGCCTATATGAAAGTCTAAGGCGAGACGACACGTAACGTGCACTTGTTTAGTACCCCTACCATGAGATGTTATCGAAAACTTACTCGCTACCGTAGGCGTCAAAATGATGTGACAGTCAATAATCCGACTGAATAGTAAGGTTGGCTGTTAGTGAACTACTTTAGGGATTTAGTGGTTTTTTAATTATGATTCTCAATATGTCACTGTCAATTCTATCTGTGACCGCTAGGGGCGCTTTGCAACATTTCATACAATTTATTTACGGAGACGCTAGCGAATTTATTGATGTAAACTCATGGTAGAGCTACAGATGCGACACCACGAACTACGTAATGGCTGATTGCGTTGATCGCCGCAGTGCGTGATTCTGCATGATTCGAGAAGTCTCGTAGGACATTTATCGTGTATAGCATCGCGTCGCATTACGTCGCGTCGTGTTGCGTCGCGTTAGTCGCTTACGCAGGACACCGCGTGATACGATGATATTACTTATAATAACAACTGTTTCCGCAAGTAACCGGTTCCGCACTACAACCACTAAACAATACTGATTTTACACCACTATTAATTGACGTACTTTTTATGAGCTGTCAAAACGCAATTTTCCTATAGATTTTGTATGGCAATGGCAACTTATGACGTCACTAAAATAACAACTCAGTTGACTATCTATTTATTGATTTCAAAGCAACTAAAAATCTAATTTTACAGCAAATTGAAAATGAACCGAATTTATTGGGCTGAAATTAAAAGAGGTTTTATAGAAATTGTGTCTAACATTTATTGGTTAATGGTATAAACTACCCAATTTAGGTGGGTATACCGTACGCCAGACTCACGGCAGTAGTAGGAATCGTAGGTTTTTAGTCGAGAAGACTCCGACATAGCCCTCCGTCTCCCTGACAGAGAGACAAAGAGTCCATGAAGATTTCATCCCGGGGTGTATTCCCGTTATCCCCATTGATTCTGATCCCATTGTGGGGGTAATTACAGGAATTCATTAAAGTCAGAAAGTTTGACAATAAGTTTCACTAAGGTACCCAGTAAGGGTTCTGAAAGGCTGCTATGTAATCAGGACAGATTACCTACTGGTACATTGGTGTTTAGTTAAATCCTGAAAGCCGACTCTCAAATTTAAGCAAAGGCTAGGAGAGTTGAGTGTGCTGTTATAGTGGCCATACGCACATGCATGTAGGTAAAGTTGAGTAAAATATTAGAATTTAGGATAAAGATTTATCGACTCCATTGTATGAAATGTGGTATAGTGGCTAGTAGTTAAGCTGTGTCTCTATTATATGTACCACAAAAAATAAACAAAAACAAGCCTGTGTGAAACTCCGAACTAGACTGCACTGCATTCTGAATACTAAACTTTGTTTATGTTGCAAAAAAAAAACAGCTTTTTATGAAATACACAGCAATATATGTACATCTGTTTGTTTTCTATTCCTAGTAATTTCCACGACGCGGCGGTCAATTCCAATTTCGAGACGACTTTCATAGGCGTTCTAATTTTACAAGGAGTAATCAGGGCTGCCATAATTTCTTAAAAAAATTCACACAAACATAATTTACAAAATTCATAGAATTATAATGACTATAATTTAACATCCGTAGACGAAGTTAAAGGCATTACCTAGTTTATAATTCATACACTGGATTCGATTATTACCTGATCAACTTTATAACTTCTTGCAATTCGATACTATAGAATTACATGGAAAATTGAGTGGTATCTCAGAATGATTGGAAACGTTAATTAAATAACTTTTATGTAACGTGTAGGCATTCATCGTGTCTGTTACAAACAATTCTAGAAATTTCCATAAAGTTGAGTAATTCTCGACTTTGTCGGGAACGATTTTGTTACACGCTTTATATTTTTGACTTTTGTACCTAACTACAAATTTAATATTTTACTAGAAATTCTTTTCATTAAATATAGCAGGAGTGGGTTAACTACATTTTTTTTGCCTCAGTCTTAGGAACCATCTCCCTGTAAGTCTATTAAAATTTGTCAAGACCCTTTTTCGCTAAAATGGGTGAAGATAATAAGTTTAAATATATACCAAATAGGTACTCAAGTCTACAATCCCTTAAAGGTATGAAAAAATCAAACTGCAAAGTCAACGCAAACAAAAGATACGGCTGTTTGTACGTGGTTTGTACCGTATATATAAACTCAAAGTTCCAATGACACAAGGGAATCCAAACCTACTGGGTTCTTTTAAATCATGTAAGGCAATAAGCAATGCTTAACACAAGTAAAGAAATAAGTCAGAAAAGCATTAAATTCAAAAATAGTACATTTTTGTTCAGAACCCTCAATGTGTACGGCAACGATTACGATGGTTGTAACTGATTAGTGGAAATACATGTTTTCACTTATTTTTCTCGTTGACACTGTCTCTACTATGAAACTTTTGATCTTCATGGAACTCCATGGTGGTTAATCTTCTATACCTATAACCTGAAATGGTAACCTGACTGACTGATTCACTGCCTGTTAATATATCAACGCACAGCCCGACTCATAGTTCGCTGGATTTAGAGTCATGAAACTGACAGGGCGTGTTCTTTGTAAAGTGAATGCATCCACTGAGAAAGGATGTGTGGAAATCTTACGGACGGCGAGCGATGGGTAGCTCGCCACCCGGCTAGAACCAGGCCCGCGTCGACGGCGCGTTAGTGTTCCACGCGCGCCTTAAAGAGAAGTCAGCACGAGAAGGGGGGGGGGGAACAGGGCCAACGCCTGCCGGGGTTGCGAAATGTTTATAATAGTTACCGTGACCCCGGAATGTAAAGGGCAACCGAAGGAACATGAGTGGGTTTCAGTCAGTAAAAGTCTGACACGCCCTCCCGCCGCACCCAGGACCATGATTTCCCACTCACCAAAAAAAACCCAAAAGTGACAAAATCCCCTATTTTGTCACTTTTGGGTTTTTTTAACCCAAATAAAAAACCCAAAAGTGCCAAAATAGGGGACGGAAGTATGCGAATGCAAGTATATTATATTTGAGTATGTATTTGTTTTGAACATAACTAAATATCATTATCGTTCCTGGGAAAATCCATTGACAGAGGAAGTAATTTTTTAATTAAATTTTTCCTGGTCCGTAGAATTTATCCAAAAACGGCCAGTAAGTATGCTAAAAGTTTGGTAAATAACAAACCCGTGGGCATAACAGTTTCTAATATCACAAGCAATAGTTTGAAACTAATGAAATCAAATTGTTTTCATCCGTTCCGAATATTGTTTCAAACTTCGGACTTCCGCACGTTCGGATCCTTTACTTTATTTTTGAATCCGAGGTCAAACAAAAGGTTTATTTAGTCTTGCTCTAGTAAGCAAGGAATCGTTTCGTTATTTAGACTTTATGAAAAGGTTTGACCTTTAGAAGCCATACCGAGCTGATGTTACGGGCTCAATTTCCAAGTCGAAAGTTTTTTAATTTGGTATTTCAAAATAGCAGACCGACATTTTGGTAGTCAGTGACGTGACATCTCCGATTTCTTTTTATATCATTGGATAGCAAATAATCTAACAGTCCACCAGGGGCTCAAGTATGCTATTGCAATCGTGTCTTAGTGATCACTCATTGGTCGGATATCCGACAACTTAGATAGTTTTTATTATGTATGGGAAAAGTGTCGAAAGTTTGACATTACACGTCAAAAATCGATCCTTGAACTACTATTGTAATAGCAGATCTGTGTCCCAGATAATTGGTGATCATAGTCGTTTATCTCCAACACGAGATGCTTCACAGATCAGTCAAAATATCAGAGACTAAGATAGTTAATTATACAATACATATTATTATCATGTGCTTCTAATTACACTGGCTTTAAGGGCATGATGCCCTTCCAATGGGAAGATAGTAAAGCGTCTATGCTTCAAGAATAATATGCTTATGAAAATAAACCCAAAAAGAAGCCATAGACGACTGATACTCAGAAGCTCTAATGTCTGCCACTTAGTCTTTGCAGGGTATATCACTTTAGTAAGTAACTGGGCCATGGATGGTGGACTGGAAGTACATCCCTGTGATATATCCCATAATTACGCTTGGAAAGGTAGGTTAACATAGTCATAAAAATAAATGTATAAGTTAAAAAGATAAAGAATTTTTGAGTTAAATTCTTTGAATAGGATTGTGCTTATCTATAAATAAAATTAATTATTTAATAATTACTTTATTAAACTTAAAGATTTACTTAGAGCTTTACATTGTTTGACTTAAAAGATACGAAACGTACAAGATATTGCGATTTGAATGACATACGAGTATAAAACTGGTTTAATTTACATACATATAGTTTTCATATAGAAATAGAACATCAACACAAATACTGTAGATATAATGACAACCTTGATTAGAATTGTTACTTCAAATGACTCGTTAGCACCGCAGGGTACCTCGATCACTGTTTTGAACTTCGCTTTAACCGTTTGGTCATTAAATGAGTAATGTGCGAGCAATTACACTTTAAGGTACAATAATGACCACTACGAACAACTCTAATTATAAAAGTTTTATCGCTATTGGTCCCAATTCTAATGGAGATATCGATTTAACTCGATACCTTTGACGCTTTCCTAATCGATTTGATCCGATTGTTTGGCTAACTATAGATCGAAGATAAGGCTCTGACCAGGATCCAATCATGCATACTGATTTTAGCGTGCAATCAGGCTTAACTGAAATTAACAAATTACCACAATGTAATGACTATCAGATCATGTCAACGATAAAACTGTGAGAAAGCTATTATTCAAGAGTGGAAAATTCACGTTTGCCTTTCAAATAGGCTGTGATACAAAATGTATGTGATAATAATGTTATACTATCGACAAAATTGAATCATGACCCATTTCGACGACAAATCGTTTGAAGCTGTCAAAATAATAAGACTAGACGCGTGACATTTTTAATACATGTTTACGCGATTGTCGACCTAATTGTATTTGAATGTCTATAGGAAAATAAGCTTATGGTGGGTCATGATTCCATTTTGTCGATTGTACATTTACCTAACTTAAAAAAAAAAACATATTTTTAAGAGATAATATTAATTTCTAATATTGTAAAAAGTTGTTTTTTTTTTGTAGAAGGATATAAACCTACACTATTGGTTCGATTCCCACCCAGGACAAACTTTGTGTGATGAGCATAATTGTTTGCTCTGTGTCTGGGTGTTATTTATCTATAATATGTATGTATTTAAAAAATTATATAAGTATGTATATCAGTTGTCTGATTACCATAACACAAGCTCTGCTTAGCTTGGGATCAGATGGCCGTGTGTAAGATGTCCCAGGATATTTATTTATTTATTTTATTTTACTATTGCTGTCTATGATTTATTGTTCAGTTCTGTGTGAAAAGGCAAAAAATCGTGTTAAGAAACTAGAAGCCTAATTGAGTAGTAGAAAATTAATTGTAATGTAGTAATTGTTAAGACGTTTTGGTTTTTGAAGTTCCAGCATGTTTAACGGCGATACAAAAAAACAATAAGCAAAGATATTCCCCATCAACATGTAGGAATAACCTTGTGTCTACCTAATTATTTATGTCATCATCATCATCTCCCTAGCCTTTTCCTAACTATGTTGGGGTCGGCTTCCAGCCTAACCGGATTCAGCTGGATACCAGTGCTTTACATGAAGCGACTGCCTATCAGACCTCCACAACCCAGTAAATGGTTGAGACGATACCTCTTGGTTAAGGCTGGTCAGACTTTCTGGCTTCTGACTACCCGTAACGACTGTCAAAGTTCAAGACTGTCAAATTAATAGGTTTATGTAGGTATTTAAAATAAAATAAAAAACCGTTGTAACAAAACACTTTTTTCTTTTCTTGTTAGTGACGTTCTTATAAAATATAGGTCAATAGGTCCCGTTGACAGTGCAGAATGGGCAAACATTCGTTAGGTATTCCTTTGTCCCGATGTATCACGGTTCCGCTGAACTTCAGTGTAACACAACAGGCTATGAAAACTCGGATTTATATTTTACTGTAGGTATTGTACTGTATTTTTTTTTATTATAAATGGGCTTGCTCTTGGTCCCAGACTAGCCCGAGGGCATAGACGGAGCCTACGATGGAGCGAGCTTACCCAGTAGATGCCTATGCACTCTATTCTTAAATACTTCCGGGTTATATGAATTTGGAAACACAGACGCCAGCAGGGAGTTCCATTCCTTTGCGGTGCGCATTATGAACGATTTTGAGAAGCGCTGCGTGCGGATATGAGGAATATCAACCAAGAAAGGGTGGTATCCCGCCGTACGTCTGGATTTCCGGTGGTAAAATGGGGATGAGGGAATGAGCTCGTGTAGCTCATGAGCACACTCACCGAAGTGCAATCTGTAAAATACCGCCAGACAAGCAACTTTTCGCCGATATGCTAGTGGTTGAAGTTGAGCCACCAGCTTTGTCGCCAATCAACCTTCTGGCCCTGCGATCCACCGAATCCAATGCGGCTAGTTGGTATTTGGCTGAGCCATCCCATAGGTGACTGCAATACTCCATACACGATCGGACTTGAGCTTTATAAAGTGTTAGAAGCTGTCCCGGCGTGAAGTATCGCTTAACCTTGTTAAGGGTATATATCAAAGTCTTGAAAAAAGACACACTAACGCTCGCGGTTGCATCGGGTCACTAACTTATTAGAGAGCTAAATAGGTATGATCCGTTCTTCATTCGATGGGTATCTAGGGCACGAGTTAACAATAGGCGAGACGACAAAAAAAAAAGTAATTAGTCCGTCAGTTAGATAATCAAAAAATATGGGACACGTATTTTTTCTTTTTTCTCGTAAACAGAAATTGACGACAATACAGTGCGTTGAAGTTTCGTGAAACGTCACGCCTTTGTATAATTTTTACTGAGAAGTGACGTCACAAGCCCCCTCTCCGGAACTTTGATGCTCTTTATCTTTGTATTTTGTTATTAATTTGATCAAGCAAAAAATATGTGTCCAGTATTTTTGGACTGTCTAACAGACGGACTAAACAGAATGTCATTCTTTTGATGTAGTCAACATCCCTATTTATGAGGCATTTGGTAAAAAATTAAGGTATTGTTTTTTTTTACATTTTTGGAATGAGAATCGAATACTGATACCTTTTTCAATAATATGCCCCTAGTCTCACCGAACACGGTTTATAATAAGTTATGTCAAATAAGTTATGTCGATGCTATACTTGGGCTAATTAGTTACTTTCGAAAACAGGTACAAGAAGGAAAGCAGTCGACCAATTGAAAAAGCCTGACCTAGTACCGGAAAGTTTTGCCCGACCTGGGAAACGAACTCAGGATCCCACACTCAAAAGTCGCGCTTGCAATTACGTGACCAACGTTAGGCAAATCTGACCATTTGCCAAACATGCTATGTCTCAAAATTCAAATGTTATTGACGAAAAAAAAATTACCTTAGCTAACAAACGCAGGCCTACGTTCTAACTAATACCTCTGTACAAAAAATAGGTTAGTAGGTCACCTTTATAGAAGACTGGCGACCAGCCAAAGACTTTGAAAGTGTAACCTAGTGAATAAATCAAACCCTCAGTTACTTTGATGTCAAAAAGTACTAATTTAAAAATAACAGACTTTTAGATACCAAGACTAAACTTTTGAAAGTGTATGTCGTGAACGGGCGCTGTTCATTTTTTATTTTAATATTAATTTGTAAGTTTTTAATTATAAGTTTTGTTATTTACTTGCATTGTTTTCACATATTATAGAAGCACGAAAATTAATGTAACCAAAATTTTGTAAAACATGATTTTTTTTTAAAGAGTGTCCGTGAAGTTTTTTGCCTGTTCTTCTCCATAGAGACCTACGTTTTGCAACAGGCAATAAGCGTCACTTTTCTGACTGACCGACTCTTTGACTATTCATAAGTGCCTATAAATGGTCTAAGTGAAATAAATGTCTTGAATTTTGAATTTTTGAATTTATATATGTGTAAAGAACTTCAAAAAGTATTAAAATTTTATTTATAACAGTAAAATGCAGTTTCGTATCATGATGATATTAATATGGGAAAGTGTGGGTGTGTTTGTTTGTTTGTGCGTCTTTCACGGCAAAACGGAGCGACAAACTGACGTGATTTTTTAAGTGGAGATAGTTGAAGGGAAGGAGAGTGACAAGCTACTTTTTGTGTCTTTCTTACACGAGCGAAGACGCGGACATAAGCTAGTTGATGATATAAGGCTGGTTGAAGGCACAACACGGAGTAGAGCCAGAGAGAGAACAGAATGGAATAGGTGGGTTACCAACGTGCAAGCGAACTTGCAGAAAGTAAAGAACATTATGTATGTACGGTACTGTTTGCTGAAATACGAATATAAAATATTTAAAATGTAAGTTTACAGTCTGCAGAAAGCTCTGAATGCTTGCAGGTACATAAGTCAAGAGGATTGTACGAGTATACGCATTCATAATTTTGAATAATGTTGCAGCATTTTACAAAGAGGAACTATAGTACCAAGCTGGAGTAAAGCCTGCTTTGAATGACAGCGTACGTTTCACATACAAGCCCGCTTCAGTAGCTAGTTTTGCAGACTACGGGTTTTGAAGTCCCTACTCCAATTTGTATGGTCAAAGAAGCCTTGTGACTATTTCAAAGAGTACTGATTTTGAAAGTATGTGGATCTGTAGTAGTTATTTTAGTATAGGTATTATAATATTATTATTTACCCCGGGTATGGTATATGTGTGTAATGTTTGATGACGCACCTATAATAAAGGATGAATTCCTAATTTGAAGCAATGTTTAAAAAATATGGTACCCTAAATATTGGAATGTTAAATACTATACGGGTTATCGTTTAATTGAATAGCCCATAGTTTCTCAACTTTATTTTGCTCACCGCCTACTTTGAGAAATTGTTTTTTTCTAGAGCCCCCCATTTTCTTGTTTTGCCTTTTTAGACTATATTTTTTAATCTACCCTCGCCCCGGTCTTCTACCTGCCCCCCCGAAAGTCTCAAACGCCCACAAGGGGGCGTTATCGTCCACGTTGAGAACCTATGGCTAGCCAATAGGTGATGAAAAGACTCAACGCAGGTTGGTATGGAAGCGAGTTTATGTACCGAATACTGAAATACTTAAGTAAGTGGGTTTAAAACATAGGTTCAAACTTAAAATTTGTTAAAATATGTAACCTACACCAAATCTATTAAGACCAAACTAGCCCAATGCTCAACAACAAAATTCAAATAACAGTATGAAATAGGGGATGAATATGTGTATGAAAATGGACAGACGAAACCGCAGAAAACAACAAATTATATCATACAAATTAAAATGAGACCCATAAACTAACATTGTATTTAATACGATTCCAGCAAAGCAATATTGGAATCAAAAGCACCGCTAATGTGTAATAATGTAATATGCTAACTGAAACCTCGGAATACAAATTGCTAGCATGTGCGGCGATGCATGCATTAGTTCTTCAGTAATACCTAGTTGTTGAAACGGAGCACTCGCTGAACTTCAATTACAGAGAAATTGAAAGGAATTTGCATCAAAGGGAAGTGTTACTGTTGCGTTTCATGAACGAGAATCAACGCTAATTAACTTAATTAGGTAAGTTTTGCCCTTGAATTTGCCTGTTGATGTATTAGTATCCCGTAGGAACACCGTAGTTCCCCTTCCATCACAATAAGTGTTCCCACATATGAGTTTAAAAAAAGGCTATTTATTACTAAGTACGCAGAAATTATTTTGTACAACCTTTTTGTCTTTTTTGTACAAAAACTGTTCTTTCCATCATGTTAAAAATAATTTTCTTAGAAAGTCCTTATAAAGTTCTAGACCTATGGTTCAAAAGTTTGGGGTGGTGGGACACACGCAATTATTCCTGAAATTATTGACATTATCGAAAAATGATTTTACTAAACCCCTATTCATTTTTAAATACCTATCCAACCATATATCACACGGTAGGGTTGCAATTAAAAAAAATCACTTCCCACTTTACATATAGGGGAAAACCCTAATAAATATTTTTTTAACCCTAATAAATAATAAATTTTTTTTACCACTTTATCGGCGTAATTGATATACATAATTATTGGTACCAAATTCCAGCTTTCTAGTGCTAACGGTCACAGAGATTAAGCGGGGACGGACAGACAGACGGACGGACAGACAGACATGGCGAAACTATAAGGGTTCCTAGTTGACTACGGAACCCTAAAAAGCAATAAAACACTTACTTACCTAACTACAAATTTTCAAACGATTTTTTTGTGATTAAATATTGTTACTGAAGAAAAATCTCTATGTTGTCTTTAAGTATGAAAAACAAGCTTTTTATTTAAATAGCATTGGGCTGACAATCCACCGAAATAGATAGAAATGAAGCGGATAAAAATGGGCCAATAGCAACCGCTTAGGTATGATGCGCTTACGTTGTGTCAGAAGTTGAGTTGTTGAATTTTATCTGCTTCATCCTAAACAGGAAATTCATTATTATATTATTTTTGAATGGTGTTTCAAACGATACTTCTTCAGGTAATTTGTACTTACAAAACTAATTATTGATGAACTAAGTACCGATACAAACTATATTTTTGGTTTATTCTCAATAGACGACGACGACTGACGGCCGTAGCGGGCGTAACTCAGCAGCCTACTAAATCGAAACATGAACTCTACGTTATTATCGGCAGTGTGAAAGATACATTACGTCCTGCTAGCGAAGTTTTTCAAAAGTGGTCACTAGCTAACAAAAATGACTCATAATACTTTTTGTATTTTTACCTATATTATTGGCATGACGCCAGTATTTGTTCTGGAACGCCAGTCAGAGCTGGTTGAGTTGGAAGCGGCGCCGGAATCATGCTGGCTTTTTATCGTACCGCTTTTCATCGGTAAAAAGAATACCATAGCTCTGTTTCCTGTCTGCTGTTCTTTTTACTCGACTGCTCAAAAAAGTAATGTTTATTTGTAACTGGCTGTCTCCCGCGGTTTTAACTGGGATATTCTTCGAGTTTGAAAACGGTTATACATACGAATATACATATTTATGTATGAAAAGTGTTTTTTTTTCATATACTACTTGATTATCAACCCTCACTCAATAACGGGGGTTTTATAAGTTTGACCGCGACGTGTGTGTCTGTCTGTCTGTCTGTATGTGACACCGTGATAGATTTGAATAGAATTTTTTTTTTATTTGAAAGTAGGTTATGCAGCGATGGTTTTTAGACGTGTTTTATCAAAATCGATTTAACCATTTCGATGTTATCAACCTTTTTCTTAGCTGCAATCACAATCTAGTACTAGCTTAAGGGGCAGAGGTATTTTTATTATAGTTTTCTATTTATAAAAGATCAGATTAGGGCAAATCAGACGAGACATTTATTAGCATGTCAAGTAATAGCGGGAATAAAAATTAATTTTTTGACAGTTTATTTCGAACTCAAACAGCCAGCAGCCAATTCAATTTCACGAATAGCAGACCAAACTATATTATAATTAACCCTTGAAGGCACAACATTGCAATATTATAGATACTTCTCTTTGTTAACCAAAAGGGCCCATAATCAATACCCCTATTATCTTTCAGAATCCCAATAATGCCTTACAATATGCCGTAACTCGAGCACTGGAAACCTTTAGATCAGGCCTTTGCTTAATATGTTACAAATAAATTAAATTGTAGTGTCTGTTTGTAACATCAATATTACGGATTTTAATATTTACACGATATCAAACCAAAATAATTATTTTTTGTCTCTCTTTGTTACGAGTCATCTCTGACACGACTGGACTAATTTTGACGGAATTTTCTCAGGTAGAGAGCTGATGTTACAAGCAGTAATTTAGACTACTTAATTTTTGGAAAAAATTAAGGGTGGCTTGGCGAAAAATTATTTCTATGCGAAATTTAGCGCAGGTAAATCCGCGGGCACAGCTAGTAGAAACTTTATCTGCACATATAATTCAGTTGCTATAGAGTACAAGAAGGGTCGGAATGTCTGAGATGCGTAGAAAGATGGTCGCCATGACAACCTGGTAATAACAAGCAATTCGTAATTAGATACTAATAAAGTATCTATTTTTGACGAGCAAAAGGAGGTTATGAGGTAAACGTGAATATATTTTTTTTTATTATGTACGACTTTGGACACGTGTAACTAGGCTACGTAGTATAGTCTGTTTTAGTTATTTAGGACTTTCTTTATTGAACTGGGGTTATATAAAAAAAACCCTAAGAGTAGAAAATAGGGTCCATAGTCATTTCGCAATACGAGTTTTTCGAACCACGGTGCGTTTCGCCCAAGTACTATTTCTGAATGTAACTATTCAACTATTTGCAGCGCTGGGTTGGAGTGGTGCGAATGCAAATGACTCAATGTTTTTGCGACCATTTATTACTGAGCATATAATGCTGAGTGTCGTGATGGTCCAGTGGATAAGGCGCCCACTTTTTGTGTAAGAGGTTGCGGATTCAAACCCGGACCAGTACTTACCAATGCGACTTTTTCAATTCATATGTACGTATTTTCTAAAGTTTATCTTGGACGTCACTGACATCCCGTGCATCGGAAAGCACGTAAAGCCGTTGGTCCCGGTTGGCATTCGTAGAACTTCAGACAGTCACACAGACAGTCACAGACAGTCGTTACGGGTATTCAGAAGCCAGAAAGTCTGACCAGTCTAACCAAAGGGGTATCGTGTCGCCCAGTTACTGGGTTGTGAGGGTCTGATAGGCAGTCGCTTTACGTAAAATACTGGTATCCAGCTGAATCCGGTTAGGCTGGAAGCCGACCCCAACATAGTTGGGAAAAAGTCTCGGGAGATGATGATATTACTGAGCATATTATGATGAAGATTCTGCAGTTAATTCTTACGCTTTGACGTTAGAAGCAGACTAGATTAAGAAGTCTGTTACCTTTATCCAGATCCATTTTTCAGATCTCTAGCAACCAGTTTGTTGGAGTGCTTGTTGCGATGAAACGTTACCGCTGTTACGAAATAACGATCTAACATAGTATGCTTTCTCATTCTTAATATTGAGCCTGGATGTAAATCTATTGAGTAACATACATACGATAAAGTTATAGTCATTTCTTAAACGTAATAGAACGCCACTAAATATTAAATATAAAAAAATAAGGTATGATCCAAAAAAGAAAACTATTTTCATTTAAATATAAGCTCATTTTTATGTCATATTGGTAATGACACATTAATTCGTTATTTTTATTTTGCAAGAGCATAAATTAGGTATAATTTATTCGCTTTACGTCAAAGGCTTACTGTTGACAGGCGTAAATAAATAATATTATAAATATGATTCATACAGAATATTATAGCGACGCGCAATGCATTGTGGTTGGCTTTAATCATAAGTTATATTTTTATTATGTTTTATCCAATGTAATAAATCACTTCGAAGTTATTTTGGCAACGTCCCTGCAGATTATAATAAAACATTCTCGTGCGTTAGATAAATATCGAAATTGATATTTATCAAATTAAAATGGCGGATATCGAGTTATTTGGATAAATCGGTATTCTCAGTTTATCGAGTGAGATAATAATCCAACCATTTCATTCATTTGTCATTGAATTTTGTGATATTTTTGATTGATATAAGACTCTCGATATCTTATCGAATTGGAGAAGAGCTAGTCATGAATATTATTATGTGGTTTTAGATTAAGTATTATTATATGGATACATTAAGTAAAGCACACTACATACGTACATATAAACTCTAGATAAGATAAACAGAAAATGTACTTTCCTATGCAAGTTGCAAGCGTTGACCAAACTTTGTTATCAGCTAAAAGTTGCACAGTGAGCCACAGACCGGTGACAAAACTTATAGTCCCCGAACCTACACTAGCCTGCACGAGTTAAGCTGTGATAGAAACTAGATAAACCTTTCGACGACCAGGCGACAGCCGGCTGTCGCGCTGCTATTGTCTTTCTATTGTGTCTTGAATCACGATGTTCGAAGGTTTAAGCCTAAAATACGCGCGTCAGTTGCAGGTTACATTTCCAGAATTTTCTTTGACGTCAAGGTTGTCTGCATCTCTGATAGCTGCTTTAATATTTCGTAACACAATTTCTGAAATAGAAAACTGTTGAAATGTTTAACAGATTATTCTTTTTTTTTTAGTGTTTATGCCTATGAGCGAAATTATAGCTACAGGTTTGACACTAAGGCTCCTAGGAAAGATTTCCGTGTTTGGAAAACCTTTGTTTTAATAACCAGTTTTAATACTTTAAAAACACCTTTAATTCAATGGATGGCCTTTCATGCTATTTTTTTTTTCTTCAAAACTCAGAGTTAAGCTGATTGTCCACCACCGTCACTGTCAAAATGTAAATGTCCGGTGTAAATAAATGGAATAATAAATATGATTTCAGCACAATACACGCTCATCAGTCTCAAAGATCAAAGGAGTAATAGATCAAAAATAATTTCATTCTAAACAAATTTTCCAGACTTTTGCCAATGAGGGTTTGTGCTTAAATTCCACTAGATGTCAAGACGTAGGCTTGTGGTCTATCTGCTACGTGATTGGTGAATTTTGACATATCTGACAATGTCATGTCGAAAAAAACCAATCATGCTGCAGTTGGAACTCACGCCTACGTATTGCCATCTAGCGAATTCATCACACGGGAAAACCCTCATTCTATCACAAACTATATTTTCTGGGACCGTATATAGGGTACCATACTCCGACATAATATATAATTAAACAAAGTGCTTTGAGAAACCTTGACGTATTCAATCTGTGCTTGAATATTAATTACATGGTTAATTAATAAGCCATTGTAGTGGTGAGCAGGTGGTTGAATGATATCACTTATATAAAGTGTAAGTGTTGCTAAATATACAATAACTATAAGTAAGTAGTTGTTGCCAAACCTTACATTGGACGTTTTAAACAGTTTTTATTTAGAGTACTTTCATCTCTTATTAAAGCAGCGATTCGAGGGAAAAGTCATGTCCATATTTCGAAAAGCCGAAATTTCGATCACTGCTTATTTTAAAAAGGGGGATGAAATTAAACGCCATCAGGGGCTTTTTTTTACTTAAATTCTAACTACTATTATCCTCAATGAAAAATTGACAATACTCTACTCTCTGACCTTAAACTGCTCTAGTACAGAGGCACAGAGCTTTATTAAAATATGGCGTAAATGTAAATAATAGATTTATTACCGCTGATGTGCAGTCGATTCACTACTACATTATTGATTACTTACTACATATTATTGAGCAACCGTGACGGCCTTTTAAATGACCCCAGACTAATAAAAAAAACGCCAAACAAAATTACTTTTCTTTACGAGTTACAAAACTCATTAACACAGTTTCTTAAATGTTCTTTATATCTCGTGAGATCCCACTTTATTAAGAGTTTTGTCCGTCAAAAGGTCACATAGTCGATTCATAATTCATAAGTCTAGAGAACAGATTAGCTTTAAGTAATGGTCCCAAAGAGCGAAGTATTAAGAAAAATCGCCTCGTAAAAGCCGTACTACTTAATTTTCTTAAGATATTTTTTCCATTTTCTTTTCTCAAAATTCCGTCACTAAGCTTGGTAGACAGAGCTCTAGCAGTCCACGGTATGTTTTATTCACACTTTGTTTGTATGGAGACTAACGTATTAAGATAAAGGAATAGTAGTCATGCCATGCATGTTTGCTAAATGCAATGGTGCTAACTAAAAGGCATCTGTACTAATAACTTAAGTCTAAAGAGTTTGTTTGGATGAATCTCGAGAACTACTGGTGACCATATCAAAGTTACATTACCATATGTTTAGGTATGCTTATAGTCTTTATACATTTTTTTTTGGCAGTGGGCGGGGCACATATCTCGTAGAACTGACGGCCGTTGGGGCGGAAAGGTTCTCGAGTGGCGGCCGCGTACCGGTAAACGCAGCATGGGCAGGCCTCCCGCAAGATGGACCGATGATCTCATCAAGATCGCCGGGTCCCGCTGGATGCGGGTGGCGCAGGACCGATGCATGTGGAAATCTTTGGGGGAGGCCTTTGTCCAGCAGTGGACGTCTATAGGCTGATAATGATGATGATGATGATGATAGGCTTTATAACGTCACATAGGTGCATGATGTTACATGCAGGCTTTTAGCGCGCCATCATTGGAGCGAAGCAGTACCCAACGTCGTGGATGCAACTATTAAGAACTGGAAGTAAAATAAAAAAATATGAAGATGTGCAGTCCTATCACACCTCCACAAGACTACAACCTAGTTACCTGATCGTTAGACTTCCTGGCTTTCGTACAACGACTGTCAAAGAACTACGAATGACAACCGGGACCAATGGCTTTACATGCCTTCCGAGGTAAGGAATGTACGTGATGTTCTAAATAAACTTACAAAATACATATGAATTGAACAATTCTTTATTGGTACCTGCTTGGCTGGTATTGTGTTGGTGTTATTGAGGTTTACTTGTAGTAAGCGCGTTGGCCACTGGGGTATCACGAATTTTTTAAACTTCAACATATAATAAAAGGTTTTGGCTCTGAATTTTCTATTAAACACCTCTATTTTATCGTTAAACGATTGACTACACGCTCAAAGGTGTCCACAGTCGTGTTGAGTTTCCCATTTCCTTGTAGATAAAATGAACATGAGCATAGCACTTTATGTGTCCCATGTAATCTCGACATTGTCGACGTAGATAATGCGATGTGTGCTGTCGTGATACATAATAAACCGTTTGCTTAGCTTCCGATCAATATTGTCGACTGAATTAAAGGGATCTCGTTTATAGGTATACTGTGTAAGCATGTTATTGTCTTCTCGTACGTTGGGTAGGTGGACTTTTCCGCTTTTCCGTTGGTTAAAAATACCCCTGGTATTTGGGCTAAAATAACAGCAGCAAAGCACAAAAGGAGGGTTATTTTTTAAACTTCTTTGTACTTTACTTACTTACTATTTTCTTTTATATTGCCTGCTAGTTCCAAAGCCAAAAAGGCAAACAAACCAAAAAAAGTCTAAAACTAGAAAATAATCAAAAAGGCAAAAATGTTCTACTTGTTACCGGCGAACTTGTATTTTCACATTTAATTAGTATTGACTTCTCTCATATTGTTTATTCAAAACAAGTTCAGTTCATAAGAGACAGTAAAAATGTCAATTCATACTTTGCAAAGTAACTCTTAAATAAAAGATCCAAAAATGAATCCCAATGACTTACATTTTCACAATAATTACGACATTCTCTCTCTAAAAACAATTATAGATAGATAGATAAAACATTTATTTGGTGCAAAACACAAGAAATAAACAAGAAGAGAAAAGAAAAAAAAAAGACGGGTTGCACTCCGGGAGTGCCGGCAGAAGTGAAAACTTGATTATTAACAGCGTGCCACGCGCATCCATGGATGGTGACAGCTGTCTACTATCCATCCGTCCTACGCTTTTTCGATCAGGTCACGTGTCCTGACGCGAGTTTAAGATTTTATACCCATTACAGAAAAAGTGCTCAACGCCGCTAAAGAAGTTTTCACTTCAAAAAACAATATTACAGTATATCATAGTGTAGTAGTAGTATCAGTATCATAGCTCGACCTAACATTGCCTGCTTAATATTCTATACACATATTTAAAGCACTACTCTGAAATAATCTTGTGTGCAGAACGGAATAAACACAATCAGAGGCACCTAATTTAACGCGTAATACGATGAATATTCTAGCCATGTTTACACTTGTCTTCATTATTTTTAGTTTACTCTGTATCTTTTTGGGGTAATATTTAGTTATGGCATTGTAGAAAATAAATTTCAAAATAATAATTTGTTACTCTACGATCACTGCGGTTTTTTTTTTCATAAAAATTGTATGTTCTTTCTAAAGTATGTTAATCTTGTTTATCACAGACAACATCGTAAGGAAATCTGGTTTATAACTCCAAAATTGCCAGTCCCCATTGAGCAAGCTTAGTGACCTTCTCTGTTAGAGAAGAGGCTGTAGTGGTAACAGACCCACTTTAGGGCTACTTTACTGCCGAGTGAGGTATTCATTATTAATAAGGGATGGAAGAATGCATCCTCTTTAATCATGACTTTTTATAGCTAGTCAACATAACCCAGCGAAATTCATCAATTTATGTCCTCACAGTTAAATCCGATTGTTTCCTCAAGGATCTTATGTAGCAGCGTCAGGGGGCGTACCACAAGCTCTTATAGCAGTATTACTTTGATATTACTTTCAGTGGGAAAGAGACGGCGCTAGACAACGTGTCTAACGCTGTCACTTGCACACTCCTGCAACAGGACTAAAACAATCTTACTTTGAACGTCACGGTAAGGGGGCAGGCCTTGCGTGTGTAACTCCTGTTTACTTATTTAGATTTCTGTGCTCTGAACGCATAAAAACCTATACGTACTCAAAGTCAACATTCGTTAGGGATCGGTGTGTCATCTTTGACATACGTGACCAGCATGATAGATGGGAATGTTACAACAGAGACGAGAACTGTTTAGAAGTCGCAGTACTGGTTCGAAGATGAAAAAAAAGGGAATATTAATAAAGTACGCATCAATATTTCGTAGGAATAGAACTTCTTATAATACAAAGCTTGTATTTCCCAAAGGGATTGACAAAAGAGTTGGGTATACAACGTGTCTAGGTAAGGACGCCATTTTGAATAACTTTTACTGCGGGTTCAACCTTGAAATCGAGAGAAAAGAAACAACTGATTTACACACTTAATCCACTTATAGCCTTAGGGTGCTTGTACACGGTGCATGTAGCTGGAGCAAGTAAAGATGCGGGTTACACGCGTGAGTAATATGCGCAAGCTATTTGTTCGAGTTACTGAGTCACTAGACCCGCACATGTTTTTAAACGATATGTTTACGATGCATATAACCCGCGCAAGTGCCTCAACATGCGCAAGCTACATGCACCGTGTACAAGGTGAACAAATATAATATAGAGCAGCTGAACTTTTCATTTGGTACACCCTTACTTAGGTAAACGTTACTTTAGTTATAAAAAAGCTATTGTGGCAGTCCTTCTTTTTACTTTTATTGACACCCTTGCATTCGTAAAGAAAACTGAACGGAAAACTTCAATAATCTTTTGGTTGAAATGGAGATGTTGCAAACGTTTAAAGCAAATGTAACAGATAGACACACAGAGTTACATTAATATAAAACTTCTCGAGTGGACGACTAGTATGAACGAATATGTATTAGCACTATCCTTGCCCGTGGCTTTGCCACCACAAATGTCGGTCGATACTTCCATACCCTATTTTACCCGTTTGGTGTTGGAATTTCCATAAATTCTTTCTTAATAGTTACTTACTCTCTTGAAAGACACCCTGCAAGTTTCATGTCTTTAGGACCAGCTGTTTGGGCTGTGCGTTGATATATAAACAGTCAGAAAATAAGTCAGTCATTGCCATTTTATATAGATCATTTACCTTTCAACGACCAAGCGACAGCCGGCTGTAGTGCTGCTATTGTCTTTTAAGGTTTAATGAGTACTCTCACTCTCTGAAAGATGGGCAGTAACTTTTGTGCTGTAGCTCAAGGTCATAGAACTTTTCAACAGTCCCTAGATCCCGCGTCACGACCTTTGTGACGTGTCTACGAGATATTGCAGTAATAAAAGGTTGATGCCCTTGGCGTATGTGCTAAGCAGATTGTTATTCACTTATTAAAAACTCACTAAATTAAACTTTTCTCTTTTAAATTTCATCTTTGTGTATTTATTGTGTCGTTTATTTTCAACCAACATTGATTTTCTAAGTTAAAAGAAAAACAAACGGGGATTTAAGCATATCAATGTTCTTTCGCATCAATTTTATCAACTAGAAAAGTCGATTAGGAAATACAAAAGAACAACACAAGTTTGTGTTCAAACACAGAGATACATCCTTTTAACTTAGAATCGCCATCAGACTAGATCTGTCTAGTCGGATAGCGATCCTGAGAAAGTTTATTGACACAATACATGCAGAAAAAGATAGAATTCAAAAGATAAATGTATAGTTTAGTGAGACTAGATCTGTCTAGCCTGATCCTAAAAGTAAAAGAAAATAATGGGCCTCTATGTTTGAGCACACACTTGTGTTGTGCACTGTACACTCTCTTATGTACTTTCCGTTTACTTGGATAGAATTTACTAATCGAAAACTTAGGTTCCGATAAACATTGCTATGTTATGCTTAAAACTCCATTTTTTTTAAAGATGATACGACGTATTTTCAAAATCAATTCACAAAATAAAAATAATAAATTTATTAGCCAAAAAAGAAGTGAGAGTACAGTTCTGTCATAACGTAAATCAGTTTTAAAGCTTCTAGAGAATTTTTGTGCCCACAAGACTATAGTGTCTCAACACTAAGTCTTTATAACTCGCTTTCCATATTCAATACCCAAAACGTAACTTGCAGAAAACGTAAGCCTTACTCAAACTTTAGTGCTAGGTCACAAGTAAGTAGGTCACACAACGTATAAGCGACCAGCGGAACAATAAACAGTGCAGTAACAATATTTTTGCTCCAAAAGCACTAGAAACAGAAGACACTCATGACCATTGTAGCATGCAAGTCGCAAGCCGTGCAAAGACTTGTTGCATGAACAACGAACCAAGTCAGAATGTTAGACCAAGAGCCTCCGCACAACACGTTTTTTAAACGCGCCGTCGACGCGCGTTTGTATTTATAAAGACGCGATACGCACGCGAGTCAGACGCAGCCTGTAGACCATTGCATACCTATATAAATTAAAACACGCGTTTAAATCGATACAGACGGGAGTGTGTAGCGATACAGACGCGACGAACCGCGCGCTTGTGGTGACAACAAACTGCTCTGTACAATTAAGCCCCTCGCCCACGGCGACTTTTTGAAGTGATGCTGTCGCTTGTTTCGTGAACGCGCATTTGTCGCATTTGCAACGCGCTACAGAAGCCATGTAACGGCGGCAGCAGCATGACTGTAGCGATGCAAAGACACGACTACGTCGGACGACATGGGTAGGAGGATGAAAGACGGGTAGCGCTCGAAGGGAGAACCGAATATCAGTGATACTGAATTGCAACAGACGCGCCACTGTAAGGCGTTTGCAACGCGACTGAGAATAATGCGCGCAGATGAAAATGTGCGACAGCAACGGCAGCGCTACAAAAATGCACCGTGGGCGAAGGGCCTAAGGCGCGACGTCAACGTCCGTCGCTAAAACGCGCGTCGACAGCGCGTTTAAAAATCGTGGTGTGTACAGACCCTACACTGCACATGTAACTACATATTTCCAACGAATATGTTTAGAATAATTCAAAAGATGCATCTCTATTCCAAGTACCTAAGTTTATTCCAACATTCGATATTGAAATATGGTATCTTCTATTGGAAATACGGCCAATTTAAAGTTTTGAATAAGTAGCTAGTTCGGTGAATAATTTGTATGGACGAAGCGTAGCTTACTTATAGCATAAATTGCATGTTTTGATGTTGGAACTTTGCAGGAAATAGTGCTGTACTTGGAATATGCTGTATAACGGAGTCACATTACTTAGTGAATCAAAGTTTTCAAATTATGGTAGACCAAGATCTACCGACAAAGTATCTAAAATATTTTGAGAGTTTATAATTAAAGTTTTGAGAATTGATAAAGGAGCAATAAGAGCTACATTTTGAGTGAAAATCGTGCACCAACTTGAAAAATACTTAATATTTAATTACTATGTTTTATTATAACTATTCAAATGTGACTCCGACTCACAAACAAAGGATTCTTTTTTGTTTTATCTATGTATGTATTTTTGACGGAAGTGGTTTAAAGAGTTCCAAACCCAAAGGGTACACCAGGCTGTATCTCATGAACTGTGATAGTTAGGGTTAAAATTTACACAGATGATGTAATTTTGTTGCCGCTATAATAATTTTTTTTTAAACCATCCATGTCGTATGTTTTGACTTTGAGAGTGTATCGCAAATACGACATATTACCATTTTTTATCAAAAGGAAACCACCGAATTGATTTCATATTATATAGACCGCTTAATTAAAAAATATATACATAATTTTATTATATTCAACAATCTATACATACAATAAATCAAATTAAATAAATTTATCAAAAAAGAGTGTCAACGATTACTAAAATACAAAAAAAAAATTGGTTTCAGTGTCTTAGCTCATCTCTGAAACTACGCAATAGTTGTATATTTTAGTTTTTACAACTAGTTTAAAACTTATATCGGGGCATAGTAATAACCTAATATGCAACTTCCAGTGACATTAAATAAACTGAATTTTACGCAGACATAGTACCCGCGCGGAAACTAGCTGGTAGTTTCAATTTTATTAATTCTAAATCAATACAGTTGCCGCGATTCAAGAACAATAGCACAAACTTTGGCTCTTCCTGGTATCAGGTTTTCTTCATTCGTTGCCTCGTCAAATAAGTCTAACCGCTGACAGTTTTCAAACTTCAACGAGAAACTTCCTTAATTTCTGGTCTTTAAGTTTGCCTCAGTTTATTCAAAACTTGGTGATACATTTCAGTTAAAAAAAAATTAAACTTTTGTAGCAAATATTTTGAATGATAAAAAACAGCTGTAAATATTATATTTAATTCATCTACACATAGCAATAGAAATAAAAGTTACATGATGATATACATTATAGCCTATGTGTTGACCCGACCCCTTAACAAAATTCATGCACAATTTAAAGAAAATCTATGCTGTACTTTTTGAGTTTATCCGGGACAAATATCCAGACAAACAGACCAAAACTTCAACAGAGTAAAATAACACAAATAACACATAAAACTAAGGATTTTCGTTACAAATGTTTGAAGGTTATTTTAGTTATTAGGTAGATACGCTACTAAAAGGTTTTGAATTTGTTAAGGTTGAGATGGGTCGCACTTGGCAAAGCGATAAAATGACAAATGACGCACTAGAATCTGCAGGTCAGTGGATGATATGAAAATGGTTTCAAGGAGAATATTTTACGATCAGAATGTCAAGTACCGATTTGATATGCTAACTTAATTTTTTGATGAGTATCGAGATTGACGAACATTGGATGGATGGAGGGAGATCAAATTGTCGTCTTTATCGCTTTGTGTTAGTGCCTAAAATACTGTCATCATTGTCATCTTGTAAGGCAATGTTTCTTTAGCCTAAGTAAAAGCTTTCAGTCTCCAGGTCACGTAAAGAGTCAATGATCTGGTTGACGATCATCGGCTTGAAAAACAAGATAAATACGTAACATTTAGACCTGAAAGACTTTTTTTTTTGGGAAGTGGGAAGTCGTCAAATGACTCCTCCCGTCCTGGGTGCGGCGCGAGGGCGTGTCGGACTTTTACTGACTAAAACCCACTCATGTTCCTTCGGTTGCCCTTTATGTTTCGGGGTCACGGTAACTATTATAAACATTCCACAACCCCGGCAGCAAAAAAATAAATTCTTATGAAGAAGAATCGGCAAAAAACTCTAAACTTACTTTTTCAAAATAATGTAGCTACAATACTATTTGTGCATATGTAGTTCAGTACTAAATAACTTAAAGATTAACTCCTCCAACTTCTTATTGCATCAACCATTTACAACATACTGCAAGAACACAGTCCTTTATCAATCATCTGGGGTTGACGTGACAAATTTACCTTCTCTCAAGGGCTGATGTCTGATGTATGCGAGCGTGTGTCAGAGATACGCCAATGTCACGTGCAAGCTTGTAACATGGGTTGTGTGCATAGAATAAGATAGTACAGAACTGCAGAAGTGGAATTCTTTATGATTTCGATATCACGAATAGGACTGTTCGATTTAATATTGTCTTTAGTCTCAAGTCTTTGGATTAGGTTTCTGTCGTCGCCTGCATGATGGCAACGCCTGAATAGGTTTGTGAAAAATTGGACCTAAACCACACAAGTATACACCAACTAATCGATTAGGACAAATTAATATAATTTGCCTATCTACATAAATATGTTTTTAGGAGTAAAAATAATATGTTTTTTGTTGGTCACACGTTAAGTAATGTCAGCATAAATATTTGGTCCTGACGAGTTTTTTAAATGTTTATTTGGTAAAAACTTTGATATACATATTGATGATACAACAACTGACGTAACAACAAAACCTTAAGCAACTTTCGCTAGTTACTATCAGGTACATTCTTTAATGCTTTTGTTAGAACAATCTACTATTCCCAAGTACAAGACTGTCGCATCTGTACAATTTCCCTACTCTACGGATTAGATCTCTATGACTAATGATTATTGTTGTTGTATGTATATGTGTTGAATTAGAACAATTGTAGTTGCGGTTGAGAGCTGGATTGATGTTCGATTTGCGTGGTATGTGGTTAGTACTGAATGCCATTATGTCGGTATGTTATCCAAGACGTTGTGGAGTATTAACAGAGACGAGGATTTGAATTAAATGTTCAATGTATTTCCCTTGAACTGTGTCGCTATTTTACATTGCATGGTTAGTTTTCAAAACTACTATTATGCCTACGTAGCTTTATATAGGCGAGAGGACAAACAAAGTTATAAGTTCGTCAGTTAGATTTTCAAAAAATGGACACGTGTTTATTCTCTTTATTTGTTAACGAAAAATGACGACGGTAAATTGCGATGAACACGCTGTGACTGAAATTCGATCTATAGAAGATTGTAATATTTATAATTCTTTAATCACTCTGAAAACTGTGTGTTACATTATTTTTCAAATCAACACAGAAAATATACAGAGAAAATACAATGCTGTTTATTTGTTAGGATGGGTAAAGTCGTAAAAAAATTGCTAATTTTAAAATATTTCAATTTTTAACCGACTTCAAAAAAAAAAGTAGGTTCTCTGTTCGACCTGTATGTATGTATGTATGTATGTTTGTCCGCGATTATCTCGCGTTTGGCTGAACAGATTTTGATGCGGTTTTCAGTAAAGTGTTTGTTACATTCTGGGGAAGGTTTTAGTATATAACACTAATGTATATCCCGTGACGTTGCCTGCATAGATCGCGTTTTGCTTTCTTGGATTGTAGATTTTCAAAGACGATTGTATGTTTGACCGCGATTATCTCGCGTTTAGCTATACCGATTTCGATGCGGTTTTCAGAAAAGTCTTTGTAACATTCTGTGAAAGGTTACACTAATGGATATCCTGTGACGTTGCGCGCATAGTGCCGTTTTCATTTTATAAGATTATAAGTTTATTTTGAGAGCTACCCTAAAACGTAGTCAGACACTGAGACTCTAACTAAAAAGTAAAAAATAAAAAGCTTTTTTAAAAAAAAGATAACCGACTTCAAAAACTAAAAGCTCAAAAATAACTATTTCGGAAGTCGGTGGCATCTCTTCTGCCGGTCGATTTGTGTTGGAGAGGATTCTAAACGGTACGTCATGATATGACAAGTGTTTGTTTTTAACCCACGGGGTGTTTAAAGTTTGATCGCAATTGTGTGTGTGTGTGTGTGTGTGTTTTTCTGCCTCACCGTAGCGCTGCGGGTGGACCGATGTGGATGCGTTTTTTATTTGACAGTAAATTATCTAGCTATACTTCTTAAACATGTTCCATCAAAGCGGTTTAGTCGTTTCGAAGTTATCAGCGCTTTTGTCGGTTGCAGTCGCAATCTTGATATCTTCGAATTCAAGTTATGCTAAAAATTTTAAAAACCTCATCGGTTTAAATTTTTAGCATAACTTGAATTAATTTCATGTAGTTAACCGTATCCGAAACCGAAATAACATTCCTCTATCCGTAACCGTATTCAGATCCGAAGCGCCATAGTAACATTACGTTAACGTTTTGTTTCGTTAACGTTATAAAAGCTGGTGAAATATTTAGCACCGTTAATTTATTCTTGGGCATTGTGTATGAGTTTTTATGAATCGTAAAACAGAAAGTTATATTTTTGAGGTTCAACAACCGCGTGTTAGGGAGATTTTTACACGAAGGGCAGGCTTCGTATTTGTGTATTTTATAAGTATTCATAAGACTGTACTTTTTATGATGAAAGCGTACAGTTTATTAAAGGTGACTTAACTATTTTGACAGGTCTGTTGGTAAGCCGGAGGTCGCGCGTGGGTTCGATCCCAGGATAAACTTTGTGTGATGTGCGTGAATGTTTGTTCTGTGTCTGGGTGTGATTTATCTATTTTATTATAAGTTTTGTATATATCAGTTGTCTGGTTATCATAGCGCAGGCTCTGCCTAAACTGGGATCACAAGACAGTGTGTGAGTTGTTCGAAAATATTTATTATTTTTTCTATATCACGTTACCACAGTAACGTGTCTTGTCTAGGGGTCAAATTAGTACAAGCTAGGCTCTGTAGTATCGTGTATTGCCAAGGGTCAATAAAGCAGTCCCTATAGACAGATACATTTATATTTATTATTTTATCCTAGTTTAAGCTTTTAAACTTGATTCAAAACTAATGTTTTATAAATACCTTAATATTGTTTGTAAAAAGATAATATACACACATCAAAAGTGTCTAGGGATATTTTAATTAAACCTAAATAACTAAAATTCTATTAACTTTTTGTTAAGACACCTACACTTTAAAATAAACCTTGTTTAATTGCCTATCTAATCTGATAATAAACTTTTAGATAAAGTTAAATTTAAAAAAAAACTTAGAAGAAGAGGAAAAACTCAACAAAATTTCAATTTAACTTTATTTTTGAAATTTCAAAACCTAAACAACAAAACAATTTTTTTTTTATAAAAATTGTTGAAAACTTAAAATTAATAATTCGTGCGTTCCACTTAAGACTCTCCTGACACATCTGGAGCGGTTCTGCATACTCAAAACAAGGGTGTCAATATCCTGTTGTGGAGTACTGTCCCAAATCCTGCTAAGATGCAAGAAAAGCTGGTTTTGATGCACAATATCAACAGGGAAATTCCTACGAGCTCTTCTCTGAAGCATATTCCAGGCATGCTCAATAGGATTTAAGTCAGGGGATTGTGCAGGCCGGTCTAAAGCTTGGATAACATGCTGTTGTAACCAACTTGTAACGATACGCGCCGTATGTGGACGGGCATTGTCGTGCATTAGCTGGAAATTTTGTCCCATTTGCTGTTTGTGGGGCAAGATTACAGGCTCTAGCACCTCATCTCGGTATTTTCGAGCAGTCATATTGCCTTGTATCCAAACGAGGTCCGTTCTACCGCCGAGACGAATTCCTGCCCAAACCATAATCGTGCCACCTTAATATGCATGAACTTGTTGTGGGTGCTGCAGTCGATTCCAACGTCCAGGTTTTCTCCAAACGCGTACTCTTCGCGAATCAGGATGAATCCAAACCTAGATTCATCAGTGAAAAGCACAAGTGACCATTGAGAATGGTTCCAGTTTTCGTGTGCAATAGCCCATTGTAATCTTCTTCCTCGATTACCTCTCCTTAGTGCTGATACCCAAAATGGCCTACGAGCACGTAGATTGACTTCATGCAGTCGCCTTCTCAAAGTTTGACGCTTACCAGCAAACCATACTCTCTCTGTAGCCTTTGAACCAATTGCATCGCCGCTGCATTTAGTTGACTTCGTGCAGCATTTACTATGAATCGGTCCTGTACATGTGTTGTAATGCGTTGAGGTCCTCGGTGCCGTTCCACCACTTCCTCCGTGACACGATAACATGACCAAAACCTGGATATAACGCTCTGACTGGTCTTCATGGCTTCAGAAACGGCAATTATGGGACAGTATTCCACAACAGGATATTGACACCCTTGTTTTGAGTATGCAGAACCGCTGCAGATGTGTCAGGAGAGTCTTAGGTGGATCCACGGAATATTAATTTTAAGTTTTCAAGAACTTTTATAAAAAAAACTGTTGTTTTGTTTAAGTTTTGATGTTTCAAAAATAAAGTTAAGATTGAAATTTTGTTTGAGTTTTTCCTCTTCTTCTAAGTTTTTTTTAAATTTAACTTTATCTAAAAGGTAATTATCAGGATAAATAGTCTAATAAACAAGGTTTATTTTAATGTGTACATGTTTTAACAAAAAGTTAATAGAATTTTAGTAATTTAGGTTTAATTGAAATATCCCTAGACGCTTTTGATGTGTGTATATCAAGTTTCTTTATTAGAAGTATTTTAAAAAACAAATAATACATTGTACTTTAAAAATACTTTTAACACGTCAATAGTCAGTCAATACAACTTATTTAAAATATCTAAATTGAACCAAACCATTATTTGCTCAAACCAAAAATATTTACATTGAATATTTATTTATTTATTTATTAAACTTCATGTACTAACACAGTACATAGGCGGACTTAATGCCTTAGGCATTTTCTACCAGTCTACCTTAGGGTGATGCAGAGATAAAAACATAGTAGGTGCAAGAAAACAGAAAAGTTACAGGTATAAAATGAATTAAAATAAAATAGTTACTTAAATACATAAATATATACATATATACATACATAAATTTTTATATACATACATAAATACTATACATACAAAGTAGAGAGAGATAAAAATAAGTACATGTACTATACATTAAAAGAGTGAGATGAGTCTGCCAACTCCTTGAGTAAATGTTCTCGAGCTTTTACCTTAAAAGTAAACTGACTAGTGGCCATCCTGATATTCTGAGGAAGTGCATTCCAAAGAAAAACAGCTTGGATAGGGAAAGAAGATTTAAGAAAACCAGAGCGGTGAGAAGGACATCGCAAAAGTCGATTATTGGAAGAGCGAAGATGTTTACTGTGTGCAGAGCATAAATATTGGAATTAGAGAGGTCAAGTAGGAAGGTGAACTGGGTTTGTCTAGAAGAGAAAACAAGGTAGTCAACGCTCTTAATGCTCTGCGCTGTCTGATGGGCAACCATTTGAATATTGGCAGAGATGGTTTTTTTTTTTTTTTTTTTTTGGTGAGTGGGAAATCATCAAATGACTGCTCCCGTCCTGGGTGCGACGGGAGGGCGTGTCAGACTCTTACTGACTAAAACCCACTCATGTTCCTTCGATTGCCCTTTATGTTCCAGGGTCACGGTAACTATTATAAACATTCCGCAACCCCGGCAGGCGTTGGCCCTGTTGGGCCCCTCCCTGTGCTGACTCCTTCTCTTTGAGGCGCGCGTGGAACAAAACGCGCCGTCTACGCGGTCCTGGTCCTAGCCGGGCGGCGAGCTACCCATAGCTCGCCATCCGCAGAACCGCGCCTACGGTGGCCGGTAGTCGTCTTGCGACTCTCGACGTCTTCGCCTGGGTCTTAGTCCGGGGCGAGAGGCTCGTCGTTGGCTCTCGCGCGCCGCCGCTTCCTTCACTAGCATAACTGCTTCGCAGAAGGAGGCGACGGCATCCCATTCCGTCTCGCCCCGAAGCATGGCCTGAACCAGCGCCGGGCGCGAGAGGTCACCGCCGCCGATCGCCTCTACGAGGACACGTCGATGGTCCGCCCATGCGCGGCACACCTCCACCGTGTGCTCGACCGTGTCCTCCAGGCGACCGTTACTGCAGTGGTGACACCCAGGCGTCGCTTCCGCCCGAATCCGACACAGGAACCTCCCGAACTGACCATGTCCGGTGAGGACCTGTGTCAAGCGAAACGTGAGAGTGCCATGACGCCTCTCCAGCCACTCCTCAAAGAGGGGTCTTACCGCCGCTATAACGGCGTGCCCAGGCAGAGATGGTATCAGATCACTTAAATGCGATTCTGATTCAGTGTTAATCAATAAATCCACTTAGTTGATAAAATATGCAAACCATTTGAATTGGAAATAGCTATCGTTTGATTAAATACTCTAACTAATTCTATAAGTGAACTGTGAGTGAATTTAGGTACATTTACACGGACAACGTTTTTCGCTCTTTGTGGAGCGAAAATAATCGTAAATAACGTTGCTTTTTTGTAGGTGCTTTTCAAAGTATTCTAGCTGCACATAAGTCGGACGCACGATGGGATTGTCATCATAAAAGAGTTTAAAAAATGTTGCTTAGTAAGTGCATCGGCCCTGCAATATTACTGTCACTGTCACTATTATTTTGTGAGACAGTGACAGTACACATTTAATGTGAGTATTATTAAACTAAGCCAAAGTATGTTCTTAGTTATGGTTATAATTATCTGTGTCTCAAACTATTTCTCTGTCAGGTGGTTACCGCACACAATATCATCCTGAACTGTAAAAAAGTATTTAAGTTTTACTGCCTTTAAATACATTATATTTATATGTTGGTATAATATATCGACGGTTCCAAGGGTGCTTGATCTAAGCGCCCCCTTTTTTGCGATATTTTAATTAGTAGCCTTAATCGTTGATATTTATATTAACAGTAGCTAAGTCCTGTGATTTCATCAAGTTAGGTTGTTGATTACTGCTTTATTTCCATGTGTCATAGCACGATGTTTTGTGTAGCCTCTGTGTTAATATTCTAATAATCTGTAAGCTATTCATACTAATATTATAAATGGGAAAGTGTGTCTGTCTGTATGTTTGTCTTTCTTTCACGGCAAAACGGAGCGACGAATTGACTTGATTTTTTAAGTGGAGATAGTTGAAGGGATGAAGAGTAACATAGGCTACTTTATGTCTCTTTTTAACGCGAGCGAAGCCGCGGGTAAAAGCAAGTTTTACTAAATTTTAGTCAAAATCCGTTCAGTAGTTTTTAAGCGCAAGAAAAATAATCATCCATCGATACATCGTCATAAATAAATAGGATCATTTTACGAAAGTGTTTTCACTTTGCTAATAAGGATGAGGAGAGAACCTGCCCCTGTGTAAACGAGACGTTACTTATCATGAAACCTTTGGTGTTTATACATTCGAATGTATTTCTATTTAAGTGACATTTATTTTTACTTGATTTATTTATTTGAGTCATTTATTTTGTACTCTTTAGAAATATGACCTGGACTGATTATATGGTTGTTGTAGGTTGAATTCAATTTAATCGAATAACATTTCTAGGAATGACCTAAATACAAACAATAATAATTTATTGGTTACCGAAATATAACCGTAGTATACCTAATGAAACATTCACATCTTATATTATAAACTTCTCGTGTCACAATGTAAGTTATCTCACTCCTCCGAAACGACTTTACCGATTTTTACCAAGTTTCATATGCATATTCAGTAGGTCTGAGAATCGGCTACTATTTATTTTTTATACCCCTAAGTGGGTTTACTACCCTTAAAAGTAAAAAGGGTTGGTCACCCTTAACATTTTAAACGCGGGTGAAACCGCGGTAGGCAGCTTAGTTATTTATCCTGTATAAAAATATAGATAACCTATTTATTTAATAAGGTAATATAGCCTTACTAATAATATTAACGCGAAAGTTTGTACTTATGTATGTGTGTGTGTGTGTGTGTGTGTGTGTGTGTGTATTTATGGGTGCTTGTTACTCTTTCACGCAAAAACTACTAAATGGACTTTGATATAACTTTACAGTAATACAGTTTAAATATCAGAATAACACATAGGCTACATAAAATCACGCTATCACTCACGGGAGCGATGCTGAAACCAAATACCTAACACCTAATGTCCGATATTTTCAACACCCGATATTGAGTGCCCGATTTATTTAGCATTCAATATTATGAACGTCCAAGTATTAGCCTTATGTTGCGGAATGTTTATAGTGGTTACCGTGACCCTGGAACATAAAGGGCAATCGAAGGAACATGAGTGGGTTTTAGTCAGTAAGAGTCTGACACGCCCTCCCGCCGCACCCAGGACGGGAGCAGTCATTGGATGATTTCCCAATCACCAAAAAAAAAAAAAGAATTAGACTTATAGTGTCGATGAAAATGATCTTCGATTTATTTGGAATTCTATTGATCGTAGTTTACCCAACCTACGAGTCAAACGCAAAAGTCACCAAAGACTGTGGTGTTTAGGTTAAAAAATCTTAAAGCAGAAGAAGAAGAAGAAGAAGAAATCAGTTAGATAATAAATAAATGAAACCAGTGTCCCACAATAGTATTTCAAATAATTTAGTAGCCCAAACTTCAACAGTATTTTAGATATTTTAGTAACCTTTGTAACCTAATGATTTATTATACCTATCACTTACATACACAGTGTTTCAAAGAAAAAGAGTTTATGGAGCAAATAACCAGCCATGCGACATGTAATTGTATGCTACAAATGTATTCTAATTTGCAGTAACTGTCGCAAAATGGGACACATGTAATGCAAACCTGGAATCTGTGGTGATTTAACAGGAAAACGTGTCTCTATTATCGTGCACCTATGTGTAAAACGTTAGTGTACTAAATAAAGGTCAAAGAATTGGTTTGTTTGAATGGTGCCTGGGAATTGTGATCAATACATAAACACATGATCCGTACTAATATTATAAATGCGAAAGTAACTCGGTCTGTCTGTCTTTCTGTCTCTTCTTCACGCCTAAATCAATAAACCGATTTGAATTCCGAATTGAATTTGAAAATTTGATACAGATATAGTCCCGAGAAAGGACATAGGATAGTTTTCATTCCGGGAATCCCCGGGGAACGGGAGCTATTAATCCATGTGGACGAAGTCGCGGGCTAGTATCAAATCAATTTCAAAAGAAACTTTTGAAAAGCTTATATATTTCACGAAAAGCTACTCTTCGAACCTATTAGTAGATAGCTAGAAGCATTCACTAAGTACGTTAAACAACTTATTATAAATAAAATTCTCTTTGAGAAGGTTTTTTTTATTATATTCTCATTTGTTCTGATTTGCTTAAAGTCTTTGCTTTCGCCATATTGAACTGAACCTTAGGCACCCCTTAGGCCGTTTAGAGTTAATACTGAAGATTTAACAATGATTGATCGAGATATTGAGCGAGTTTAATTTTTACCATGTTTATTCCATTGCATCGTTTAAGATGAATATAGCGCAATATTTTACTAACTACGTATCGTCTTGACAAGGAGTCTGCGTGTGATATTGCTATTCGACTGAGCACTAAAATATTTGGATTTAAAACTACTGCCACGGTAATACACAACTATGGCCGCGAAGATAATGGCAGGTTAGACTGCGCAAACAGATCAGGTGCACACACGTAATCAAATTCAAGTATTCAATTTGGAGACACGTCATGGTTTCCATAAACACTATTAACAATTTCCTGCATAATTATCTTCTCAGATAGCTAATACAAAACTTTCGACAACACCACCGAAAGCGGAATAGTTTATTTCATTGAACGCGTTATTCTCAGGAACTACTGATGCGAATTGAAAAATTATTTTAGTGTGCACTTTAAGTAAAGTTTTTAAGTCATCATTGAGGGGGGTGAAAACGCGGGATACGGCTAGTGAGTAATTAATTGAAAAAGATAATTATTAGCTGTTATTCCGATGAGCTAATTATTAGCTGGTAAAATAATTATATAGGTATGCTGTAAAAGCTTAATGCGAATGTTGTCGTTCATAGGAAGCTACAAAGGTAGTATGTTTTTCGCATTAGATACAGTGCGAAGAGCATACCGCACATCGGGCATACGTTTGTATCTCGGCAAATGTAGCGCCACATTTACAACGTGATACATTTATCGCCCGCCACAAATATACGCACTCCAAGGACACATTTGTTGCAGTCATATACTGTCTATGTTGTTACAATACATATTTTATAGCAAACTATTGCGCGCAATAATTGTAGCGAGATAAACGAACGGTGACGGTATGCTCTCTGTTAAAGGCATTTTGAGTAACACCGTCTTACTGTGTACAGAAGACCACTCCTCATTATATTAAGCCTTTGATTACACGTGATTTGAGACACAATAGAAATACAATAGCAGCGCGACAGCCGGCTGTCGCTTAGTTGACAAAGGTTAAAATAAATGCAACCATACTACAACTTACGTTCCCACCTTTATCTTAAACCTGAAACCCTGAAACGTCTAGTTTTCTTGAGTTTCCAGGAGAGAAATATAATCCATGAGTTAACTTTGAAGACTCAATGGTTTCTTTCATTCCGAGAATGCAGCCGCTTCGTGACTCCTTAAACGTAACGAACCTCATAATGTGTTCATATGAGTAAAACTGTTTGTGCCGGAGTTAGAACACGATGGCGTAAACTTGGTTTAGTTAAACTTTGAAGTAAAATGGGATTGTTGAACTTAGAACAAATTGTCAATAAATAAGTTTTTATTAAAAAAAATGAGATTTTGGGGACCTTATATGTAGACTATCATAATTAGATCAAAGATCACACTTTGATCTTTGAATGTTGAATGGACACTATTCGTTTCTAAAATTATTGACAGAAAGTCAGTCAGTCAGATAAGTGATGCCAGTTACTCGCTCAAGACTGTCGTCCCTACAAAATGTTAATGACATTATTTACTTATTGTCCAAAAGATGGGAGAGAATTTACCTTCATTATCATACATTTTATTACTAGGTATAGGAGATAAGCTTATTCTGCTATATTATAGAACCTTATGTGTACACATCATCACATAGTATATAACAAATATATCGCTATCCTCTGTCCATACCTATTTTAGATCTTTAAAACTACGCAACTGATTTTAATGCGTTTTTTTTATACATAGAGTGATTTAAGTGCAAGGCTATACGTATAATACAACTTAATAGAAAAAAGCCCGAACTCTCAAAGATTTGTAACAACCGTGCGAAGCTGTGACGGGTCGCTAGTATTAAATATTCTAGATATAAGAATTTCATCGCTATCTTATTTATTCCTAAGTTCTGATCTTAATTACCTTCCTAACTCATACTTAAGATAAAGCGCCAGCTTGCTAGAACTAGAGTACATTGAAGTACGTGCTCTAATTATGATAATTGATATACAAATTAGTTAATACGCTCTCGGCATTAAGTACCTATGAATTACTGAACAAGATTGTTTACGTAATGTAGCACTAATTATTGTTAAGAGCTGATTGATAAGAGGCTGTCATGAATATATGTATGATATTATTAGGGTATCATAAGGCAAAGTTCAGGCTTTCCAGTTGGTTTTAGTAGTAGTAGAGTGATTTGTGAAAGTATTTTTACTTAATTAGGGCGTTATCATACAAGTGATTATGTTACATTATTCCCAGATTAAATTATTTACTATTTAATTATATATTTTTAATTGGGTTCACTAAGTTTCTCACACTCCTATACTTTAGAAAACATATTAGACTCGTAAACCTGCATTGCTTCAAAAAAGTTTGACATTTAAATATACCTCTAATCTCTTCACTATCTGGCTTATGACTGCATTACATAGAAGCCTACACTCACTTATCGTTAATAGTACCTTTCTACAAAACAATAATGGTCTAATTGCTATGAACCGCCTACGCTTAATTTATCACTAAAGGTTAACTCCAAAACGACATTACCTGGTAACATATTACGTCATAAAGTAGTCCTACGCGTTGAGTTGGTTCGCTTTGTCCCTGGTAGTTTAATGTTATAACTGCGTTGTATCTGAATTAACCCTGACTATGATAAAAAGCTGCCGAAATGGCCTCTGAAAAGCCCAAGTTTCATACGGTTATAAACCTTATTTCAATCCGTAAAGTAGTACACAAAATGGCGGACGTGCCACGTTTTGACAGGTAATTTTTTCATTACTTTATTAAGGGCATGTCCATAGGAAAATAAGGTGGTGTTGTAAATAATTCAAAGATGTAAATATAAATGATCACTTTTGTGGTAAGGAATTAGAAAAGTAACATTTCGTTTTTATGGATATATGGGTATTTTAGGAAATTGCATTTACATAATACCTAAGAATCTGATTTTTAGATCACGTTTTACTCAAGTTTATTATACATATTATTATATATCAAGGAAAATAGGGATTGACTTTTATATGTACCTAAATAACTATGGCAACTGCTTTATATTCCTGCCCTAATTTTAAATAGATAGGCAGCCTACTCGATCAAAATTCAAGCCTCATAAATCATCTATAGAAAAAAGGTGACATATTTTTTAAATTGTTATACTTTGTATTCTTGTCACGGGAACCGACTTACCTTAAGAATTCAAATGAGGTTGTCACCAAAACGTTTTTCATTCCATCAGAAATAAATTACTGAAATGTATAGATTATTAACATTACAGTAGATACATACGTATTAATTCACATAGCTATTTGAATTATTATACATAGTCTTTTTATTGTAAAAATATGAGCTTTCCGGATTGGAAAAAGATGGCGGACTAAAATATAACGTGAAGGTTATATTTTAACGAGTCTATTCGAGTTATAACAAAAAATATATAATTTGAACTTCTTAACTCATTCAATAATATAGAATATTAGAACAATAATTTACAATCTAAAAAAAATATTTGCTCAAAAACTTCTACTTAGTCCTGAAAAACGGTTCTTGCATGTCGTAAATAAAATAAAAACGAGTTTTTTTACCGTCTCGTTGAAAAACACAACCGTTTGTTAAGCAAATAAAATAAAACTGTTAAAAACAGTAGTTATCACGTCGTTAAAGAAAAATATGTTTTGTTGAACTGCAATTAAACGCAACTGCAGTCATTCCCCTGAGCTCCGATGGCTGCACACTTTATGTTAATGTATTAACACATAGGCGTGATAATTTATATTTATATTTGTATATAATAGACTTATCATTCTTGCAACATTAAATAAATTCAGCAACAAAATTAAAATTAAAATAGTTATTATCATGTGCAACTCACCCTCTGCTGCTTTTCGTGATTAACACCTATGGCTGCTGCGGCCAACGTATTCACATGCTTTTCGTCGATGGCACTGGTGTCACACTTTAATTCACATTCAAATAATATAACACAAAAAACACAGTATACACTTACACAAATGCACAAGTTGTTAAACATAAACTACACTCACACAGATAACACAATGTACGACAATCCACTGCCGCTGAACTCCGTGCGATACCACCAGTGACGCACTCACATACTCACAGCAAGCACACATCGATAATTTGTGTGCTTCACTAACATAGTTAACGGATAAATAAAATTAACAAAATGCTGACTGATCGTGCGCATGACGCACGAATACGTTCAAACTACAACTGACAAATGACGGTCAACCGATTACGACACGGTAAAATGTTTGAGGGTAGATTTTTATTTGATGTAAATTTAAATGTACCCACATTCAATTAAAATTATGTTTCGAACGTAACGAATTCACATGATAGAAAGAAACAATGCCAATTAATTTCGAAACGATTTCTGTTTCTTTCTTTAATGTTCGTTATTTTTTGGAGCAGACATGAGAAAAGTATGTTCTACGATCTGTTAAAAAGTAACACATTTTTAACTTTATCACTCAAGCAAGCATTAAAATCAAAATTAAATGGGAAAATAAGATAGATCCGATACCTTGATCTTCTTCTTTTTCTGTACACTCTACAGAAACGAGGTAAAACAATCTTTTAGTAACATAAAAACGGTCATTTCTCTTACAATCTGCCATCACACCGCCATTTTCTGCTCTGCAGGTCTAGACACAATTAATCCGATCGTTTTTCGCACATGCTATAGAATTTACGCTGGAGATAAAAGTATATTAAACCACGTGACTTCTCTGCTGGTAATATCATTGCCATATATTTTTAACCGACTTTAAAAAAGAAGGAGGTTCTCATTCTGTCTGTTTTTTTCTATGTTCACCGATATTTCCGTCAATTATGAACGGATTTTCAGAGTCACGTTTCAGAAGTCGGTTTAGTGCTACTTGAAAAATTCATCAAAAACAAAAAAAAAACGACGAAATGTACTTTGACGTTGTGTGTTATTTTAAGTTTTTACATATTTTCGTTTTATAAGATTGAAAGTCGTTTAATTTTGCAAATTAAATATCTTTGAAAGTCACTCAGTCACAAAAAGCTTCTACACCTAAAAACACAAAAATAACTAAATATTTTTCCAGAAGTTGGTGGCGTCTGCTCTGGCAGTCGATTTGTGTGCACTTTTTTGTACCTAGCGTTTGGCATGTACGCAATCAGAACAGTTATTTGTCTGTTATTTGTCTAAGTTTGCTGGTCACAACCCATGTCTGGTCCCTTAAATCAAGTAATTTAGCTCAACGTCAGTTAAACAAAATAATTGCGTCCATTTGACGTCGCCACCTGCAGATGGCATAGCGGCTTGACGTTGCCTACTCATTCGCCTAGAATTAATTCCACCCAAAATTAATTCAGCGTACTTCCACCACTTTATAGGTAACAGTTTGTTCTTATTACGTACCCACAACGGTTATAACAGCGTCTTAGACGGAATTAAACCAGCCCGATTGTTGTGAACTACTATTTAGTCTGGATGTCTGAGGCGAAAATTGAGGGAACATTTTTGGGAATCTGGCTGGTGTTTCCAACAACTTTAAATGTACTTTTGGGCATGAGAAGGGAGATGTGAATGATCAGATTAATAAATTCAATTGTGGCTTCGGAGTTACATAAAAACTCGTATCCCCATTTTCTTTTTTTGGTGTTGATTTGTCGAAAACCGTTTCTTAATGCACCTCTACATTATAAACTACTGTACAAAATTCATTTTCTTAGCTGCAGTAGTTTAGGCTAAAAGTTAATGTATTGGCACATGTCACGTATCGAGCTAGCAACCTTTGCATGAGAGGCGAGCATCATAAACATCCATTATGAGTCACCAAGCTGGATTCTTGCTTATACTTTATAAATAGGAGAATAAGTGGCAACACTGCCCGATTAACATGTCAAAATCTTTGTCCGTAATTTAAAATTAAATTTAATTAGTTTTTTAAGTAGAAATAAGGTGTAATTTCATAAAAACAAGTATTATAACAGCATAAATAACCGGTACAATTGTGTTCGTGTAAATAAATAAAGTAAAACCAGCGTTTTGCTATCAACCGTTACCGGTAACCTACAATTCGATCAGCTGTCATCGGCCTGTGGATTAAAACCGGGGAGTATTGTTTACTTTTAACATATTATAGTAATTTAATAGCACGAAATTATTACTCATTCTAGGTGTCACACTCTCATTGACCCATCCCAGCATCATTTATAAGTATAAAAGTATTATTGATAGACTTGACACTGTACTTGAACAATACAATACTTTGTGTAATTACTAAAATCTAATTTTTATTACTAGATGTAGTACAGAATTCATAAAATTAGATCTATATTAGTCAAAATTATAATAATAACGTTAGTTATTCTTAATTTGCAAAATTGTCTTCATTTAACTTTTGATTTAAAGTTAATACCCTACCCACAAAGGTAAAAGTAAATTATCAGTTTATGAAATTTTTTTAATAATTAACACTAACTTTGCATTACAAATACATAATATTGGTTAAATACCACGAAACAGCCTTCTTCTTTGTTTTCCACAAAGTTTTATAAACTTTCTAGCATTTTATTTCTTTTCCCATCTTTTCTCTCTTTTGTCTGTCAATAGTTCTCACCGTTTTTCATTTCTTATTTCAGTTTCTAACCCTGAAACCATGCCTGTGATGACCCGTAAGGCTACTGCTCAGGACTTGGAGCTTAAATTGAGAACGGCCCTACAAGAACTTAAGGCATCTAACACCCAATGTCAGCAACTATTACAGGAAAGAGAAGAGTGTGAGGAGGAAGTTAAGAAAGTTGTTGACAAGAACACAAGCCTGAAGCGGGAACTAGTGGACCTTCATCAGCAATATCTGGATGTTGTCGATGAACGGGACAAACTGCGGCTAGTCACAGATGGTTTCAGCAACTGTAGCGACTTATATGAGGAGGCACTATCTAAAGTTAGGGACCTAGAAGATGAATTAATTAATGCAAATATACGAATAACTAAGTTGCAAAAAGAAAAAGAATGTGCTCAGGTTAGGAAAACAGAACACTTATTTAATGAATTGATAAATCCTGATTGTAAACCTCAATCTTTAATTACTATAGATCTTACAGAAGATTCTTTGATTAAATATAACAGCAGTAACTATACAGTTAGCCAGAATAAAATAAAAAAATATGCTAAATTTAGCAAAATTATCAATAAATGTCATAAATATAGGAAACAACAGAAACACTACTTTAACAATATTAAATTAAGAAAAGAACGTGTATTCCTGATAAATAAACTAAATAACTTTCAAATAAAAATTGAGGACAGTACAAACATATATGAGATTGACACTAAACGATTACAGTCTGAAATAGAGGTACTTGAAGAGTCGTTACATTCTCTCTATACAAAATATGTAAACTCTCAAAAGCAAATACAAGAGCATATCCTGGCCACAAATGAGTTGGTTCAATTGTGTAATTCAAATGTGGACAAAGTAGACCCGCTGCCTCTCAGCTCCTCTCAATGCAACCTAAATAAATCTAATGCAGAGGCTCCCCCGCTTGAGGTATCGGAAGTCCCACCCCAGTCTTCCGGTGCTGGGGAGTGTATGCATGTGCAAAATTCAGCAGTTGTGCACACTAATAGTCAACCTGATAATAAAGTTTGTGATTGTCCTATAATGTTTTCAGATAGTTTTGGAAAAGGTTTAGGAAAATTATTGAATAACAACCTGAGGTATTCTGTTTTAAATTATTGTATGCTTGGGAGTTCCTATGTAGAAATAATGGCTTCAGTGACTAGCAAAGAATATGATGACAATTCCATTATTACTATATTTGTAGGAAATAGCTTTAATGTTCACATAGATAATATTACCGAGAGTGTCACTGAACTATTAAAAATTAATTGCAAAAAAAATTGTATTGTGTGCTTTTCCATACTTTGAGCACCTATCAAATAGGCAAAATAATAAGATACTTATGCTTAATAATTACATGTATTTTTTAGTCAGTCACTATAGTGACAAGTTAGAATTTTTTGACACCAACACTATTGTTGATGAAAAACTAAAATCGACTAGAGATACAGTGTATCTGCCCATTAGTTTTAGACGTCAGATAGCTCGGCTATTAGCTTTTAATTTTAACTCAGACATAGTTAGTATGTCGAAGTCTTGTATAATAAGACCCACCATAGTTAGTAATTGTACTAATGTTAAGGTGGTAAATTGTTTAAACTAGTCAATAAGACAACAGAAGGTACTATTAATAACTTTACTAATTTTATAAACATGAAGGTACCTTCTGGCAATTATTATTTATCAAATTGTAAAAAAGGGGTTAAGCAACATTCCTTGAAATTATTTCATCAAAATATTCAAGGTTTTTCTTCCAAACAATTAGAAATTGAATTATTTTTAGAAAAGACAATGTTCGATATAGTTTGTTTCACTGAACATTGGTTAAAAGAGTATGAAATGTTAATTAACTATGAGAATTATATAATAGGAAGTTGTTATAACCGTAAACTAATGATGCGTGGGGGTTCATTAATCTTGATAAAACAGAATATTAAATCTAAATGTCGCAAAGACATAGTGAGTTTATCGGTTGAACATATTATCGAGTTGTCCTGTGTTGAGCTGGATAGGCATGTCATAGTGTGTGTTTACAGACCCCCTAATCATCAAAACTTTTCGTTATTTGAGTCTACAATGGACGATGTGTTGACTAAACTCGTAGCTGGTAATAAATCAATTGTAGTCTGTGGCGACTTTAATATTAATATTTTAGAAAATAATTCGTATAGCAGTAGATTATTAAGTCTATTTAAATCATTTAATTTGTCAAATGTGTTCTTGGAACCCACCCGTATAACCACGACTACTGCTACATGCATTGATAATGTATTTTGCTGCTGCGAATATTTAGATAAAGCTATTGTAGATTATCTCCCTTCTGATCACAGCGGACAAACCATCTCTTTTGAGTCCAATTCACCTGTACTAAAATTGCAGATACAGTCTAGACCAATTACATCAAATAATTTAAATAAGTTTAATAACACTTTAAGTAGTCAATTAAGTAGTCAAAGCTTTGACATTGAAGAGGGAAATGTTCTGTATAAACAGTTCTTTACAATCGTGCAAACAGGGTTTAATAACATTTTTAAGAAAAAAACTAAAACAATTTGCCCTAAATTTCTATTTTCTGACTGGGCAACTAGAGGTATCAGAAAAAGCAGGGATAGACTATTTGAGCTGTATGGCCTTAAGCCTTATAATAACACAGACACATTTAATAAGTATGTTGCTAATTATTCAAAAATGTTTAAAAATGTTTGCAAGGCGGCTAAAGCCTTATTTATTAGCAATAAGATTAAGTCATCGGATAATAAAATAAAAGCTGTTTGGAAAGTGATCAATAATGAAACAAATAGGAATAAAAGACATAATATTGATTACACCTTGGCCACTTCCAATGGTCTCATAAACAAGAATGACGATGTGGCTCAGGAATTTACGTCATTTTTTACCAATATACCAATAAAAATCACAGAAAGCTTAGATTCATCGCCCACATTTGCTGTTGATCTACTGAAAGCAAATGTTGAAGCCTGTCGTGTAGAATTTAAATTTAAGCATATTAACCCTGTGGCCGTTGTAAAGGCTTTTAACAGATTAAAATCAAAGCGACTGAAGATCTTTGGGGCATGTCTACTAATGTTTGTAATTCTATAATTGGAACAATAGCGCCCTATTTAGCGTGTATATTTAATTTATGTATAGATCAAGGGTTTTTCCGGATTTAATGAAGTACAGCAAAGTTATACCACTTTCAAATCCGGGGATAGCAAAGACGCTAATAATTATAGACCTGTTTCTGTTTTACCGGTCCTCAGCAAAGTATTTGAAAAAATAATGCTTAATCAAATGCTCAGCCATTTTAACTGCAATAACATCTTACATGACCAACAGTATGGTTTCACCAAAGGACGTTGTACTACTGACGCCGGTGTCACTTTAATCAAACATATATTTAAAGCATGGGAAGAGTCGCAAGATGCTATTGGCATTTTCTGCGACCTCTCCAAGGCATTTGATTGCGTGAGTCATGAAACACTACTTTTGAAACTTGAGCATTACGGGCTCGAAAAATTAGCGCTTAGTTTAGTAAAATCTTATCTTACTGATCGACTGCAACAGGTTCAAATTAATGGTGTGAATTCACTGGGCTCAAAGGTAAAAATAGGGGTACCGCAAGGATCAATATTAGGTCCTTTCCTCTTTTTAGTCTATATAAATGATTTACCAATTTGCTGGAAAACCAACCTCAAATGGTGTTATTTGCTGATGACACTTCACTGATTTTTAAAGTGAATAGACGTGCACAACACCTTGACGACGTAAATAACGCTATGCTTAAGGTTCATAACTGGTTTACTGTAAATAACTTAGTACTAAATGAAAAAAAAACGAAATGCATAAGATTTACTTTACCCAATGTTAGAAGTACTGAATGTAATATTGTATTGAACAAGGATGTACTTGAATTCGTCGAAAAAACGGTTTTCCTTGGGATAACGCTCGACTCAAAGCTGCAGTGGGGCCCTCACATAACATCTCTTACAGCGCGGTTAAGTTCAGCTGCTTTCGCTGTCAGAAAAATCCGGCAATTAACGACGTAGATACCGCGAGACTAGTCTATTTTAGCTATTTTCATAGTGTCATGTCTTACGGTATTTTACTTTGGGGACGTGCTGCAGATATAGAGTCCGTATTTGTATTGCAAAAGAGGGCTGTCAGAGCTATATATAATCTCAGCAGCCGCGAATCTCTAAGGGATTTGTTTAAAAGTATTAACATCTTGACGGTACCTTGTCAATATATATACGAAAACATTATGTACGTTCGAAAAAATCTTCATCTTTTTAGTAAAATAAGTGACAGGCATAATTTTAATACCAGAAATAAGAACAAATTGGATCAACCAAGTTTTAGATTGTCAAAAGTCCACACTTCTTTTATGGGGTATTGTGTAAAATGTTATAATAAAATACCACTCGAAATTCTCCATCTAAATGAGAAAAAATTTAAAACATGCATTAAACGCACGCTATGTAACCAAGCATATTATAAGTTAGAAGATTATATCAATGATAAACATGCTTGGCTAAATGCTGGTCCTGCTCCACATAAGCTCACAAATTAGAAATTTTAATCATTGGAAGATAGAAAATGTTTCTTATCCCCTTAATTTTTGACATGAATATTCAAAATCGTTATTATTATTATTGTATACCTATTGGTAATTAAATTTCACTCATTTATATTTATTTAGGTACAGTACAAAACTTTGGTTTGTGTAATTTAGATGCATATTTGAATTTTGTAAATGTGAGTACGATGCAGTAAGATGCAGACTTATTACGATAGTTTTCTACTGGCACAAATAGACATGGTGGTTAGGAGCATTGTCATGCTCGCTCAAAAAGTCTCGCTGATGGTGGCGAGTGCGTTGGATCATTCGGTTCCCTTCAAAATGGTTGAGCTAAATGGTGCTGATGCCACGCGTCATGCTCGTGAACGGGCGCTGTCAGTTGAGATGGGTCATCTCTTAACTGCCATGACTTTTTATTTTATTTTAATTTTGTATTTGTTTATTATTTTGTTACATACACATTGTTTTCACATGTAGAAGCAACAAAAAGAAAATGTAACCAAGATTTTGTAAAACATGATATTTTTAAAAAGAGTGTCCGTGGAGTTTCTTGCCTGTTCTTCTCCATAGAGATCTACGTTTTGGAACAGGCAATTAGCGTCACTTTTCTTTTCTGACTAACCGACCGACTCTTTGACAATTCATAAGTACCTGTAAATGGTCTAAGTGAAATAAATGCTTTGAATTTTGAATTTTTTTTTGAAAACAGGCTTACTGGTAATTCGACGTAATCCTTGGAGGACGTCTAAGTAGCGTTATAATGCAAAGAAAATGAGCCATCAAATGCTTTAACGAAATTCTGTATTTAGTTTATGAGATGCAACATTTTTAGTTTGTATAAATCATCTCCCGTTTGAAACATTTAAAGCTAATTTGAAAATCGTTTACGGCGACGCGATTTATGCTATTGTTTCATACACAATTATGTCTTCGTTAGGAATTGTAATCAGCCAAACTGTCTTTTATTGCTAAATAATTTTGAAACTATATCAACTTTTCGATCGACTTCGTATTTAAATTGTGTGTTTGTGGCTTAGAGGGTACTAAACAGGGTTACATGCTCATACATGCAAGTCCGGTGAGTGGCGCTTTTATTTTTATTTATTAAGTTTTACAGCATTCTGCAGTATTTTCACAAAGAACGGTACAGTCGCGCCATAACGTCAAAACGAATGATACTGTAAGGAATAACTCGATGTATTCCTTGATATTCAAAATTATCATGATCGTATTTGCTATTATATGCCACGATGAGTATGGTTACGTCCACAGGCGAGGAAAAAGATCAATAAAATATTATTAGCATACAGTTTTCCTTAACGGGAACTGAAACATAAAATGTTGTAGCCACTTAAGGGCCCTGGAGGTAACATTACAACCATGATGGTTCAGCAATTTTCTCTTTTTTGGCAAAGGCTGATTAAACATCGTTCCCAGGGCAATATTAAGTGGTTGTATAACAATTCTCTTTTGACATGCTATTATTTAATTCGCTGGTTAAGTATTTAAAAGCCATGGATGGACTAAAAAAATGGAAGTAAAATATATTTTTTTATCCGAAAAGGAAAAATTGCTTTTTAAAACTTAAAAGGTTAAAATCACTTTATTTCCTCCATGGTAACATCCGCGATAATTTACGCTTTAGATGCTTTGTTCCAGTCTCTAAAATGATGTTACGTAGCGTAAATGTTATTCTTATCACTAATGTATAAGCTAAATTATTCGAAAATTTCAAAATCCGTTTAATAGTTGTGGCTTGAAAGAGTAACAACCAC